>OX453318.1:7103369-7547899 GCA_949710035.1 Crambus lathoniellus | reverse complement strand
ATTTAGGTAAGTACAATAATTATTGAGTTCAAATCATGTTCAAATCACTGTGGGGAATTGCGGAACGGTTAAAGGAAGACTGATGTTGTCTTCCGGGATAGGTGTTGTTAGCCCGGGGACAACTGTCCGCTGGTTTTTATGTCGGAGTTCGTGTATAAGCGAACTTGGTGAATGAACTTCGTAAGCGCGATGTAGGTTCTTCACTTTGAAGCTCCGTGCTATGTTGATTATGTGCGCGTCGTCTAGATGTCGCCATAACACATAATTATGTATGAATTGATGCAAATCCGCATTTTAAGTAAGTAGTGTATCATAGTGGAAGGGGGTCTTTCCGAGGTAAAACGAAACCTGGATCATTCTCCACCTTTCTACCACCTCAAAAAGTAGCGCAAAAATCCGCAGCACCGTTTCCATAGTAAAAGACCAGTCATTACTGGCAAGACACACTGGTCAAAGACTTTCGTCTTGAGACATTGAGGTATTTCGGACGCAACTATATGCCGGAGCTTCCCAAACGCTGCCCATCCAAGCTGGATTTGACGAGATCTCTTTCTCAAAGTTGGACTTACCTTACTGGACCGTTTGTCCCAGGTAAACATAGTGGTCAAAAACTTCGAGTGTAATGTTCCCAACATTAACTGGAGCAGGTGCCAGGATAAGGGGTATTAACCAATCCAAATGTAACCAGAACTATCGGCTTGATTTCCAAAATACAATATTATTTTCAACAGCCATCCTGTGATAGAATAGACCATTGCGAAAGTTACATAACCTCAGCGATCGCACACCAAGCACGCTACCCTATTGCTCTATTTACCAAATTTCGTGAAAGTCAGATCAGTGGTTTACGCATGATAAGGTAACAATACCTTGACAAAAAGACACATTCTCCTATCCTAACTCTTGAACTACCAAAATGCCAAAACTGAAGTCAATACTTTGCCACTAGGTACGTTTGTGTGTGTGTTTTAATGTAGAATAGATCCTATGCCAGCTCAATCGTGCAAAGAAAAAGTTCTTAATAATAATACCCATGCTACATTGAACAAAGTAAACTGAAAAAAAATATATCCTACGGGAACCGTACTGCAGACCAGGCTAAGAAGTATGGAAATTGATATGTAGGATACATATCAATTTCCATACTTCTTAGCCCAGAAATGAGGAAGTTTCCATATAAATTTAAACCTCCTTATCAATAGGCGGCCTTATTGCTATATAGCAATCTCTTGCAGGCAACCTTGGGTGAAAGAAAAAATAAATCAAAAGGACAGAAGGGGAAAGGGTGCATAAAAATAACTATACACTAACAAATATTGAAAGAGAGAAAGAAGATAATATTATAGAAGTTAAGGAGTAAGAGAGAGAAAATGATTTCTAACTTGATCTCTAAAGGATTTAGAGTCCGAGCCCTTCTGATACCTACTGGAAGCGCGTTCCACAAACGGACAGCATGGACAGAGAAAGAGTAGGAAAAAAGTCGGAAGAATGACGTGGAATTTCAAGGGTGAGGTTGGAGGAAGAACGCAAAGTACAGGACGTAGATGAAGAGTGAAAGGAGAAGCAGTCTTTAAGATAAGGAGGGGAAGTAGGCATGAAAAGGATAGAATAGAGAAGTTTAAGTGTGTGTAAGTCCCTGCGCCGGCGAATTGGGAGCCATTGGAGTTTGTTACGGAAGTGAGACACATGGTCGTATTTGCGAAGGTTAAATATAAATCTAATGGCAACGTTCTGCAGACGCTCTAACTTATCAAGTAACTCTTCCGACAGGTCAGTAAAACAGACATCAGCGTAGTCAAGGATAGACAGCAGGAGCGATTGTGACAGAGTGATTTCGGTACGGTCGGCAAAAAGTTACGAAGCCGGTTAAGTGAGCCATATGCTGCAAATATCTTTTTCCTGGTTACCTCAACATGAGGACTTCTTAGCCCAGAAGTGAGGAAGTTTCCATATAAAGGGTGTCTCAAAAGTACGTATAGGATTTGAATTTCGCGCTATTTCCTAAATATTCAAGATGGCGGGTTGAAATTTGACATACGTCATCTTGACACATGTAAAATTAATCGTGGAGCGTTTCACAATAAAACAGCGCATAGAAGTTATAGAAATATTTCACGAAAATTCACGATCAATTACAAAAACTCGTCGAAAGGTCGAAAAATCTCGTAATTTCAAGAAGAGGTGATGTCAAATGGCCACCGAGATCTTGCCATCTGATGCCACTGGATTTCTTTCTTTAGGGCTACGTCAAAGATAAAGTCTACACCAACGATCCCCAAAACATAGACAATAAAGACAAAATATTCGCTGAGTTATTGGTGAAATAAGTAGCGAAATATGTGAAATTAGCAGCGAAATGTGTGAAAGTGTCATAAAAACTTGCACACAGCAAAAATGCCCGTGGCGGCCATTTAGCAGATATTCTTTTCATATAAAATTGTACAAGTCTCTTCAAAATAAAATAAAACTACGAAGAAATTCCAATCCATTCGCGTTTTATTGAGACAAATCATCCTATACCTACTTTTGGGTCACCCGTTAAATTTTAACCCTCTTTCTACCCTATTAGGGGGAAGTATTTTAACTTTGCCTACGCAGATCATCTTTAATCCTGAACAGTATCCTACATACCAATATTTATATTTCTAATTCTAAAAATGAGGAAATTCCTTATAAACTTGTAACCCTCCCTTTGTACCCCATTATGGGGTAACTTCGCCTACGCAGATTATTAATTTTAATTCGGTGATGAGTGTCACCTTTCGATTTTATATAGATAGATTATGTTACTCATAAATAAAATAAAATATTATACTTATAAGTGCATACTCCATTTTATTATTAAAACATTTTAATACTACCCTGTTAAAATAACAAAAATGTTTAATTTTCTGGTATTTTAACAGACTAATATTATTTGTCTTTTGGTAATATTCATGTGCATTATAACCAAAATAATTAAAATACTTACACAGGTAAAAATACTTTAAAACATTGTTTACGCCCACAAAATGGGCAGTAATGGGCATTAACCCGGCGTTTTGGGTTTTAACCGAGTTAAAACCCGGGCAGGCTGAATGGGTTAAAACACAGTGCCCATCTCTATACGGACTAGAACCGAGTGTTCGTAGCACAAAAGAAATGCTTAAGGCGCCGATTCCCCAAAATAGGGTATTTTAGATTATGGATTACTCGCAAATCACAAGTACTTAAAACTTGGAAAAAATATATGTAATTGTACAGTTATTTATCTAGTGCTTCCGACCGTTTTTTTCGATTGGTGTTATTTTACTGTGTCAAATAAAACCCCAAACATCCGTCTAAAAATAATTCAAATATAATAGGTCTTTACATATGAAATTGCCGTTTTTTTCTTTTGTACATATAACTTAATAACTTTTATAATATTAGAAATATACAATTTCTTTAATATTGCGTTACATTAAGACCGTATCGAGCAACTTTTGATAATTTAATAACCACGATATTTGATTATTTACATAGAAAAAACTTATTCCGAAAGTTACGACTATTTTTGTTTCCAGAATTTCGTACTTTATTAGTTGTAACTTAGTGAAAAAAATATTTTTTTCTCTTAACGAATGTGTCATTTAGTAGTTAAAATGTCCATAAATACGTGTGTAAAATTTTGTAAATTTACATAATATTAGTCGTTAAATAATAACAAAAACGTTAGTATGGAAAAAAAATAATTACAGAAATCTCCATACAAAACGGCAATTTCATAGGTAAAGACCTATTATAATTACTTCTTATTTTAATTTTTAGTTTTTTGCATTCACAATGCAATTTTTATTACTGAAAAATGGAAAATGAAGTATTTAGAAAAAATCGACCCGTCTCACAACTAGCTCCGATGGGACTCGAACCCACGACCTTTCGCTAAACACTGACTATACAGTGCGTAAGAAGTATTGGATAAATTCGACGCTTCTCCTAACGACTCCGTAGCTCAGTGGTTAGAGCAGTCGCCCGGATAGCGAAAGGTCGTGGGTTCGAGTCCCATCGGAGCTAGTTGTGAGACGGGTCGATTTTTTCTAAATACTTCATTTTCCATTTTTCAGTATATAATTACTTGCAGTATAGGTACTTGGTTTTAGTTAATGAAAAACATATAAAAATAATTGTCTTTGAATAGCCGAGGGATTCCGGCCGTCATAAATTTAATTTTTTTAATGTTTAATTTTTAATTGAATTTTAAGTAATTTTCGATTCGCGGGGCGCTCGCGAGTTCACAGTTCACTGCCGGCTGCCGCTGGGTCCGCGCGAAGTGTATAGAGCGCGGCCGAGCAAGAGTTAGCGTGCCTATTTCGGTCGGGATTCCTCGCCTTAAGAGCGATATATGAAATTCTACCCGATGAGTCATGCAAAACCTGTATTTAAAAACGAAGGTCTTCTACCATGTCCATCTCTGTATAACGAGACATGTAATTTCGTACACCCGCAACAAATATTTTGTTTATCGGACTTTGCGAATTCTAGAGTGCGTATAGAGACAAACACAAACTAGTAGGGATGCACCGACTAGTCGCCGACTTGTCGGAAAAGCCGACTATCCGGCCATATTGGTAGTCGGCGATTAGTCGGCGACTAGTCGGCAAAAAGTGCCGACCAATCGGCCTAATATTTAATTTGTATTTCTATGCTAAAACATGAAAAATAAGTGCAATTAGTCAATCATCTTTTATTAATTTTTCTACACTAAGAACTATTAGCATTTAGCACAATAAATCATCAATCAATCATCATTCATCATAATAAAATAACCACCGTTAGGTATATAGTTTGCAATTTAATCCAGAAATTCTTTGGAAAATATTGGAATTATTTGGAATTGAAATTCATAAACGTTACTTAAAGTTATGGGTTGTTTACATGTATTAAGTGACGAAGTAATTAACTAAATTTTAAGTTAATTTTAACTAAATTCACGCATGTAAACAGTCACTTAACAGCTCTTTAGTCACAAGTGCTAAGTAAACGATTTAGTGAATAAGTGAGTAAGTAGAATAGAATCGAGTCTCACCGCGCGTATTCCCCGGTAGGCGTGGTCTTTACTAAATTTGCTTTTAGTTCGCATGTGAACGCACTAATTTAGCGAAGTAGGAATGTACCTTCGTCAATTGTGATTGTGACCAAACTAAATTGAATTTAAGTTATAATACGTTTAAACACTTTACTACTTAAAATTAACTTAAAAATTAAGTTAACCACTTGCTTACTTAATACGTGTAAACTAGGCATTAAGCATAGTTTAAAAGTCATGCTGACACTTTTCTATAACTTTGCATAACTTTAACAAACGTTTATGTATAAGGGTTTAAGTATTATTTTTTGTACAATAAATTTCCAACGTAAGTTTAAAGTTGCAATTTGAAAAGAACCTATTAGTAGCCTATCATTTATTTCAGAATTACAGTCTCAGTTTTTTATTATTTAATATTAACCTAAATTAAATAGTATTAGGTATTCATTATTAGTTGTTTAAAACTAGTAGTAGGAACTTTTTAATTATAGTTAAGTTAACAATCATTTATTTGAGAATTACAACAATGATCGGCGTGGCCGACTAGTCGGCCGACTAGTCGGCCATTTTATACCCGACTGATCGGCCAGTCGGCTAGTCGGCCAACGTCGTAGTCGGCCCATCTCTACAAACTATGTAGTTATAAGTAATGTACCTAAGACTAGTAGTAAATATAATAAGAGTTGCGCTGCAATGTGCGTGACAGTGGCGTAGCGTAGTGGGGGCGGCAGGGGCGGCCCGCCCCGGCCGGTACTTTTTAGGGGGTGGCAAAATTTCACAATCTATATATATAAAAATGAATCCCTATTTCCCTTGGTCACGACATCACGCGTGAACAGCTGGACCGATTTGGCTAATTTTGGTCTTGAAATGTTCGTGGAAGTCCAAGGAAGGATATAGGGGTAGCGTAGGGGTAGGGTAGGGGTAGGGTAAGGGTAGGGTAGGGGTAAGGTAGGGGTAGGGTAGGGGTAGGGGTAGGGTAGGGCTAGGGTAGGGGTAGGATAGGGCTAGGGTAGGGGTAGGGTAGGGGTACGGTAGGGCTAGGGTAGGGGTAGGGTAGGGGTAGGGTAGGGGTAGGGTAGGGGTAGGGTAGGGGTAGGGTAGGGGTAGGGTAGGGTAGGGTAGGGGTAGGGGTAGGGTAGGGGTAGGGTAGGGGTAGGGTAGGGGTAGGGTAGGGGTAGGGTAGGGGTAGGGTAGGGGTAGGGTAGGGGTAGGGTAGGGGTAGGGTAGGGGTAGGGTAGGGGTAGGGTAGGGTAGGGGTAGGGTAGGGGTAGGGTAGGGGTAGGGTAGGGGTAGGGTAGGGGTAGGGTAGGGGTAGGGGTAGGGGTAGGGTAGGGGTAGGGTAGGGGTAGGGTAGGGGTAGGGTAGGGTAGGGTAGGGGTAGGGTAGGGGTAGGGTAGGGGTAGGGTAGGGGTAGGGTAGGGGTAGGGTAGGGGTAGGGTAGGGGTAGGGTAGGGGTAGGGTAGGGGTAGGGTAGGGGTAGGGTAGGGGTAGGGTAGGGGTAGGGTAGGGGTAGGGTAGGGGTAGGGTAGGGGTAGGGTAGGGGTAGGGTAGGGGTAGGGTAGGGGTAGGGTAGGGGTAGGGTAGGGGTAGGGTAGGGGTAGGGTAGGGGTAGGGTAGGGGTAGGGTAGGGGTAGGGTAGGGGTAGGGTAGGGGTAGGGTAGGGGTAGGGTAGGGGTAGGGTAGGGGTAGGGTAGGGGTAGGGTAGGGGTAGGGTAGGGGTAGGGTAGGGGTAGGGTAGGGGTAGGGTAGGGGTAGGGTAGGGGTAGGGTAGGGGTAGGGTAGGGGTAGGGTAGGGGTAGGGTAGGGGTAGGGTAGGGGTAGGGTAGGGGTAGGGTAGGGGTAGGGTAGGGGTAGGGTAGGGGTAGGGTAGGGGTAGGGTAGGGGTAGGGTAGGGGTAGGGTAGGGGTAGGGTAGGGGTAGGGTAGGGGTAGGGTAGGGGTAGGGGTAGGGGTAGGGTAGGGGTAGGGTAGGGGTAGGGTAGGGGTAGGGTAGGGATAGGGTAGGAGGGTAGGGTAGGGGTAGGGTAGGGGTAGGGTAGGGGTAGGGTAGGGGTAGGGTAGGGGTAGGGTAGGGTAGGGTAGGGGTAGGGTAGGGTAGGGGTAGGGTAGGGGTAGGGTAGGGTAGGGGTAGGGTACAGGTAGGGTAGGGGTTGAGTACGGGTAGGGTAGGGTGGAGTAGGGGTAGGGCCACGGGAACGAAGTCGCGCTGGGTCAGCTAGTAAATAATAAAAATCTTTGAACCATTTCATATTTTTATTGCACTATTTGGCTCTTTCATTGAGAGTAAAGCTCAGTAGCGTCTAAAAAGCTTGGCGTTCTGGCAAAAGTGAGAAAGTACTTCACGCGGGAACAGCTGCTCAATCTTTATCAAGCGCAAATTCGTTCATGTATGGAGTACTGTTCTCATCTCTGGGATGGCTCTGCCAAATACCAGCTCCAGACATTAGAAGCTATTGAGCGGAGGGCCAGAAAGCTCATTGGCAATGACTATCTCTTCGATTTAAAGCTCAAAAGCCTCGAGCATACACGCAAAGTTGCAAGCTTATCGGTTTTTTATCGGATACATTTCGGCGAGTGTGCAGTGGATTTGCACAACCTAATTCCGCCATCTCCCTTTTTCCAACGGGCAACCAGACGTACGAATCAGCGCCTCCGTTTTATAGTGGATATTCCTGGGACACGGACTAAGCGTTTTGCTTCTAATTTTATTATCCGTACCGCTAAGGAATGGAAATCCTTGCCTGAACCTGTATTTCCCGATAGGTACAATCTGGAGGCCTTCAAGTCGCGAGTGAACCGGTACCTTCTAGGCAAGCGCGATTCATCGTAGATCGCATCAACGCTTAACATCAGGCGTGATAGCGGACAAGCGCTTGCCTATCAACAAATTAAAAAAAAATCGGACCGATTGAAAAGAGCACGGAATTTTTCATTAAGTACTTATTCTGTGATGAATTCGGGGAATCCCTTTTCATTGAATGATATTTTGTAGCGACTGCTGGGTGGGTCTAGCTTTTGTGGACTACGAGAAAACCTTCGACTACATCGAGACCTGGGCGGTTCCATAATCCTTGCAGCGATGCCAAATCGGTGGTCGATATTTGGAGGTGCGAAAAGCTTAAATAACATGGCATCGACGTCTATCCGACTACAAAACCACAAGACAAGACAAGACCCGTCCAATTGATCTGAGGCATGAGACAGGGAGATGTCATGTCTCCGAAACAATGCATTGGAGGATGTCTTCAAGACACTTGAGTGGAACCGTTTAGGCATTAATGTCAACGGCGAATACCTCTCGCACCTCCGTTTTGCCGACGACATAGTGATAATGATGGAATCACTGCAGGATCTGCAAAAAATGCTGCACAACCTAAACACTGTCGATGTGTAGGAGGACTGGAGATGAATTTGGACAAAACTATCATATCGTCATATTGAATTAATATTGTATTGAATTGATATTATTTTTGTATAATTTAGATTAATTGTTTAATAATTTGCATGCTATTTTTAATAGTGAAATAGAGAACTAGTCTTTAAGCTAATATTACAACTTTTTATACCATGTTTCGATTGAATAAAATGATTAAGTAAGTATGAATATATCTAGAGATTCTAAATTTAAGAATGACCTACTGAACATCAATTGTAAGCATTTTGAGGAACTCTCAATGATCTAGTTACTTATATTATGATGCTATAGTGTATCATGTATGACATGACGTTTCTGTTTGAATACTAAAATGTATCAATATAGTTACCTACTTTATTTCCTTGATATTCAATTAAAACTAATAATAAGTTGAATAACCATTGACTGCCTCGTGTTATGTGTGACTTAAAGTTTCATAGAGAGGCACCTTCTGTGAGTTTCATTCAGTTTACCTCTGGCGGAAATACACGGTTCACTTTTAACTTTCAATTTGGATGAAGCCACCAAATTCAACAATGTAAACTTAAAAGTGAATCATTCAATGTCAATATGCGCCTCTATTTCTGCGCCGTTCAACCAAAGTGAATCATTTTGTAATATAAGCATTAGATGCGTTTGAAGAGTATAGGTATGTGTGAAAAAACAGCTGCTTCGCACTGCTGTTACCCGTTCTAAAAGAGCGCTCCCCAGTAAAGGAAAAATTGTGATAGTAAAAACGTTACCCAGTTGCAGCATGAAACATATTTAACTCGATGCATGAAACCAACCAAAGCCACCAAAGCACAACCACAAAAACAATAAAATAAAAAACTTAAAAACTTAAGGCGCAAGGGTTCGCCAAACTACAAAATAGACCTATCTTTGGAGTCAAACTAGTCCTTAAGGAAAGGCTTAATGCATTTGAAAAAAATATAAGTTACGTAGAATAAAGTCAAAAATAAATTTATAATTCAAAATTTGATTGTGTCTTCTAGATTTGATAAAAAAAAAAAACGTTTAATCTATTTTTATGCAATAATTTTAGAACTAGTCCTTAACGGTTGAAGCAATTTTGACGGCACTTTCAGTAAATTAAAGAGCAGTAATTTTTTTACAAATTTATAATAGGAAATTTGAAGCAAGTAATTTTATTATTGGTTTTAAATCCGAATTTATTGATATGCGCAAGAGATTCCCTACGCCAGGTCCGCGCGTCAGTCTTGCTCAGGCATTTGCACGGGGAGGTTGTGTCGCTCGTTGACGCGCACTCGTTCACGTCACGAGTCAATCAGTGGTTGCAAAGATTAAATTACGAAACGGAGTTGGAACAGTTAGGCATAATATTTCGCCTGTGCGCATGGACGCTATCGTAATAGTACATTATTGCAAAGGCCGTGAAATAGGCAATAGGCTACTTGACTCATACTTAATTTAATACATCGAATGAATATTTCCTTTAGTACTTGGCTTAGGAAAACGTAAGAAAGCGAAGCGATATCATAAAACAAAAATACATGATGGATATTATACATTTAATTTTTAATAAAAGTTACATCAGTCATATTGGGGCAATTACTAAAAGATAATGTTATTTATTTCCCCGGTACATTTGTTTGTTTGTTGAACTTTGGCATTGGATGTAGTAGGTAGATGGCTCACCTCGTTATCTCGTTTTTTTCAACTAATAAAATTTTCATAGTTTATATGTATTTTTCTTTTAACTTCGCTGGAAGCAGGTTTTCCATTTTCGATTTGGCTACTGAGGGCCTAGACAAGTAGCTTTCTAATAGATATCGCACGTAGAATAGAAAGAAAAGGTATGGGATTGATATTAGTGGTCACGTGACATTTCCATCGCTAATGTCAATCCCATACATTTTCTTGGTGGGCTGATCTTAAATCTGGTGGAGTACATTCAATCAATCTCCATTTAATTTTTTCAATCGTTGGAACTCATTTTAATTATTGAATTTATATTTCCTAAAATAAATTGATTACTCATAGCTGAAAATTAGACCAGACCGTGAATTTTATTTATCGACAAAATGTTATTATTGTATGAGTAAGTATGTAAATAACAAAATCAAGGCGAGCTTTCAGCTTTGCCGCCAAGTTTTTATCTAAGTATCGTCTGTGCCGAAAGGCAAACGCATTTATGGCTATACAGCCACGTGAACGCAATTTGAACTAAGCAAAGAGGCTTACTTTGGTATGCCAAAAATAATAAATAAGATCGATTCACTTAATATTTCTGGAGCGTTCTAATGTTCCAAATTCAAAAAACGCTCCTGCAAACGATTTGATTTTGTATAAATTCGTCTTCCCTTGTTATTTTTTCGATTATTTCCATGCATGTTTGAGAAATAGTACGTAGTAGAAGAGAAAATACATTATTGTAAAACTGTACTTATTAAGTACCATTTTATTGCCTGTCGAATTAAAACTTTCTAAAAACATGACATTCTTGAGACGGGTCAATTTTTTCTAAATACTTCATTTTCCATTTTTCTATTATAAAAAATGCATTGTGAATGCAAAAAACTAAAAATTAAAATAATGACATTCTTACTTATTGGACAGTACAGAAAATATAATTATTGTAAAAATGTGAGTATACCGTTTTATTGAATTAACTAGTACTAATTAATTAAAAATAATCCTATTGTAGGAATAGGGAAACATTAATTATATTTTTTTCGCAATTAAACTTAGTTAACTATATAAAGTTGATAATTCATTCTGTTTCTTCAATTTTGTACATAATCCATGTTAAATTACTAAATTAATAAAACTAGCCAAAATTAATGAGTTTTCTAAGAAAGAAATAAGTATTTCAAAAGCATTATATATATATGGACTACGATCTATGCTAGAATCAGCCACTGCTACTGCCACGTATAAAAAAAAGAAAAAGAAAGTCTTCCCGCCAATATGGCGAAGTCTTTATTTTTTCTTTTTTGCAATATTGCTTTTTATTTTTCTCACAATCGAAGTGAAAAGCAGAGTGTATAACTCGTACATAAAAACCCATTTTCGACTTGACTATTCAAGTCTTGATATATATGTGTTCGCGCCGCGCTGCGAGCAGTCCGTTGTCATTGTCAAGGTCACGAGACAATGCGCTCGGCCGGCCGGTGTAGGATCGCCAGTTGGCCGTAAGCAGCCGTGAGGCAAGTTTGTGTGTTTCTGTAGCGACGTGCGCCGCCAACCACCGTCCGCGCAACTCGCGCTCAGTTCGCCACCTGTGACCCGTGTGTGTTCGCTTTGAAAAGCGCCGGGAAAGTTTTAGCTGTCTATTAGGGCATTGTGTAGTTGTAAGAGTGTTAGCTATAAGAGTTTCCCATCGGGGGTTGAGTGAGGATCGTTTTGCCAGGCGCGCGCCGGCGAGACAGCAATCAGCCCCCCTGGATTACGGACACTATCTTCTAGTAAGGTAGGCCTAGCTTAAGTAACGTAATTTTGCATGAGAAACCTTCGTTTCAATAAACTGTGGAACACAGTCGATGGTCACCACAATTGTGCGTGATCATATTTTTGGTAGCAGAGCTTAGTTGATATATTTAATTTTCATATTAAAATTAACTACATAAAATTTCATAGTAAAAATAAAAAGCGTACCTAAAAAGCGTACCTAAAAATTTTTTTTTTTTTTGTTGAAATCTCGAGGGTATTCCGAGACGATTGAAGTAGGGTAAAACCACCTTGTATCGGCCACGTCAACAATATTTCACATTGATTTGCTTCCTATTCTCACATTTATTAGCCTAGCTTTCTAGGAGGTATTTATTAAGAAACTGTTATTATCTGACTTTCCTATGAACTAATAAAATATTTGAAAATTGGATAACATTTTTTTATATTGATGTTTTTCTTTGTACACACCCAATTTCCCTAATATCGGCCACTTGCGCCCAAAAATCGCCCACCTGTTTGCCTTGTATCGGCCTAGGCTAACATTATGAGCAATACAAATATACTTCGAATTGATAAAGAAAGATAAAGATATGCAAAGATATACATAGAGATATATAAAAAACATACATATACCGTGATTTTTTTTAACAATCCAAACTTAATTTAACGTGTTTAGAATAAATTTCTAAAAAAATAATATGTTTTTGTTTTTTTCTTGCATAAAGATATTCTTACTTACCTAATAGTAACAAATAAATTTCGAAGTCGGAATTTTTTTAAGAGATTTTAGATTATTTTACAAATTTTATTATTTCTTAAAGGAAAGTCTATAAATCAAATACTATTAACTATTTATTTTAAATTTAATATTACAGTTTGCACATCTACAATGATACTTCCAAATAAAAGTAACTAAAAAAAATCTAGATTTTTTAAATATTTTTTTGTAATTTTTTATTATAATTACCTAAATTAAGCATCTTATCTAGTGTACCTAGATTTGTATGAAGTAACATTTGTATCGTCCATGGCTTAATGTTTAGTGGCCGATATCAGGATTTTGACTCGCCTTGTATCGGCCATCACCATTTTTAACGGCCGATATCAGGCTTTTTTATGAAATAATCAACCCTAAATCCGGCCATTAGATTTTTTATTAAACTTCTAAAAAATCACAAAAATATTAATCAATAATGTTGCAATATAATCTCTTGAACCTTCACAAGCAAAAATCAACGATTTAAACCTCCTAGATAAGTTGCAAACCCTTTTCCCCCCTAACCTCGAACTCGTCAATTTTGACTAGAAAATGGCGTGAATTTCGACACGACTGCGCCGGTTACAACATCCAATGTTACTGAACTGTCAAATGAACTTTGATCGCTACGTCATTTAATTCATTTAAAGACAACAATATAATGTTTATTATAAAGCAGAATTTGTGCAAGTGGATCGAATATTTAATAGTTTTTGATCAAATTCGTAGGAAGTGGCCGATACCAGGACGTGGCCGATACAAGGCGGTTTTACCCTACTAAGAAATTGTTCTAGTAAATTCTCGAAGCGAATGTTTCTCACTTGGTGGATCCGATAATAGATAGACACTTATATAATTGTTGTCACATACTAGTGTTTTGATACGAGTTTACTCGCCTAGATGTGTATATTTTTTTTTTGTGTGTCCGGATTTATTTGACGAATAGTTCGTTCGAAAGTGTGTTTATTAGTACCACATACTAGTGATTTGATACGAGTTTACTCGCCTAGATGTGTATATTTTTTTTTGTGTGTCCGGATTTATTTGACGAATAGTTTCGTTCGAAAGTGTTGTTTATTAGTACCACATACTAGTGTTTGTTCCGAGTCCGCTTGCCTAGTTAAAAAAGTGGAACTAGTTTTAATTATTAGTAGTATTAAATTACGAGTATTATTATTAAAAATAGTTTTGTTTTGTTTGTTGATAACGGTTTAGTAGTTGATTTGCGAGGTTGACTTGGCCGTGCCGTGTATGTCATACCGTTAATCCTATACGTTTTGTTTATACCGTTATATTGTTAGCCCTTGAAATTGGTAAGTTGTTAATAATTTATGAAAATAGTAGGGTCCGTGTATGTCGTCCGAATTTTAATTGTGTTTTATATTATCGTGACGCGACCTATTTCTATTGTTTTTTTTGTTGATGTTTACCACTTTTATAATTCTTTGTTTGCTTTGTTTATTCAACGGATTATAAATGGCTCCTACGAATCCGACCTCCGTATCCAGGGCTGGCATCCAAGGAGTTTTGCGTTGGCTTGCTTGTGCGGTCACATTAATAGACCGAGCCGACCGGGTAGGCGCGTTGCTAGCTCGGTATGGCGGGCTGGCAGCTCGGCTGCAAGACCTGGAGCGCCACGCCATGGAGTGTCGCGCGTATTATATGGAGAACCCCCCAGCTGATGATGCCGTGTCGGAACAGCTGGAGCAGGATGTAGCCCAGGCCTATGAGCTGGCTGACCAGTTGACGGAGGCGGCTGAGAGGGCCCTGGCTGTTCGGAAGGGGGAGCCGGTTTTGAGCGGGGAGGTCAAACCTACCCCGACGGCGTTGCTAGGCCGATTGCCTACCTTGGAGATTCCCACTTTTAATGGGGATCTGTCAGCCTGGATGGGCTTCATTAATTTGTTTGACAGTTTGGTGGATTCACGACGGGACTTATCCCCTAGCGAGAAGTTGGCCTATTTGCGCTCCTCCCTGCGAGGAGAGGCCAGCGCGGTAATCCAGCACCTGCTCATCAGCGACGACAACTACCAGGTGGCTCGCCAGCTTCTGGTTAGCAGGTACCAGAATGTCCGGTTACTGGCGGACACCCACGTGGCCACGATTTTGGCCCTCCCGCGAATCACGCGGGTACACCTGTTACGGAGGGAGTTGCTGAACCCGCTACTGTCAGCGGTCAACTCCCTAAGGCGATTGGACCTGCCGGTGGATCAGTGGTCCTTTGTACTGCTGCACATAGTCCTCGCCAAATTGCCCGCTGAAATGAAGGGGCGTTTCGAGCAGAGGTACGGAGGCGACAGCGCCTCGTATCTCCCGCCCTTCGCGGACCTCCTTCGTTTTTTGGAGGACGAATGTAGGGTGACGGACCACCTGGAGCCCGCCCCGGTTCCAGGTGTTGGTCGTAGGGTGGCGGCGAGGGAACAGCCCCGTCGCCCGACCAATCGCTATGCTGCCTTCCAGCAGTCCCCTCCCCCCGCACCGAGTGAGCGGTGCAGGTATTGCAGGGGAGATAGGCACATGGTGCACGAATGTGCCAAATTTAGAGGCCTCCGCCCAGAGGGACGGAGGGCCGTTGCAAGACAGCGCCAATGGTGCTATAGGTGTTTGGGGGGACACATGCAGTCGGCGTGTCCCCAGACAGAGGATTGTCGTCTTTGCGGAGGGAGGCATCACCCCCTCCTTTGTTTGGACCGCAAGGACGCCGGGAGCGACCGGGGTTCGAATTCCTCGCGCACGGGCGGGGGCCCGGCAGCCCGGAACCGGTCCCCTAGAGATTCGGCGGGGCTTAGCCCCCCGTTCAGTCCCCCCCGGAGAGGGGGAACTATAGGAGAGACGCCCCCGCCACGGGCGGGGGTAGGGGGGTACCCCAAGAGTACGCCACGGTGGCGATGGGCACGGGCCCTATTTGCTACTCCCCCCCCCTAATGGAGAGGCCTCGATTGGGGTACTATGTACCGAGGCACGCCCCACACGGGTATTACCCTGCACCTAGGAGTGCTGTTGGTCGGGGCCAGTATGTACCCGATTGGGACCCGCTCGCCCGGTACGAGCGTCCCACATTTGGCGCGCCGACTCAGGCGCGAGGGGGACAAGTACCCCCCCCAAAATTTTTAATGGCGCCCCTGTCGGACCCAACCACCCCTCCGGAGCTTGTGCTGTTGCCAACAGCCTCCGTGAATGTTTGGGGACCTAAGGGCAATGTTGTCACGGTGCGTGCCCTTTTGGACTCAGGTGCCCAGGGGTGCATAATGTCCAGGTGGCTTGTCCGACAGCTGGGTCTTTTGCTTGTGCCGCATCACGAAGCGGTACGGGGGGTGGGATACTCGCGGATCCCTGATCCGATTGGTCGAGTTGAGTTCTCCTTCTCCCCCCACTTCACGCCAAGGCCGAAGATCGGTGCTTCGGCGATAGTTTTTGATAAGGTGGTTGGACCACTCCCGCAAGTGCGAGTGCCGCCATCCACGATTGAGCTGACGTCTGGACTGGCTTTGGCTGATCCTTCCTTCCACCGACCGGGCCCAATACATTTGTTGATTGGTGCGGATGTCCTCGGTCGTGTACTGTGTGGAAGCAAGCGAGTTTTGCAGACAGCCGATCTTGTCGCCTTGTCCTCGTCGCTGGGTCATGTGGTGATGGGAAAGGTACCACAGACACCAGAGACCCCGTCGGTAGACCGCCAGACCATTGTCGGTTCTACTTTGTCCGACGTTCTCCAAAAGTTTTGGGAGGTGGAGGAACCTCCCACTGCCAAGCGGTTGGATCCGTTAGCCGAGGAGTGCGAATTGTTCTACCAGAACAACACTGGGCGCCTCCTCTCGGGTCGCTTGATTACCCGCTTGCCCTTCTTGGCGGTTCGCCCTCCTTTAGGGAGCTCCCGACCGATGGCCGAGAAGAGATTGTTGTCCATGGAGCGTAGGATGGCCAGGGATCCCGCATTCAAGGAGAAGTATATAGACTTCATGCGGGAGTATTTGGACCTTGGGCACATGTCCATCTCGCAGTTGGACTGGCGTAATGTGGAACATTACTTCCTGCCACACCACGCTGTTTTGAAGACTTCCAATGGGAAGATCCGCGTGGTCTTTGATGGTTCAGCGCCCACGTCAACCGGAGTGTCGTTGAATCAGTGTCTGCATGCGGGGCCGAAGTTGCATCACGATGTCTGTGATGTTTTGACCAACTTCCGCCGACACGCTGTCGTCTTTGTGGCCGATATCCGCATGATGTTCAGACAGACCGTGATTCACCCGGAGGATAGACGATACCAGCTCATCCTTTGGCGTGAGGATCCCCAGGATCCGATGTTGGCTTACGAGCTGAACACCAACACTTATGGTTTGCGGTCGAGCCCCTTTGTGGCGATCCGTTCGCTTTTGGAGCTCGCAGAGCGCGAACGGCTACGCTATCCCCGGGCATCTGCTCTTATTGAGGGGGGGGCCTTATTTGTCGACGATATCTGCACGGGGGCCTCGAGCTTAGATGAGGCTCTCGTCTTACGTGATGAGCTGATTGCGCTCTTGAGGGCTGGTGGCTATGAGTTGCGGAAGTGGCTGTCTAACTCTCCGGACCTATTGGCAGATTTGCCTAAGGACCACCAGCAAGAGCCGCTCCTCTTTGAAAATCCGGAGACTCCAGACATGCTGTCTGTTTTGGGAGTCCAGTATCGACCAGTCCCGGATTTGTTCACATATAGATTGGAACTGCCAGACCCAAAGGTCTGGACTAAACGCACGGTGCTGTCTACTGTAGCCCGTACCTTTGATCCGAACGGTTGGCTCAGCCCTGTAGTGTTTTCGATGAAGTGCTTCCTACAGGAGCTCTGGGCTGCGGAATTGTCCTGGGATGAGCCCCTCTCTGGTAGCCTCCTACGAGAGTGGGTGAGGTTCGTGTCATCCCTACCCGACGTCAATCGGGTTTGTATACCGAGGCAAATGCTGCCTTCGGGAAAGTTTAAAGCCATCCTGCACGGCTTTTGTGACGCGTCCGAAAGCGGATACGCGGCAGCCGTTTACATCCGAACGGTGGATGCAGCAGGCGTTGTCGCCGTACACTTAGTTACGGCCAAGAGTAAGGTCGCCCCCCTTCGGACTAGGCTAACCATTCCGAAGTTGGAGTTGTCCGGCGCCACTCTCTTAGTACGGCTACTCAATCATGTTGCCGACACCTTGGGAAACGGTGTCGACTTGGGGTCGATATTTGCGTGGTCTGACAGCCAGGTCGTCCTTTGTTGGCTGAAGAGTTCAGTCCACACCCTTGAGGTTTTTGTGGCCAACCGGGTCTCACAAATTCAGACTTCAAAGGCCCCGTTGATTTGGCGCCACGTACCGGGCGAATTGAACCCCGCAGATTGTGCCTCCCGCGGCTGCGAGGCGCCTGAGTTAGTGGACCACCACCTATGGTGGAGTCCATCATGGTTGTTACGGCCTGAGCGCTCATGGCCTGCCACCCCGGCTGTGGCCAGAGTCCCAGACCTAGGCATGCGTGTTCACGCCGTGGAGACGGTGGCGGCTCCGCAGATGGAGTTTTTGTTAGACCGCTACAGTTCCCTTGATAAGTTGCTCGGCGTGACTGCTTGGATGAGGCGCTTTGTGCGAAATTGTCGCCAGCCTCAGGAGAAATCGTTGTCTCCGGTCCTCGCCCCACAAGAGCGGCAAGACGCTTTGTTGCATTGGTTGCGAGTGACGCAACAGCGAGAGTTTGAATCGGAGCTGAAAGCCCTGCGCTCAAGTAAGTCCAAGTTGAAGGGACCCTTGGTGCGGTTGAATCCCTTCTTGGACAGTACCGGATTGCTGCGTGTCGGAGGTAGGCTCAGACATGCCAACCTGCCGTACGGATCACGCCACCCTTTGTTGCTCCCCAAGGATGGACCGTTAGTTAGACTGTTGATTACAGACCGACATGTAAAGAATGCTCATGCCGGTTGTAATGCTTTGACCGCGCTCCTCCAACGAGAGTTCTGGATTTTGTCAGCGCGGAGAATAATCCGATCCGTTATTTTTCGTTGTCTCCCGTGTTATCGTTTGCGCGCCGATACGATGCAGCCCCAGATGGGTGATTTGCCTGCCGATCGAGTGAACGAATCGATGCCCTTCTCAGGAGTTGGAACGGATTTTGCGGGGCCATTTACCGTTAAGACATCGCGGCTTCGTAATGCTAGAACGGAAAAGGCTTACTTGTGTGTATTCGTTTGTTTGGCCACTAAAGCGGTCCACCTGGAGGTGGTTAGTGCCCTCACCACAGAAGCCTTTGTAGCCACGTTGAATCGTTTTGTGTCTCGCCGCGGAATGCCGTCGTTAATCAGGTCCGATTGTGGAACCAATTTCAAGGGCACCGATAGGTATTTAAAGGAAGTTTGTGAATTTTTGGATAGGAATAATTTTGAGATCGGATCCACACTCTCTCGCAGAGGGGTACGATGGCAGTACTCCCCGCCATCCTGCCCCCACTGGGGAGGGATTTTTGAAGCAACTGTAAAGGCCGCTAAAACTCACCTTCGTCGCGTTATTGGGGAGACGGTCCTCACGTTTGAGGAACTCGCGACCGTATTTTGTAAGGTTGAGGCGGTCCTCAACTCGCGTCCGTTGTGTCCGTTGTCTTCGGACGCGAATGATTTAGAGGCCCTTACGCCGGGCCATTTTTTGATTGGCAGACCGCTTAACGCCTTGCCGGAATATCCTTATTCCGAAGTGCCCTCCGGACGGCTCTCGCGATTTGAATTGCTCCAGCAGCTTACGCAGAGTTTTTGGCGCCGTTGGCATCTGGAGTATTTGCACATTTTGCAGCAACGCGTTAAGTGGTCGGATAGGACGACCCCACCCAAGACCGGAGACCTCGTGTTGGTAAAGGATCCAAACCTGCCGCCCCTCCACTGGCGTTTAGGACGCATTGTTCAGCTTCATCCGGGGTCGGATGGTGTGCCCAGGTTTGCCGAGGTCCTGGTGGGGGACTCTGTTTTGAAGCGAGCGATCGCTACCCTCTCTCGCCTGCCCTTAGATTGAGTTGGCGGACAGTTTGTTACTGTCCGGGACGGGGGGATGTTCGCGCCGCGCTGCGAGCAGTCCGTTGTCATTGTCAAGGTCACGAGACAATGCGCTCGGCCGACCGGTGTAGGATCGCCAGTTGGCCGTAAGCAGCCGTGAGGCAAGTTTGTGTGTTTCTGTAGCGACGTGCGCCGCCAACCACCGTCCGCGCAACTCGCGCTCAGTTCGCCACCTGTGACCCGTGTGTGTTCGCTTTGAAAAGCGCCGGGAAAGTTTTAGCTGTCTATTAGGGCATTGTGTAGTTGTAAGAGTGTTAGCTATAAGAGTTTCCCATCGGGGGTTGAGTGAGGATCGTTTTGCCAGGCGCGCGCCGGCGAGACAGCAATCAGCCCCCCTGGATTACGGACACTATCTTCTAGTAAGGTAGGCCTAGCTTAAGTAACGTAATTTTGCATGAGAAACCTTCGTTTCAATAAACTGTGGAACACAGTCGATGGTCACCACAATTGTGCGTGATCAATATGTCTCGGGTAAAATGGTACGTTTTATGCACTTGTTGTAGATGTAGAATCTACTATTTTATGTTTCCCTATCCTTACAATGTTCTAAGGCCCTAACCAAACAAAGTAATATTTCAGACTTGGATATTAAAAGCCTACAATGTCAATAAAAAAAACTACATTCTATACTTACCTGCACCAAAATTGCAACAATACTGCCAAACACTACTGTTTCAAATTAAAATTATTTGGTAAACGCAACGTTGAGTTTTGATTAATGTAATTACTACCAGTGTTACAGTCATCTTTTGTGCATAGTGTTAGTTGCAATGAAATCCATACTATAATAATATATAATATATAATATAATATTATAAATGTGAAAGTGTGTTTGTTTGTTTGTTTGTTTGTTTGTTTGTTTGTTTGTCCGTCTTTCACGTCAAAACGGAGCAACGGATCGACTCGATTTTTGGTATGGGGTTAGTTTGGGAGCTGGAGAATTGCATAGGCTACTTTTTTTTCCGGAAAATTATAAAATAAAAATGATTATTTTGTATACAAAATCGATAAACTGTCGTACTATACAAAACTGTCATTTCTTCCATAGCCGCTTCCAAAGAGGTATGTCAAAGAGTATTGTAATCACTGACGTTTTAGCCGCTTTGGATTACTTATGTACCTACTTTTTAATAAGTGACATTTTGGCAGGCAGTGTATAAAACTTCTTCGCGATTATATATTTTCATCCGTCTATCTATCTATCCACCATAATTATTATGGCAAAACAACGTTTGCCGGGTCAGCTAGTAAGGTATAAATTTCAAGTAGGTAGCGAAAATCTATTTTTTTTTTGCCTTTATTTGGAACAAAAGTATACACATAAATCACATAATATGTCTACAAGTCTCTTTGATTTCGAGTCACGTAGACCCGAATTCACACAGGCGTGTAGGCAGCTAAACAAGTAGTTACCGCATCTGCACGCTTAATCTTTGTAACTACCGGGGGAGATGCGCGGGCACGCGGTGTGCGAGCGCATAGCAAGCCTATGCTTCGCCCAACGCTCAAGGTCGTTGGCGATTCATATCACCTTAAACTGAAAACGACTGGATAATTTTTCAGGAAAACTTTAAAAAAAATAAAATTCGTAACGGAAGTGAAACAGCCATTTCACAATCCGGACATGGCGGCTACGGCTGTCACAGCGACGACGCCACGCGCATACAAAATGGCGGCACCCTTATTGCATAATGGACGTTGGGTAAGTGACACGCGAGCTTTTTGTTAAATGCGAGCAAATTTCACTTTCCGAAGCAAAATAGTAGTGTGGTTACATCACGCCTAAACAAATCTGTCATACGTTAGAACATATATTAGAACTAATGTAGGATCAAAACATGCTCGAATTACCGGCAAAAATATGGATATGAGTATGGGCTTCATTTGACATTTGAAGTCCATATTTTGGTTGGTAAGACTGGATAAAAGTCCGCCTGGCCAGCTACCAGTATCATCATCTTATCTATAATATGCTACTTGACTCATACTTAATTTCATACATCGAATGAATATTTCCTTTAGTACTTGGCTTAGGAAAACGTAATAAAGCGATATTATAAAAAAATATGTAGTTTAAAAAACTATAAAAACACACTTTTATAGGAACAGACTAAAAGTACAAAATAACCGTCTATTCAGTAACTGAAATTAAAAAGCGTGGTGCGCGTTGTCAATATTAAGTACCTACTTGAATGCATGCTTTGCAAAGGGCGCACCACGCTTTTTAATTTCAGTTACTGAATAGACGGTTATTTTGTACTTTTAGTCTGTTCCTATAAAAGTGTGTTTTTATAGTTTTTTAAACTACATATTTATTTTTTACTTTTTAGTTTAACAAATGGCAAGCTATGGATGGGGCTGGTAATCGATTTCACAGTCCATTCATGTGTCTGCCCACCCCGTAAACATTATAACTCAAAGGCGTGATTGTATGTATTTAGTTTTACAAACTCAAGTGCAGTCTATTAGTTACCAGATGCGCGAGCCGAACCCTTACTTCCTCCTTGCTCCATCATCAGACCCTCGCCACCAAGTGTAGCGAATAGGTCTCAGCAGAACGAAATAAATGAGCCCAAACTCGAGGGGTTTCCTAGTGGTCATTAAGTAGTGCCACTGGCTTCCTCCCTGCTCCATCATCCGACCCTCACCACCAAGTGAAGCAAATGGGTTTCATCAGAACGAAACAAATGAGCCCAAACTCGAGGGGTTTCCTAGTGGTAAGTAAGGAGTGCCACTGACTTCCTCCCTGCTCCATCATCCGACCCTCACCACCAAGTGTAGCGAATAGGTCTCATCAGAACGAAACAAATGAGCCCATCTCGAGGGGTTTCCTAGTGGTCATTAAGGAGTGCCACTGACCTCCTCCTTGCTCTATCATCAGACCCACACCACCAAGTGTAGAGAATAGGTCACATCAGAACGAAACAAATGAGCCAGAACTCGAAGGGTTTCCTAGTGGTAATTAAGGAGTGCCACTGACTTCCTCCCTGCTCCATCATCAGACCCTCACCACCAAGTGTAACGAATAGGTCTTATAAAAACGAAACAAATGAGCACAAACTCGAGGTGTTTCCTATTGGTCATCAAGAAGTGTCACTAGCTTCTTTCCTGCTCCATCATCAGACCCTCACCACCAAGTGTAGCGAATAGGTCTTATCAGAACGAAACAAATGAGCCAGAACTCGAGGTGTTTTCTATTGGTCATTAAGGAGTGCCACTGGCTTTCTCCCTGCTCCATCATCAGACCCTCACCACCAAGTGCAGCTCATAAGTCTCGTCAGAACGAAACATCGGAGCCTAAACTCGAGGGGTTTCCTAGTGGTCATTCAGAAGTGCCACTGGCTTCCTCCCTGCTCCATCATCAGACCCTCACCATTAAGTGTAGTGAATAGGTCTCGTCAGAACAAAACAAAGAGCCTAAACTCGAGGAGTTTCCTAGCAGCCATTGAAGAGTTCTATTGCCCACCTCTTGACTCCATTATCTGATCAGCTCGATGGTAGCAAATTATTGTATTGTCATCGGATTCATATAGACTTGCAAAGTTTCAAATCAATACGACAATTAGAAGTAGGTTAAAATTGAATTCCAAGATTTTCTTACATTGTGACTTAGTTACAAGTGAAGCTAATAAAAGTGTGGTAATAAAAGTACTACAAGCATCTATGCTACAAGCCATGCGCTTAAAGTTTGCAACGTAGTTTTAAGTGAACCGATTTGACACTTGTTTGACACCGTTTGCATCGTTTGACAGGTAAACAGCGAGTAAACCTCGAGTACTGAATCCTATGGAGATGGCATCTTCTTCATCTTCTATACATCTATACAAATAAATAAAATTGGAGAGTCTGTTTGTAACATTAAATAACCGCTTTTTACTACGTGCATATGATTAAATATACGGTACATATACCAAAATGACATGTTTTACAATTTTTGTCTGTCTGTCTGTTTGTTCCGGCTAATCTCTGAAACGGCTGGACCGATTAATACGACAATTAGAAGAAGTTTAAAATTGAATTTTAAGATTTTCTTACATTGTGACTTAGTTACACCTCACTTTTTCGTAGGTATGCTCCATAGGATTTAGAACTCAGAGGAGTAAACCGGTTCACAGCAATGTTGCCGTTCCGTATCATAGCATGGCTTGTAGAAGACGATAGAGACGGCTGTGGTAAAATTAATTTGAAAAATACTTAATCTTATTTTTAATTTGAACTGATGAAAACACTATCGACCATGATGTAACGTCATAGAATTTGTTTACTAATAAACTTCAATGTACTCGCCACATAACTTGGCACGTGTCAAGATCTGGAACTAAAATTATAACATGGTAATAAGGTTCATTTTTCCTACCGACCACTACGATCAACGCCCTCTGACAAATGCCAAGTTATGAGGCGCGGACTCTACTGACATAGTTGTCTTCCACAGATCGACAATCTTTTCTGTTCCGGTGACAGCGGCGGCGGCGCTATGGTTGGACAGCAGCTTGATAGCAAAATGACATTATAAACAAAACACGTTAGTTCCAGTTTTGGCCACCAGAACAGAAAACGTTGTGAAGTAACTGTCAAGTGTTTGTTTACATATAGGTATTATATGGCGGACAGCGTATTTGCCGGTTCTTCAAAAGCACTTTTGTAGGTTTTTATGTTTTAAAATAATATTGTATTTTTATTTTTTTGTTTAGGACATAAATAAAAAAAGGGTCAAGTAGCCTATTCTGGCGCCATAACAACGATATTTTCTAACTCCTCAGTGTTGAGGATTCCGGGAATAGTGCGCTTCCATCTTCAGCCTTCACCGCCTCTGTGGTCTAGTAGTTCACACCACTGATTTCAGACCCAGGGGTCCCGGCTTCCCGTATTTAAAGCTTCTTATGCTTTAAATGCGGGAAGCCGGGGCATGTCGCCTCAAGCTGCGAAGCCGAACCTAAGTGCTCCGTCTGTGCTGCCAGTGGGCGGCCTGACGGTCACGTTATGGGGTCTGTGAAGTGCACTCCCCCCGTCGTGAGGGGCAGACTGATGGAGGAAGGGATTACCCCCAAAAGGTTTAAGACGCGGGTCGCACAGGGTGCAACAGCGCCCGACGCAGACAGACAGACGGAAGGAGCCAAGGCGTGGGATGCACAAGGTGCGAATCCACCTGATGTAGAGGGTATGTCAGACTAGGTCTGGCACTCCCCTCCGGACGCTGCCACTCCGCACGCCTCTCTAAGGAGAGGCGTCACCGCCATGTGGTAGCATAGGTGGGGGGGGGGCGGTGGAATGGGGAATTCTGTCGCCCATCCAGGGCCTTCGTGGCGGAAGGCGCGCCAGGTGCCCCCGGCGCGCTTCCCTAGAAGAGGTGGATAAGGGGGCGTCTAAAAGATGCGGGCACGGGGCGGAGACACGATGAATAACACATTGGTCTCGTTATCTCCGTCCATGTGCAGAGGGAGCACCCTGGGGGTTTTGGTGGGTTCAAGCCCCACATAACCCCCTCGTCTCCCCGGACGGGGGGGTACGCAAAGGCGTTTCCCCCAAGAAAAAAAAAGAAAAAAAAAGGGGTCCCGGGTTCGATTCCCAGTGGGGGGACATATTGTATTCGGTTTGGTTGGTGGTAGGACTTGTTCGTAGTCCGCCTGGCTAGCTACCACCATCTTATCTAAGTCTGACGCTATAACAATGATGTTCTCAGCAGTATTGTGTTCCGGCAGTTACGGATAAGATAGCTCAGTGACTGAGGACTCCGGGAGTAATGCGCTTCCACCTCCAGCCTTATCACCACTTAACATCCGGTGTGATGAAGGCTAAATGATACCCCGTTGTGGATAAAAAAAGCCTTAACTTCACCTAACATCGTGATCACAGAGATCAGTAAGCTCCAAGATTAGATTAAAAGAGTCACGCAATTCCGTGATTCAATATATTTTTCATTTTTACGTGTTTTGGAAGTGAGTTTTTGTTTGCAGTTTTTGTTTTGAAGGCAGTTTTTTTTTTCATAAACAAATAAGCAGATCCAGCGGGAATTGGTCAGTTTTTTTACAGGATATTTTTGATGGAATTTTACAAGTTGTTTATGCTTCAGTTTTTTAAACATTTATAGAAAGGGCTCATCACACTGAATAACTTTTGTTACACTGAATAACTTTTATTAAGACGAACTTTTCATATTTCCCATAGTTTAACATGGTTTAACTGAGCTCTTAGGGTACTTGATTAGATACTCCAGACCAATGATGTTTTATATGCTCCAGACCTAAATTTTTTGTGTCACAAAATAAAGGTCCAACCACGCTGAATATATTTTGTGAAGACAACATGCCAATAATTTTAACAGTTTGGCTGGTCTGTTGAGCTTTATCCTCAGGGTCATCAGGTGTATTCCACCATGTGGCATAGTCGTGGGACGCCCTCAGGGCGCTCGCAGGCCATCCAATGACTATGCCACATGGTGGCATACCCGCAGCAAATTATCCAAACTTTTTAAACCAATCGAGGTGGTTTTACTTATCACATTATAACTTTATCAAACACTTATAATAGGGAAATTAGGTATAATTGCACCAATCTTGACTCATTAGTAATACATTGAAATGTTAAAGTCAGTTAGTTTGAGCACGACAGTCACAGAAAAGGCTATCCATAACGTCAAACTTGTTATTCAACATTAAATGCTAAATTTCGTAGTTTTCCTTTTATTTAAGATGCTATGTTACTTAAAAGAAATGCTTAGGTATAATCGAGCCTTTCGATCGGTACAATAAAATTAAAGAAATATTTTTTCACATTCAGTGGGTTCGTTTCCCAGTTCAGACAGGCGTTTTTTAAAACTCTTAGAATGCAGTTCGTTTTCTTTTTAAAATAAAAATGAAGTCTCCATTCAGTGAAATTGTATATCTTCAGTATTTAGGGTATTTTCCCACCATGTGGCATAGTTTTGGGACGCCCTGTATACAGGGTGTTAGCAAAAACTTTAACCATGGCTTCAGGCCATCATGCTGAACAACGCACAGCAAGATTTTTTGTCGAAAATGAAAAAAAAAACGACTTTTCATACAAATTTAGCAACTAATATTTTGATATTTTTCATGATGATCTGAATCCATGGTTAAAGTTTTTGCAACGGTGCCCCTAACACCCTGTATACTGTGTCTACAGTCTGTGGGGCTTTTTAGAACACAATTCATGCGCATGAAGTTACAATTAATTCACCTACCTACCGATACAAAAGCTGACAGCTATTACAAAAGCCTTAAATTAATTCAAACGAGAACACCAAAAGTCGGTCTAGAATAATTTACCGCGTAAATAAAACGACTTGCTTATTTACGATTGTCACTCGTACACTCAGGGACAAATTTGGTGAACCACTTCTTACTTCCTTTGATGTGACTGGTGCCTCGCCTCGCCATTCACGCGCAGACAGTTTTACTATTTTTTTGTTATGAATTATACTAGGTACTCAGCCGGTCTAGCATGAGCGGCTTTTATCGCGCGCTATGATATGGTACGGCAAGTTGTCTTGCTTACCCCACTAAGGTGTAAGCAAGACGGCATGCCGTACCATATAATATCGCGTGTTATAAGCCGCTCATGCTATAGGCCGGCAGGCTGCATTCGACCAACGAAGGGACGCAGGCACAGGGCGGAGACACGCTGACTACCACACATGCCGCGTAATCTCCGTCCAACCAAGTGCAGAGGGAGCACCCTGGGGGTTTTAGTGGGTTCAAGCCCCACATAACCCCCTCGTCTCCCCAGGCGGGGGGGTACGCGAAGGCGTTTCCCTCAGGAAAAAAAAAATGCTGCATTCGACCAAACTTTTATTCCGAGAATATCGCTTACTGTCGGACACTAATGTTAAACTAGTATGGGGTTTTGACATTAGGTACTATCCGAAAGTAAGCGTTATTCTTGGAATAAAAGTTTGGTCGAATGCATCCTTAGAGTAGTACAATGCATAAGCAATTAGGTATAGGGATTGCAAGTAAACGCTAAGACGCCAGCCACACGACAAGAAGTAAGTAAAAGGTGGTTCACCGAGTTTGTCCCTGATTGTACCTACCATCATCGCATCGCACGCGCAATGTAGTTTAACATAAAGTTGAACATTCGACTAATACCAATAGATTTTAAGGCTAAGGCCGCACGGTACGGTGGCGACTGCGACGCGACACGACGGCGACGATAGCAACTTGGGAAAAAATTACCGACTCCAAAAAAGGAGGTTATCGGTTTGACCTGTATGTATGTGATACTGTTGGAATTGTATTACATTTGTGTATAGCGTTCTATTCAGGCTTCCAAGCATGTGTGCTAAATTTCGTAGTGAATGTAGGTACCTATGTATGATTCTATTTTATATTTTGTATGTAGTTTGTATTTTTGTCTACGAATTTCTCGAAAACTAAAAGTCATATGGAGATGATTCTTAACTTGACTTAAATCAGGTGTAGGAATTCCAACTTAGGGAAAAGTCCAAGTTTCATCAAAATCGATTCAGTAGTTTTTGAGATATACTTACTTAAGTATTTTATGGTACAATCTATGCACAAAAAATTAAGAAATTAAAGAAATAGGTAATAAAAAAAGTCAAACCGACTTCAAAAAGTCCCTGCCAACAGAAAAAGAAAAAACAATCTCTTTTAAGTACCTAGGTACCTTTTTGAGGTCGGTGCCATGCCATCTCATGCCAGCCGCATAAGGAATAAAAAAGTTTTTTTTTATTGGTACTTTTTTAACAGTGCGGCCTCGGCCTAAAAGCTGTACTTATAAAGAATTTTAACTGACGACGAAAACACCTGTCAATCAGTTAATAGGAAATGGATGAGTAAATACTTTCTTGCAGCATGGAAAATAGGCAGTTTTTTTTACTGTCCATTTTCCATGGAAACATATAAGAGACTAGACTAGCCGCCTCTGTGGTCTAGTGGTTCACACCACCGATTTCAGACCAAGAGGTCCCGGGTTCGATTTCCAGTGGGGGCACATATTGTATTCGGTGGTAGGACTTGTTCTTAGTCCGCCTGGCCAGCTACCACCATAAGTCTGAGGCTATACATGTTTCCAGCATTATTGTGTTCCGGCAGTTAGAGGTAAGATAACCAGTTCCTCAGTGATTGAGGATTTCGGGAGTATTGCGCTTCCACCTTCAGCCTTATCATCACTTAACATCAGGTGTGATGAAGGCTAAGTGCTACCCCGTTGTAGATAAAAAAGACAGTTATTTCTGAAGAACACTCGCAACCACCTACACCCCTGTCCTGGGGGAAACGACTTCGTGTACCCCCCCGTCCGGGGAGACGACAGGGTTATATGGGGCATGAACCCACTAAAACCCCCAGGGTGCTCCCTCTGCACATGGACGGAGATAACGAGACCAGTGTGTTATTCATCGTGTCTCCGCCCCGTGCCCGCGTCCCTTCGACGCACCCTCAACCACCTCTTCTGGTAAAACACGCCGGGGGCACCCGGCGCGCCCTTCCACCTTTCCACGAGGGCCCTGGATGGGCGACGGAATTCCCCGTTCCGCCACCCGACCCCCCCACCTATGTTACCACATCGCGGTGACGCCTTTCCTTGGAGAGGCGTGCGGAGTGGCAAGCGTCGGCAGGAGAATGCCAGACCTAGTCTGACATCCCCTTTGCATTGGGCGGATTCGCACTTTGTGCAACCCACGCCTCGGCTCCTTCGGTCTGTCTGTCTGCGTCAGGCGCTTTCGCACCCTGTGCAACTCGCGCCTTGGGGGCTACCCCCTCCTCCGCCAGTTTGCCCCTCACGACGGGGGGAGTGCACCTCACGGACCCCATAATGTGGCCGTCAGGCCGCCCACTGGCAGCACAGACGGAGCACTTGGGTTCGGCTTTGCAGCTTGAGGCTATATGCCCCGGCTTCCCGCACTTAAAGCATAAAGAGCCTCTGTCTATCGCTGAGGGGCACAGTGGCTTTGTGTGCCCCAGACTCAAGCATCGAAAGCACCTCATGGGCAAAGGCGCCAAAGCCTTCAACCTAATGGTGCTCCATCCGACCGATAGGCTCTCCGTCAACCACCTACACTCCCTATAAAGGTGCTGAAACGTCAGGAAACTCCAAAAAACCTTTAAAATCACTAAATATATTGTGCTTGCAGCGTCGTTCGTTACCACCACCATCCAAACCGAATACAGTATGTACCCCCACTGGAAATCAAACCCGGGACCTCTGGGTCTGAAACCGATGGTGCTACCACTAGATCACAGAGGCGGTTACACTTAGCGAAATAAAAGTATGAATTCAAGATAAACAAAGCTATTACTTTTTGCATTTACAATTCAATTTTTATAATTGAAAATGTTATACTTAGCTAAGTATTAGAAAAAATCGACCCTATTTGTTATAGTTTAAGGCGCCGATTCCCGAAAATAGGGTATTTTAAATTATGGATTACTCGCAAACCACAAGTAGGTAAGTACTTACTTAAAACTTGAAAAAAAATATTTGTTATTTTACAATTATTTATCTAATGCTTCCGGCCGTTTTTTTTCGATTGATGATATTTAACTGTGTCAAATAAAATCCCAAACATCCGTCTAATCGTAATCCAAATATCCTATCACTTGGAGTATACTTGGTTTTAGTTAATGAAACATATACGAAAATAATTGTCTTTGAATAGCCGAGGGATTCCGGCCGTCAAAAGTTTAAATTTATTTTTATTTAATTTTTAATTGAATTTTAAGTGATTTTTGATTTGCGGGGCGCTTGCGAGTTCACAGTTCACTGCCGGCTGCCGCAGCGTCCGCGTGAAGTGTATCGCGCGCGGCCGATTAAGCTTTATCGTGACTATTTCGGTCGGGAATCATCGCCTTAAGTTACAATAGGACTGGCATATCTTGTTAGATAAAAGTCCTGTACTCCAAAGTAAGAAAAAAAAATCGACCCATTTTGCAAGACTCCGTAGCTCAGTGGTTAAAGCATTCGCCTGGCAGTGAAAGGTCGTGGGTTCGAGTCCCATCGGAGCAAGTTTCTTAGACGAGTCGATTTTTTCTAATATTTCATTTTCAACTAAACCACAGAATAAATATAATAGTGATTAAACATAGCTTTCAATCAATTCCATCAAGAGATATTGCTGTTCTCTCAGAAACTAAAAAACAAGGCAAGTCTTCTACTTACATGATTTTTTATATTACTTTTGAAATTCCACGTCAGCTAAATTTTACATAAAAATTTAAGATATTTTTTTATATTAGTTTTTCAGTTTTAGTACAATCTTTAAAAATTAAGACAATTCTCTTAGAAAAATTGCTTTCCCTTATTAAAAAAAATCTTTGCTAAAATTTTCTTTTACAAGAATATTTTAAGTAAAATGTTCATGTTCTTACTTGTTTTAAATCTCTTGAAAAATTTAAAAAGAAGTATTTAGAAAAAATCGACCCGTCTCCCAACCAGCTCCGATGGGACTCAAACCCACGACCTTTCGCTATCCTGGCGACTGCTCTAACCACTGAGCTACGGAGTCGTTACGAGAAGCGTCGAATTTATCCAATATCTACTTCTTATCCAATTACGCGACGGGTCGCAATGTGAGCTGGTTGTGAGACGGGTAAATTTTTTCTAAATACTTCATTTTCAATTTCAATGCAAAAAAGTAAAATTTGAATAAGATTAAATCTCTTTTCGAGGTATAAAATTATATCATATACTTATAATACCTAATTAACTTGGAGATCATCAGAGAGGAAAGAGCAGTAGGCAACGTTCAGCATTAGATGATTATTTATCATTATTTTGCTATACTTAAGTTCAGTTTTGAGCTTGTACCTACTAATTAACAAACATGAAATAATAACTTCATCACATCACTCTCACCACCAGGACTTTCTTAAATGAAAATAAATACTTGGCAAGTATGAAAGCGTTTGCTATGCAAGACATGTTCGCGAGCCGCGTGCCAGCCCGCCCAAAGGACTCGGTATAAATACCAAGCCCATTGAAAAATTAAATCATTGTTGTTCCATTAACCGTCGGGGCCGAACGTCTAATTAAAAATCTCATGACAAAGTGAAAATTATTAAAATGAAGTGCTTACTAATTTTAGTCATCACCGCAGCCATAGTTAACGGTTACTCTATAAAGGACAATGAAATTGAAACGGCTCGGTTGGACACCAGTGATGATCTGTTGGATAGTGTAATAAGTGACTGTTTTGAAGCTGAATCTTCAACGTCGTGCCTCAAAGTGAAAGTTCTTTCCTACCTGGATACGAAGCTGGGAGTGACTTCAGAATCGGCGAGAGCTTTGGATGAGAACAACATCGATAAAGTTATTTTCGATCGAGTCGGGAGGGTGTTGAACGAAAATGAGTTCAGGTTCCAACTGCCTGAGTTCCTTTTCCAAAGCGCTGAAGTTTCATACAGAGCTGATCGTGGCTTTGACATCGACTTTCCCGAGACTGACAGCGGAAATGGTGAAGGTAAACAATTAATGGGCAACAATTCACAGCTGATTTAGCCGCTGTAACGAACTTTGTTAATTCGAATCCTTGAAACATTAAACTATTTTATGAAATGTGAAGTAATTTATTCTAGAGTTGTTGTTTATATATTTACTTATTAAGGTCATTAAAACCTCAGTAATTAATAATTCAATTGTGTTGTAGAAGTTGTTGTCAAAGAAATAGAAAAAGTGCAACTTACAAGCAGTTTTAAACTTACTTTTGACTTCCAGCTCGTGGCATCTTAAAGAAGAAACTGCTGCTGCCAGTTCTCCTTCTACTGAAGCTGAAGATGAAGGCCCTTATGCCGATCCTGGTAGCCATCATCGGCATCAAGGCCATCAAGGCTCTCATCCTCAGCAAACTGGCCATCACTCTCGTTCTTGGGTTCCTCGTTTACAACCTGCTCATGAAGAAAGGAGGTATGATAATTAAAAAGACGAAAAATGTAAAACATTTTTTTTAACCTTAGTCGAGAGCAATGAAAATGGAGGCATATTCTTTAGAATAACGAAAAATATTCAGTTCGCCAAATACGAACGTAACTATTTGGTACCTGAATAGCCTAAGTTAACACTATAAAACAACTATAACTTCAAAAGGAGTGAAAGTAGGTACTTATCATCATAAAAAATTTGAGACGTGCATCAAAGAAAATGAACTATTCTACAACTACATTATTCACATCAACAAAATGAAGATCATTTAAAAACGATTTGCGTGTACACCGTTAATCTTCATTCGTAGCATCACAACTCGCAATTTGGCACAGCTAAAAAGTGTCTTTTTTCAAAATTGCAATTCGCGCTAGTTTTAAAGCGCCTCTAGTTTTTTAACTTTTATAAATGTTTATGTAAGGAACAAATAAAAAGAAAACTAAAATTATAAACCATGAATATTCAAATTCCAGGTATGCCAATGATGATGCCCACGGAAGCCGCGCCCCCCTCGCCCCAGTACGGGCCCCCTGCCTCCCAGTACGGGCCCCCGTCTACCCCCTCCGCCCCTCAAGACTCCTACGGCAACCCCCAATGGGAGCCTTCAAGCGCAGGCCCCTACGCAAGAGTTTGGGACCCCTCCCAATTAGCCTACAGCTCATACTTCCCTGGTGATTCCAACGCATCTGCTGCCTCGAACCAATCACCAAGTTACTCCAGCGTCTCCTCAATGTCTACCTCATCATCTTCATCATCATCACCCACCTACTGAACCACCACGTTAATTGTAAATAGAAAGCACGAACGGAACGGCTAGAGAAGTAATGCTAGTTATTTATTGAGGATATTTATTTTATTTATTGAACGAAATAAAATACGTTGTTGTTCTAATTTATTTTTTAAGTTTATTATTCATTTGAATGTTTAAACTGAAACGCAGAACCAGAAACTTCGTTATACCCGTCCCTCTCACTCTCCAGTTAAGCCTGGAATACACATGCTCTTTAGTAGCACAAAAGCATGCTAGTTTCGAGCAGATGTTACGTAGTAGCAGACAATAAGCAAGTGTATACGAAAAGAGCATGCTCGTTAAACAATCGAAATGCATTGTTATAATGCTGCGGCTACATTAGCGGGCTACGGCGAAGTATCGCAATATCTTACTCTTTCTAACTTACCGGTAGTGGCGTATGGAAAGAGATAGTCGACAATTATCGTCCGCTAATGTAGTCGCAGAATAAAAGAGCATATTACCTAGTAGCATAAAAGCATGCTCTTTTAGTAGCATGTGTATACCGGGACTTATGACAGAATCGCAAAACCCGAAACTTCGGTATACCCGTCCTATCACTCTCCAGTCATGACAGAATCGAGTGAAAGGGGCGGGGCTAACCGAAGTTTCGGATTAGCGTTTCAGAGTACGGTCCCTGTTTCGCTCCTAGAACCAGAACGTTGAGTACCTAAATACCTATGGCCTATGCCCAGCAGTGGGCGTCGTACGGCTGAAATGATGATGAAGGAAAAGGAAACACAATGCGACATTTATAAATTCAGATGTAAAAAGCAATATATTCGTTGAAAGTTTTTATTAAGATTTACAGCATAATATATGTTCTCGTGTGTGTATATCTTCACATTGATGAAATTAACGCTGGCTATACAACGCGTGAGAAGTATTGGATAAATTCGACGCTTCTCGTAGCGACTCCGTAGCTCAGAGGTCAGAGCAGTCGCCCGGAAAGCGAAAGGTCGTGGGTTTGAGTCCCATCGGAGCTAGTTGTGAGACGGGTCGATTTTTTCTTAAATAAGGTGAATACGCTAAACGTCGGCCCCCTTACGGATTTTCTCACTTTGGATCGCTCTGGCTCCATCAGTTTGGAACTAAAGATAGCTTGTGATGCGTTTTGAGACAGGTTGATAAATCTCTTTTATGTTTCTAGGCATAAGGTTGACTTCTCTACTATAAGAAAAAAGTATTAAGGTACTAATGCGTCGAGAACGAAAAAACCCTAAAGTCGGCCGTTTACTGCCTATAGTCGGTCGCGTTTTTCCCAAATGTCGGCCGGGTATAGGGTGTTTCAAATTAAGGCAATGAAAAATATTAACATGATTTATTTTTTTAAGTAAGTATACTTTATTAGTGATATCAAAGCTTAAAGCAAAAAAAAAGAAACGCCTTATAGGTGTAATATCAATCCCCGATGCGTGGGTATTCACAGCAAGTTAGCTACTTTCACAATGAACCTAGCGCTTCAACGACGGGATCGCTACTGACGCTCAGTGTGCGAAGAGCGAGAGACGTAATCGGATAGTAACCGTTTGTACGTATAGAGTATGAACTAAGGTTGCAATTTGAGTGGAAAAATTTCCATTTAAGTACCTTTTGAATGAACGCAATTTGAAAATGTGCAGACGGCCGAGGTTTGGGGGGGGGCGACGTTTGGCGTAATCACCCTACTTCATTTTCCATTTTTCAATAATATGTTTTCTAAATTTTTTACTTTTTATTTCAAAAGTTAGAGGGGTAGGGGGGGGGGGCACACAGTTTATTGAATTCACTGTTCCATTCGTCATCAGACGAGCTGTCTAGTAAGTCTAGCAATAACGAGTTTTGTATGCGTTTCATTGCAAAATATAAACACTCTGTATAATGAACGAAACGGGCGCTTCGTAAGACGGACGACCTACGATAGAATGCCGTGTTGCGATATATTAGAGTATCTTACTTGTGTGTGGTCGTTTAAGATAATATATCTTTACGTTAGACGCTATAATATATATTATCTTCGTTGTGTGTGACTCCCTTAATGGTTTCATATCCTGTCCAAGACGAAATTACCAAACTCGGAGAGAAAACCCCTCTTAAAAAAACCCTTTTGCATAAAAAAATATGTAGAAAAATGCAGTACAGGGTTATTTGTAAAACGCCAACCACCTCTGTCAAAAAAGACGGAAATAAAAATACTTAGATACAAAACTCGATCAGCTGTTGTTAGGACATGTGTATGAAAAGTAGATATTTTCGGAAAAGTCGTAGGTAGTCTAATACAAGTACAATACGGGTTCGATTCCCAGTGGGGTATACAGGATGATTTTGAAGTCATTGACATCCATCGGGTGACACATTGAAACGCATACAGTTGATTGTCATAATTTCACTTGCCATACATCATAAGGCATAATATTGAAAAGCATTTTATTCCTTGGCATAAATTTCATAACGCATAATGATAATAATGCATAATAGTTGAAAAGCATAATATTAAAAAGCATAATCTTCGAAATTCATATTTTCGTTTGTCATAATTTCGTAAAGCAAACTTTAAAACGCATAACTTTATAAAGCATAATTAATTTTAAAATCAATATTTTATAAAAATGTCAATATCTCGAAAACGGTGCGTCGTAGCCAAAATCTGACGAAATTTTTGATACCCTTTTAATAACCCCGGAGGTATTTTAGAGACATCCAATGGCTAAAAAAAACCTTTTTTTGAGATCTGTTGCCTCAAAAAAAAATATTTTTTACTCTATAAGTTCTGAATTTAGTTCAAATGGAAGAAAACAGAGGGGCAGGGGGACGGGGGGCGCAGCCCCCACCAAGGGGGCTTGAGTGGTTTCTTGAGTGGCGCCACTCAAGAAATCCTAACAGTCGTTTTAGGTTAGGTTAGGTTAGAACAGTGAAGCGAGCGTGCCGCGGCAGCGGCCGGCGAAGCGCCAGAAAAGACTTTTTTATTTTCACAGACCTAGCTTCAAAATAAATAAACACAAGATAATACCCCGTTAAATTTATGTATTTTGAATATTATGCCTTTTAAGTATTATGACATTTAAAAGTTATGCCTTTAGATAATTATGCTTATTGAAATTATGCCTTTCGATGATTATGCCTTTCAAAATTCGGGCAACAAAAGTATGCGTTATGAAATTATGCCTTTAAAAATTATGCATTTCAATGATTATGCCTTTCAACACGATGCGTTTCATGTTTATGGCGAAAAATGTTATGCGTTTCATTAGGTAACCCATCCATCGTGGTGCCCGCCTGGCGCCAGCGCAGGCGCAGGGACGCACGCGGGCAAAGTGGGCATGAACCATGGGTGACATTGTTTCGGTAAATTCCGTGCGCTAACTTAAGGCTGTGATTCCCCAAAATAGGGTATTTTAAATTATGGATTACTCGCAAATCACAATTAGGTACTTAATATTTGGAAAAATATATGTTATTTTACAGTTTTTTATCTAGTGCTTCCGGCCGTTTTTTTTTCGATTGGTGATATTTTACTGTGTCAAATAAAATCCCAAACATCCGTCTAATCGTAATCCAAATATCCTATTACTTGCAGTAAGTATACTTGGTAAAAATATACGAAAATAGTTGTCTTTGAATAGCCGAGGGATTCCGGCCGTCATAAGTTTTTTTTTTCGTATTTAATTTTTAATTGAATTTTAAGTGATTTTTGATTCGCGGGGCGCTCACGAGTTCACTCACAGTTCACTGTCGGCTGCCGCTGCGTCCGCGTGAAGTGGATTACAGGTACTTACCTTTTTAATTATATAAATGTTATTATTATTTTAGTTAGGTTATGTAAATGCCCTATGCCCAGCAGTGGGCGTCGTTCGGCTGACATGATGATATGTAAATGTATAAAGTGAAGTTCTATTTTCGTGTGTGTTTATAATGTAATATTATGTATGACAGGAGTAACTGTTTTGTTTTTTTTTTAAGTGCACTTGCTAGTTTAAGACGGCTTAGTTATATTCTTTTTTTACTTTAATTATTTTGTATTTCTCTTATAAGTGAATAATGTATTCTTTTAGAGAAATAAATATGTTAAACCTAAAAGTGTATCGCGCGCGGTCGAGCCGCGGCAGAGCCTATTTCGGTCGGGAATCATCGCCTTAAACTAGGGCAAGACTAGGGCTCAAGAAGTGATGAAACGACTATTCAATATGCAAGGACCGTGCTCTGCAACGCAAACACGAAACTTCGGTTAGCCCCTCCCCTTTCAGTCAATTCTGTCATGACTGGAGAGTGAGAGAGACGGGTATAAAGTCCGTTCGGTTAGATAGTGTCGGTACACCCGCACGGCATTGTGGCAGAGCGACACTATCTAAGCGAATGGACTATACCTAACGAAGTTTCTGCTTCTGCGTTTCACAGTAGACCCTCAGGTGTACCTAATCGTCCAACTTTCGAGCTTCTCAGGTAGGTACCACTATGTTTTCTTTCTGTTTTATCCCATCCCAAATCTATGCTTTCGCCTTTATTTCAATATTTTTTATCAGGAGAAAATATTGAGGTAGGTACACTATAGTGCGACAACCATTTCTGTTCCGGTGATAATCTTTGGAACTAAAACAGTTTACGACAGTCTATTTTGACAGCTAATTTCGCATTGCAAGTGGCTGGCTCCTCTGTCACGTCACGGCTGTCACCGGAACAGACAGGAGTGCGGGCACCATAGATGTATTATTCCTGGCGGGCACGTGCGGGACTATACGTGAGTATACATAAAATTATTAAAACTTTTATTTCAGGCGATAACACCCATACACAATACAAACAGAAAAATAAAAAAGATTAAGTAGGTACCTACATAAGTAAAAAATATTAAGATTAATTACTTACAATATAAAATGATTTACTTAAATTAAAATATTAGATGAAACTTTTATCAATATTTATATACTTACCATAAAGTTAATATACCTATCGGAATAGAGCAACAAAGGGCTGAGCGAGCGGGATGTCACTAGCAACAACACTGTGAGATAAAAGAAGATGCGTGATACGACGTAACAGAACTTATCATCACGCTGAGAATTTAGGTATTGTAAATTTTTCGGATTTTACGTGCAATCTTAGATATTTTTAGCCAATATTGGTATGGAAACATGGTGACTTTTTCAGTTATTGATTGTTGTACAACACAATGAAATAATCCCGCAAAATGTTCATTTCTCAGGTAAATTATTCTAAACCGACACGTCCCTTCCTAAGGTTTATTTTTGCTAATGCGCTTCGAATTTAAAGCACGAAGTGTGATAATGCTCTTCAATAAACATTTATTTATGTAACAAGCAAATATTGATTACACATAATGCAGAATTTACGAATATTTTGTGTAAAGAAATAATTTTCGTTTTACACTAGGGCTGCATCAAGTTATCGATATTTCGTGTCCACTGTCTATCACGCGGTAAACGAATATGTATTAGGTACTGTTACTAAAGTACCTATATTACGTTTAGATATGAATGTAATCCCATTTCAGATACTTAACTGATCCATAGGTATCAGTTTTTGACTGTTAGAATAGGTCCCTATACTATCATTAGTAATATAAGTATTTTTCAGATTTCATACTACTATGAGGTTGGGAGAAGGAGCCGAAATGATGACACTCGAGTCTGGATTAGTACTAACTGTATTTGAATAATAATGAGATTATATATGGGTTACATGTACTTATGCTACTATAATATAGACATCCTCACATTTCCCCCCTAGAGAGAAAAAAAAATGAGAAATGCTAGAATTTTCATTTTTTTTCATAAAAGATTAAAATAATTATACATTGACTATTTGCGTAAACATAAACACATTATAATGACAAGATTATATAGAATATAATACTGAAAAATGCTTTTTTTTTTTTAAATAGTTACTAAATGAACTTAACTATGGTATAATTTTGTTCTATTTTTGTGTACTAAATACGATTTTCCATCTTTAATAATTTCAACATTTGGAGATAAATCTCTGACAACGGAGTAAGGACCTAAGTAAACATTACTCATTTTGTTATTATTTTCACTTTTTAATAAAATTAAATCATTAGGCTTATACATTACAGTTCTTACATTTCTATCATAGTTCATTTTTCTTTTCATTTTACTACTAAGTAAGTTGTCTCGAGCCTCTTTTTGAGAAGTTTGAATGCGATATTTTAATTCATTCGGATAATTATCGTGATTATACAAAGGATCTACGCAGACACCTGTAAGATTACTGGGAAGAACGCATTTCCTGCCAAAAACTAGTTCAAACGGAGTAAATTTATGTTCGGAATGTACGGAAGTATTGTAGGAAAAACACCAAAATGGTAACCAGGAGCTCCACACCTCTGGGTGGTTATCAGTTTGGATTCTGAGAAAACTATTAAGATGTTTATGAGAGTTTTCTAGTGCCCCAATACTTTCGTGATGATATGCGGTGGAATTCAATTGTTTAATATGTAAAAGAGTACAGATTTCCTTAAATACCGATGACATAAATTCCTTACCTTGGTCGGAAGCGATTTCCTTCGGGATTCCGTATCTTAATATAAAATTACTTACCAAAGCTCGTGCGACTTCGTCGGTTCTCTTAGAAACTAAAGGATAGGCTTCGACGTACTTGCTTAATTCGCATTGCAGTGTTAGTATATATCGATAATTATTTTGGTCTTCATCTAGAGGTCCTACTAAGTCGAGATATATTTTTTCAAAAGCCCAACTAGCTGTCGTAGTGACTGTCATTGGCTCTCTAATCGGAAGCGAGTGCTTTTGCGTTTGACATTTATGACATCGTTGTACAAAAGACTTTATATCATTTTCCATATTAGGCCAATAAAAATATTTCTTTATGTTGTTATACATTCGTCTCATACCCGCGTGGCCACTTGAGGGTAAGAGATGAAAATCATTAAGAATTATTCTTATTTCATCTTTATCATAAACTCTTACAACATCGTGTAAAATACAGATACGTGGACCGGTCCATTGCCTTTTACTACTTAATTCTTGTAATAACTTTTCAATAAAACTTTTATTATTTTGACATTTAATTATATATATTTCATTTAAATTCAACATTTTACAAAAATCTTCTAACTCTTTCAAAAATTCAGCTCGTGATCTTTTTGATGAAGAGTTTAAATACTTTATAAAAATACTGTGCTTACTCGGCACGTAACAAAATATCTCACTTTCTCCATGAATCATATTTTTTCTTCTATATTTTAATAATAAATCTTTATCTAGTAAAAACTTTAACTCTACCGAATCTTTTGGCTTAATATGAGTTTCCACTACTTTTGGTTGATCAGACCAATCGTTAGCAGTAACCATATTATCCGAAAGATTGGAGGGTTTTAAATCGTTGCACCGTTTGCTTTGCGCCCTAGTCATCACATAAATATTTTCATGCATTTTCTTTAATTCGGTACTACTGATAGATATTCTCGAAAGCGCATCTGCTACTGTATTTTCAGACCCTTTAACGTACTCTACGGTAAAATCATACTCTTCAATTTGAAGTCTGAATTTTAACAGCCTACTTGACGGATCTTTTAAATTATAAAGATAGACTAAGGGTCGATGATCAGTCCTTATTATAAAATGTTTGCCGTATAAATAAGGTCTATAATACTTTATTGCCCAAACGATTGCAAGCATTTCTTTTTCAATCGTTGGGTAATTTTTTTCAGCATCATTTAAAGACCGACTAGTGTATGACACTGGTCTGCCATCATTGTTACATAAAACCGCGCCTAACGCATAATTTGATGCATCTGTATATAGTATAAACTGATTTTTCTCAGAGAAATCCGGATACTGCAATACCGGGGCTGATGTAATACTTTCCTTTAATAATTCGAATGACTGTTGACATTTATCCGACCATACAAAGGGTACATTTTTCTTACATAAATAATTTAAATAATATGCTTTTTGAGCAAAATTCGGTACAAATTTCCGGTAATAATAAACAAAAGCTATAAACCGTTTTAATTCGTCAATATCCTTCGGACGTGGATAATTTTTAACTATTTTTACCTTTTCTGGGTCCGGAAGGACACCGTTTTTCGATACTACGTGGCCTAGATACATTAATTCTTTTTTCAAAAACATACACTTTAAAGGATTAAGTTTCAAATTTACTTTTCTCAGTCTTTTAAACACATCTTGTAGATTTTTATTATGTAGATCTAAAGTTCTACCGAAAACTACTAAGTCATCTAAATAAATTAGACATTTCTCGTAATTTAACCCAGCCATAGCCATGGTCATCATACGAGAAAATGACCCGGGACTTGTTTTTAGCCCCATAGGCATCCTAGTCATCTGGTATTGCCCTGAGCAAAATGCAGTGTATTTCCTTGATTCTTTATCAAGTAAAACGTTGTAGTAACCTTGATAAAGATCTAAGTGGCTAAAATAGACACATCCCCCTAACGAGTCTAGAATTTCCGTAATGTTTGGTAGCGGAAATTTATCATTTTCAATACAATTATTTAATTTTCTGTAATCCACTACAATTCGCCACTTTTTATTACCATTGGAATCTACTTTTTTAGGAATCAATAACAAAGGACTCGACCATTCGCTGTTACAAGGCTCTATAACACCTTCTTTACGCATTTTATCTATTTCATTTTCCAATAAAGATTTCTGAGAATAAGGTAGTCGATAAGGTTTTACAAATACCGGACTTACGTTTGGCTTTAATTTAATCGAGTGTGTATAAATATCCGTAGTCGTTAATTTATCCCCCTCAACATAAAATACATCGTTATATTTTGCACACAAGTTTTCTATTGTAACTCGTTCCTCTTCAGTTAAATGATTTATTTGTAACTGTGACAATAATGACTTAATCCTGTCTACATCCCTCTCAGTTTTTTGAAAACTACAAATATCATATTCCGAAAGTTCATGTGTATCAATACTGAAATTAGTTAAAGTTAATACTTGATCCGTAGTATTTAATATTTTGATCGGTATCAAGCCATTGACAGGTTTTACTATACAACTCGCTACAAAAACTCCTGGTAAAAATTCAGAAGTACATATTACCGATTCTTGTTCCCTATCTGTTTGTACAAAGTGTATCGACTCACATCTAGGAGGCAATTGTATTTTATTTTCGCTTGTATGTAAGTCTAAAGTAATACTATTACTTTCGAGCTGAAAAGTTACATTTTGTTCTTGGAAATTAATTACTGCTTGATATTTGTTTAAAAAATCTTTACCGATTATACCAGAAGCGCGACATGGTAACGTCTCAAAAACATAAAACTTGTGTGTAAAATAGACACCACGTATGTATAAATCTAGATAAACATATCCAATCACTTCAACTTTACCGCCTATTCCTTTTATGACTACATTCTCTTTATGGATAGGTATATTCTGATGCAATAATTGTTTATACTTTACGACAGAAATCGATGCTCCCGTGTCAACTAGCCATGGACAAAGTTGGTCATGCAAAGATAAATAAATGTTACAATTACTGTCACTAGCCAAAACCGTTTCGTAGTTAGTCACGAAAAAATTTTAAGTCATTGTCGCTAGGTGACTGTTCTGGTTCTGTAACCATATGAATCTGATTACTGCCCATCCTTTGGTTTCCGCGATATCTATAATTATTATACCTACTTGAGCCTGCACCTTGATAACCTGCTCGAGCCCAGCCTCTGCCTCGAGCTGGCTTCTGCGGGTACGCTGCTCCTCTGACGTAACCGCTGCTGCTCTGCCCACGCCGTGAGAATGCTCCTCCGCCGTTACCTCTTTGCCTGAAGGACGTGCCTCGTTGACGCCTGGAATTGTTGTTATAATAATAATGAGTACGGTTCAAATTCATGACTTCTTCTGTCACAATTGATGATGACACCTCTTCATCAACTGCAGCTTGAACAGCATCCTTTAAAAATTCAAAATTCCTCGCTGCTATAATGGTACTGAGTCTACGATTTCTTAAGCCGTCCGAAAATCGCTTGATAGCAAGTTTCTCATTTAAAGGCTTAAGTACCTTAAAACTGTTTGAATCATTGTCGGCCTGAGAAATTGTAAGATCAGTCATTAATTCCGAAATTTCATCACCAAATTCCTTAATACTCATATTATTTTGTTTAATATTTTGCAACTTTATTTGAAGCGCTGTTGACCCCTTTTGAGGCAACAAGTGTTTGCGCATATCCTGCAATAAATCGGTCACCGAAGAATAACTAATATTTAACCCTAATTTTGCAGAGGGAGACAACCTGCTTTTTAGTACAAAATTTATCAACTTTTCCTTACAATCTTTCTGGTCAAGCAAACTATCATAATAATCAATATTATCAATAACTTGTTTGATATTTATTACATCGTTCGTCATCATATTTGGAATAAGGCTTAACGCCACCTTTAAATCAAAAGTACTCATCGTGACAGAAATAGACTTGTCACTTATCTCAGAACTTTCAATAGTACACAATTGATTAATTTGCTGAAATAGCAAATCAATATCACTAAAGGTTTGTTTATATAATAATATATCGTTTTCCTTTATATTACTGCTCTCTATTTCTCTATTTATGTATTCGTAAGTATGCAAATATTCATTATAAATGGCATTCGCTTCAAGTAACTTTTTAGCACATATTTCTTTCTGCCTTCGTTTTGCCCCTATTTTAACTAAATACTTTCTTATGCCCTTTAAATCTTCTAAAACACTGGCTAATATATCTGCCATAATACAATAAGTACATAATTTAAATCTAAATAGTTATGATTGATTAACATATTTTATTTTATATAGATAGTAATGTTTCAATCATGAAATTAAACAAGAATTATAGCTTTGTATGATAAACATGGAATAATAAGGAAATAAACTATAATTATGGAAGAAAAAACCCATTTATAAAGTTCCTATAAAATACTTATTTTTTAAACAATTAAAGTACTTACTCACTTTTGCACATTTTCACTCGCGATTTTCCGCACTATTTTCGTGACGCTTTGTCATTTACTCACATCACACCATTTGCACTTTTCCCGTTGACCTCTCGAAGGCCATTGCTGGAGTCGCTGGAGCCCGCCGGGGAAAAGACCTCCGCAGTGCGTTTCTCATAAGTTCTTGCCGCATCCACGTCTTATGGCATCTTTTATATAGTTTATACCCATAAACCACAAATGCCAACAATACTTCCAGAAGTAAAACCGCCAACAAGATGTTTGTAGTACTTAAATGCAGGTGTACTTGGTCCAATGACGCCTGGTTGGACCCTCCGCCTATAGCTGTTTGAGCCAGCACCACAGTTTCGTCAGGCTTTGATTGTTGTTTACCCATGATGTACAAAAAAAACTTCCGTCGAACTGAACGCAACTGAACTTAACAACTTCGCAACGGTATGTGTCCTATAGTTAGATAATAATTCCACCGTGTTGAAGTCCACGAAACACATCTTGACTTTATTGTTTTGTTCTTACGCGCCTTATACGGAAAACGGTCGGCGCCGGCCCGCCGTTACGCGAAACCTCACTGGCCGGGTCGCCATATGAGGTTGGGAGAAGGAGCCGAAATGATGACACTCGAGTCTGGATTAGTACTAACTGTATTTGAATAATAATGAGATTATATATGGGTTACATGTACTTATGCTACTATAATATAGACATCCTCACACTACCTTGGATACCAGAAACACATGGACTAAATTGGACATTTTGATGAAAAATATTTCCAGGCGCGAGAAGTGAAACGTACTATCACTGTGTAAGCAAGCACCAACAAATTGTTCAAAGGATTGTGCGAAGCATGGCCGGGTCGCTAGTGTATAATAAATGATTTAAAATCTCTTCGGAGTTTTCTTAAATTAATATGCACACTTCACCGCAGAATCGTAGTTTTGCCATGCAAAATCCCTTCTCATCCTATTTTAGTTATATTAATGATATTACTAGGTATATATTAATATATTATTATTAGACGACCTCCGTGGCCGAATGGTGTACGCGCCGGTTTCAAGGTGCCGCTATCTCTAGAGGTCCCGGGTTCGATCCCTGGAGGGCTACCGCGTAACTTTATGTATATGAACTTCATACGTTTTTTGGAACTTTAAATCAATTTTATAAAACAAATAGCCGCTTTCAGTTCCCTGTTTAGTGACCTCGGGTATAACGATAGCTAGCTAGCAACGTTCAACAGAACAAAGCCGCAAAAATCTATCAAAATAAGAAATTCAAATGACAGTTGAAACCCATGTCCATATCCATATTTTTTAGCCGGTAGCCCCCCAGGTCGGGTATATGTTGCAAACGAATTTTTCAATATTTCCTCGGGTCTGGGTGTATGTGGTTATTTCCAATTTCCATATAGTAGCTTAAGCACTAGTGTGCTTGGTAAACCTTGGCAATACCTTGGTATTGGAACAATTAATGTGATCGTGTCCAATTGATCACGCACAATTGTGACGACCATCTACTGTGTTCCACAGTTTATTGAAACGAAGGTTTCTCATGCAAAATTAAGTAAATTAAGCTAGTCCTACCTTACTAGCAGATACGGTCCGTAATCCAGGGGGGCTGATGGCTGTCTCGCCGGCGCGCGCCTGGCAAAGATCTTCAGTCAACCCCGATGGGAAACTGTTATAGCTAACACTCTTATAACTACACAATGCCCTAATAGGCAGCTAAAACTTTCCCGGCGCTTTTCAAAGCGAACACACACGGGTCACAGGTGGCGAACTGAGCGCGAGTTGCGCGGACGGTGGTTGGCGGCGCACTGGTGGCCGCGGCCCGAAGCGCTTGCGTGTCACCCGGCCCGGCTCGCTATCGCGGCGTGAACATCCCCCCGTCCCGGACAGTAGCAAACTGTCCGCCAACTCAATCTAAGGGCAGGCGAGAGAGGGTAGCGATCGCTCGCTTCAAAACAGAGTCCCCCACCAGGACCTCGGCAAACCTGGGCACACCATCCGACCCCGGATGAAGCTGAACAATGCGTCCTAAACGCCAGCGGAGGGGCGGCAGGTTTGGATCCTTTACCAACACGAGGTCCCCGGTCTTGGGTGGGGTCGTCCTATCCGACCACTTAACGCGTTGCTGCAAAATGTGCAAATACTCCAGATGCCAACGGCGCCAAAAACTCTGCGTAAGCTGCTGGAGCAATTCAAATCGCGAGAGCCGTCCGGAGGGCACTTCGGAATAAGGATATTCCGGCAAGGCGTTAAGCGGTCTGCCTATCAAAAAATGGCCCGGCGTAAGGGCCTCTAAATCATTCGCGTCCGAAGACAACGGACACAACGGACGCGAGTTGAGGACCGCCTCAACCTTACAAAATACGGTCGCGAGTTCCTCAAACGTGAGGACCGTCTCCCCAATAACGCGACGAAGGTGAGTTTTAGCGGCCTTTACAGTTGCTTCAAAAATCCCTCCCCAGTGGGGGCAGGATGGCGGGGAGTACTGCCATCGTACCCCTCTGCGAGAGAGTGTGGATCCGATCTCAAAATTATTCCTATCCAAAAATTCACAAACTTCCTTTAAATACCTATCGGTGCCCTTGAAATTGGTTCCACAATCGGACCTGATTAACGACGGCATTCCGCGGCGAGACACAAAACGATTCAACATGGCTACAAAGGCTTCTGTGGTGAGGGCACTAACCACCTCCAGGTGGACCGCTTTAGTGGCCAAACAAACAAATACACACAAGTAAGCCTTTTCCGTTCTAGCATTACGAAGCCGCGATGTCTTAACGGTAAATGGCCCCGCAAAATCCGTTCCAACTCCTGAGAAGGGCATCGATTCGTTCACTCGATCGGCAGGCAAATCACCCATCTGGGGCTGCATCGTATCGGCGCGCAAACGATAACACGGGAGACAACGAAAAATAACGGATCGGATTATTCTCCGCGCTGACAAAATCCAGAACTCTCGTTGGAGGAGCGCGGTCAAAGCATTACAACCGGCATGAGCATTCTTTACATGTCGGTCTGTAATCAACAGTCTAACTAACGGTCCATCCTTGGGGAGCAACAAAGGGTGGCGTGATCCGTACGGCAGGTTGGCATGTCTGAGCCTACCTCCGACACGCAGCAATCCGGTACTGTCCAAGAAGGGATTCAACCGCACCAAGGGTCCCTTCAATTTGGGCTTACTTGAGCGCAGGGCTTTCAGCTCCGGTTCAAACTCTCGCTGTTGCGTCACTCGCAACCAATGCAACAGAGCGTCTTGCCGCTCTTGTGGGGCGAGGACCGGAGACAACGATTTCTCCTGAGGCTGGCGACAATTTCGCACAAAGCGCCTCATCCAAGCAGTCACGCCGAGCAACTTATCAAGAGAACTATAGCGGTCTAACAAAAACTCCATCTGCGGAGCCGCCACCGTCTCCACGGCGTGAACACGCATGCCTAGGTCTGGGACTCTGGCCACAGCCGGGGTGGCAGGCCATGAGCGCTCAGGCCGTAACAACCATGATGGACTCCACCATAGGTGGTGGTCCACTAACTCAGGCGCCTCGCAGCCGCGGGAGGCACAATCTGCGGGGTTCAATTCGCCCGGTACGTGGCGCCAAATCAACGGGGCCTTTGACGTCTGAATTTGTGAGACCCGGTTGGCCACAAAAACCTCAAGGGTGTGGACTGAACTCTTCAGCCAACAAAGGACGACCTGGCTGTCAGACCACGCAAATATCGACTCCAAGTCGACACCGTTTCCCAAGGTGTCGGCAACATGATTGAGTAGCCGTACTAAGAGAGTGGCGCCGGACAACTCCAACTTCGGAATGGTTAGCCTAGTCCGAAGGGGGGCGACCTTACTCTTGGCCGTAACTAAGTGTACGGCGACAACGCCTGCTGCATCCACCGTTCGGATGTAAACGGCTGCCGCGTATCCGCTTTCGGACGCGTCACAAAAGCCGTGCAGGGAGGCTTTAAACTTTCCCGAAGGCAGCATTTGCCTCGGTATACAAACCCGATTGACGTCGGGTAGGGATGACACGAACCTCACCCACTCTCGTAGGAGGCTACCAGAGAGGGGCTCATCCCATGACAATTCCGCAGCCCAGAGCTCCTGTAGGAAGCACTTCATCGAAAACACTACAGGGCTGAGCCAACCGTTCGGATCAAAGGTACGGGCTACAGTAGACAGCACCGTGCGTTTAGTCCAGACCTTTGGGTCTGGCAGTTCCAATCTATATGTGAACAAATCCGGGACTGGTCGATACTGGACTCCCAAAACAGACAGCATGTCTGGAGTCTCCGGATTTTCAAAGAGGAGCGGCTCTTGCTGGTGGTCCTTAGGCAAATCTGCCAATAGGTCCGGTGAGTTAGACAGCCACTTCCGCAACTCATAGCCACCAGCCCTCAAGAGCGCAATCAGCTCATCACGTAAGACGAGAGCCTCATCTAAGCTCGAGGCCCCCGTGCAGATATCGTCGACAAATAAGGCCCCCCCCTCAATAAGAGCAGATGCCCGGGGATAGCGTAGCCGTTCACGCTCTGCGAGCTCCAAAAGCGAACGGATCGCCACAAAGGGGCTCGACCGCAAACCATAAGTGTTGGTGTTCAGCTCGTAAGCCAACATCGGATCCTGGGGATCCTCACGCCAAAGGATGAGCTGGTATCGTCTATCCTCCGGGTGAATCACGGTCTGTCTGAACATCATGCGGATATCGGCCACAAAGACGACAGCGTGCCGGCGGAAGTTGGTCAAAACATCACAGACATCGTGATGCAACTTCGGCCCCGCATGCAGACACTGATTCAACGACACTCCGGTTGACGTGGGCGCTGATCCATCAAAGACCACGCGGATCTTCCCATTGGAAGTCTTCAAAACAGCGTGGTGTGGCAGGAAGTAATGTTCCACATTACGCCAGTCCAACTGCGAGATGGACATGTGCCCAAGGTCCAAATACTCCCGCATGAAGTCTATATACTTCTCCTTGAATGCGGGATCCCTGGCCATCCTACGCTCCATGGACAACAATCTCTTCTCGGCCATCGGCCGGGAGCTCCCTAAAGGAGGGCGAACCGCCAAGAAGGGCAAGCGGGTAATCAAGCGACCCGAGAGGAGGCGCCCAGTGTTGTTCTGGTAGAACAATTCGCACTCCTCGGCTAACGGATCCAACCGCTTGGCAGTGGGGGGTTCCTCCACCTCCCAAAACTTTTGGAGAACGTCGGATAAAGTAGAACCGACAATGGTCTGGCGGTCCACCGACGGGGTCTCTGGTGTCTGTGGTACCTTTCCCATCACCACATGACCCAGCGACGAGGACAAGGCGACAAGATCGGCTGTCTGCAAAACTCGCTTGCTTCCACACAGTACACGACCGAGGACATCCGCACCAATCAACAAGTGTATTGGGCCCGGTCGGTGGAAGGAAGGATCAGCCAAAGCCAGTCCAGACGTCAGCTCAATCGTGGATGGCGGCACTCGCACTTGCGGGAGTGGTCCAACCACCTTATCGAAAACTATCGCCGAAGCACCGATCTTCGGCCTTGGCGTGAAGTGGGGGGAGAAGGAGAACTCAACTCGACCAATCGGATCAGGGATCCGCGAGTCTCCCACCCCCCGTACCGCTTCGTGATGCGGCACAAGCAAAAGACCCAGCTGTCGGACAAGCCACCTGGACATTATGCACCCCTGGGCACCTGAGTCCAAAAGGGCACGCACCGTGACAACATTGCCCTTAGGTCCCCAAACATTCACGGAGGCTGTTGGCAACAGCACAAGCTCCGGAGGGGTGGTTGGGTCCGACAGGGGCGCCATTAAAAATTTTGGGGGGGTACTTGTCCCCCTCGCGCCTGAGTCGGCGCGCCAAATGTGGGACGCTCGTACCGGGCGAGCGGGTCCCAATCGGGTACATACTGGCCCCGACCAACAGCACTCCTAGGTGCAGGGTAATACCCGTGTGGGGCGTGCCTCGGTGCATAGTACCCCAATCGAGGCCTCTCCATTAGGGGGGGGGAGTAGCAAATAGGGCCCGTGCCCATCGCCACCGTGGCGTACTCTTGTGGTACCCCCCTACCCCCGCCCGTGGCGGGGGCGTCTCTCCTATAGTTCCCCCTCTCCGGGGGGGACTGAACGGGGGGGCTAAGCCCCGCCGAATCTCTAGGGGACCGGTTCCGGGCTGCCGGGCCCCCGCCCGTGCGCGAGGAATTCGAACCCCGGTCGCTCCCGGCGTCCTTGCGGTCCAAACAAAGGAGGGGGTGATGCCTCCCTCCGCAAAGACGACAATCCTCTGTCTGGGGACACGCCGACTGCATGTGTCCCCCCAAACACCTATAGCACCATTGGCGCTGTCTAGCAACGGCCCTCCGTCCCTCTGGGCGGAGGCCTCTAAATTTGGCACATTCGTGCACCACGTGCCTATCTCCCCTGCAATACCTGCACCGCTCACTCGGTGCGGGGGGAGGGGACTGCTGGAAGGCAGCATAGCGATTGGTCGGGCGACGGGGCTGTTCCCTCGCCGCCACCATACGACCAACACCTGGAACCGGGGCGGGCTCCAGGTGGTCCGTCACCCTACATTCGTCCTCCAAAAAACGAAGGAGGTCCGCGAAGGGCGGGAGATACGAGGCGCTGTCGCCTCCGTACCTCTGCTCGAAACGCCCCTTCATTTCAGCGGGCAATTTGGCGAGGACTATGTGCAGCAGTACAAAGGACCACTGATCCACCGGCAGGTCCAATCGCCTTAGGGAGTTGACCGCTGACAGTAGCGGGTTCAGCAACTCCCTCCGTAACAGGTGTACCCGCGTGATTCGCGGGAGGGCCAAAATCGTGGCCACGTGGGTGTCCGCCAGTAACCGGACATTCTGGTACCTGCTAACCAGAAGCTGGCGAGCCACCTGGTAGTTGTCGTCGCTGATGAGCAGGTGCTGGATTACCGAGCTGGCCTCTCCTCGCAGGGAGGAGCGCAAATAGGCCAACTTCTCACTAGGGGATAAGTCCCGTCGTGAATCCACCAAACTGTCAAACAAATTAATGAAGCCCATGCAGGCTGACAGATCCCCATTAAAAGTGGGAATCTCCAACGTAGGCAATCGGCCTAGCAACGCCGTCGGGGTAGGTTTGACCTCCCCGCTCAAAACCGGCTCCCCCTTCCGAACAGCCAGGGCCCTCTCAGCCGCCTCCGTGAACTGGTCAGCCAGCTCATAGGCCTGGGCTACATCCTGCTCCAGCTGTTCCGACACGGCATCATCAGCTGGGGGGTTCTCCATATAATACGCGCGACACTCCATGGCGTGGCGCTCCAGGTCTTGCAGCCGAGCTGCCAGCCCGCCATACCGAGCTAGCAACGCGCCTACCCGGTCGGCTCGGTCTATTAATGTGACCGCACAAGCAAGCCAACGCAAAACTCCTTGGATGCCAGCCCCGGATACGGCGAGCGGATTCGTAGGAGCCATTTATAATCCGTTCTAGAAACAAAGCAAACAAAGAAATATAAAAGTGGCAAACATCAACAAAAAAAACAATAGAAATAGGTCGCGTCACGATAATATAAAACACAATTAAAATTCGGACGACATACACGGACCCTACTATTTTCATAAATTATTAGCAACTTACCAATTTCAAGGGCTAACAATATAACGGTATAAACAAAACGTATAGGATTAACGATATGGCATACACGGCACGGCCAAGTCAACCTCGCAAATCAACTACTAAACCGTTATCAACAAACAAAAACAAAACTATTTTTAATAATAATACTCGTAATTTAATACTACTAATAATTAAAACTAGTTCCACTTTTTTAACTAGGCAAGCGGACTCGGAACAAACACTAGTATGTGGTACTAATAAACAACACTTTCGAACGAAACTATTCGTCAAATAAATCCGGACACACAAAAAAAATATACACATCTAGGCGAGTAAACTCGTATCAAATCACTAGTATGTGGTACTAATAAACACACTTTCGAACGAAACTATTCGTCAAATAAATCCGGACACACAAAAAAAAATATACACATCTAGGCGAGTAAACTCGTATCAAAACACTAGTATGTGACAACAATTATATAAGTGTCTATCTATTATCGGATCCACCAAGTGAGAAACATTCGCTTCGAGAATTTACTAGAACAATTTCTTAGTACTTCAATCGTCTCGGAATACCCTCGAGATTTCAACAAAAAAAAATAATTTTTAGGTACGCTTTTTAGGTACGCTTTTTATTTTTACTATGAAATTTTATGTAGTTAATTTTAATATGAAAATTAATTATATCAACTAAGCTCTGCTACCAAAAATATGATCACGCACAATTGTGACGACCATCTACTGTGTTCCACAGTTTATTGAAACGAAGGTTTCTCATGCAAAATTAAGTAAATTAAGCTAGTCCTACCTTACTAGCAGATACGGTCCGTAATCCAGGGGGGCTGATGGCTGTCTCGCCGGCGCGCGCCTGGCAAAGATCTTCAGTCAACCCCGATGGGAAACTGTTATAGCTAACACTCTTATAACTACACAATGCCCTAATAGGCAGCTAAAACTTTCCCGGCGCTTTTCAAAGCGAACACACACGGGTCACAGGTGGCGAACTGAGCGCGAGTTGCGCGGACGGTGGTTGGCGGCGCACTGGTGGCCGCGGCCCGAAGCGCTTGCGTGTCGCCCGGCCCGGCTCGCTATCGCGGCGTGAACACCAATATATATTTATTTATTACTTCTATTTAATATTATCGATATCGATATTAATCTGAAAAGCGACATGACGTACATCACTGACACGCAAACATAAACAATTTTACACACACAAATGCGATCAAATTTTGGTTTCGTTTGGCAGCTCGTGGTTGTTCCTCTATTCCGATAAGTATATTAACTTTATGATAAGTACTTACGTAATTAATAAAATTAAAATTATAGTTAAAATTAAAAACAAACAAAATACATAAGTACCTACTATAATATCAAGCTACCTTCTATAAATAAAAGTCATAGGTAATAGCAGACATTCATCGATTCACACACCTATACCTATACACATAGTAACTATTTAGTAATCTGTGCCTGTACCTACCTACCTAAAATTATTATTTTATAATATGTAGATCGCTGAATCTACTATAAAGCCGAGTCAAGCCTCCCCGCAATCATACTTAAAATTTGGTTGCGGCACTGCCTCAAGGTTTAATAATTTAAACAAAAAACGTTACCTTTCACATTTTATTGAAATAAATCGATTACATACCGGATGAGTAAGATAGATAGAGTAAGAAATTGATAGATACATACATTTAATTTTATTTTAGTAGAGAGAGTTTTATTTTATTTTAATAATGTATAAAGGTACAATATTGAAAAGTGGAAAAATACGAATTCAAGATTGTAGTTAGTATTATAGTATTATTGTCATGTATGCATGAGACTTGTCTGAGGAAATTCGATTGTGAATGTGCTTAGGAATAAAACATAAGTAAGTACAGATGAAAAGATGAACATTGACTTAGGTATGAAAAATGGAAAATTCTCTCAGTCACATTTTTACAACACCCAAAATTATATTAAAAGCAACAGTAGGTACAATAGGTACAAATAATATTTAGGACCTAGTCCACCAACATTTGTTACGTTAACCGTTGGTTAAGAAAGAAAGAAAGAAATATAATTTATGCGACTAAAGAACACACTAAAACAAAATTACACGGTAAAATAACAATTTTTTTTGCCGAAATGGCCCCAACCTCTGCTTTAACCACATACAGCAAATGTGACGTTACAGTGCCACAAGCTTTTCTGTTCCGGTGACAGCCGTGACAGAAGAGCCACTTGCAATACGAAATTAGCTGTCAAAATGGACTGTCTTTTGAAAACTGTTTTAGTTCCAAAGATAATCACCGGAATAGAAAAGCATGGCGCACTATACATATCACGTACGAACACCAATCAGTGACACATTGAAACGCATAGGTACGGTTGATTGTCATAATTTAATTTGGCATACATCATAACCTAAGACATAATAATGAAAAGCATTTTAATCTTTGGCATAAATTTCATAACCCAAAATGATAATAATGCATTATAGTTGAAAGGCATAAGTAATATTAAAATGCAAAATCTTCGAAATTCATATTTTCGTTTGTCATAATTTCGTAAAGCATACCACCTAATTTGAAACAAAACGCATAACTTTATGCATATAATGGATAAATATTTTTTTTAAACATTAATTGTGTAAAAATATTATTAGGTATCTCGAAAACGGTGCGTGCGTCGTAGCCAAAACCCCTTAAAAACCCCGGAGATAGGTACCTATTTAAGAGACATCGAATGGTAAAAAAACATTTTTTTTTTGTTTTAGGTTAGGTTAGAACAGTGACCAACGACGCGCGAGCCGAGCGAGCGAGAGCAGCGGAGAAGCGCTATAAAAGTTTTATTTTTTACAGACCTAACTTCGAAATGATTTTAATTAGGTATTTATTTATTAAACATAATCAAATGGGTATAAACTCAATTACATTATTATCTTAACCAGAATTAATATTGTAGGTTACACAATTTGCATTATTTTATAAAAACTAAAAAGATCCAATTTTTTAGTTAAATAAAATAAACGTATTATCCCGTTTAATTTATGCCTTTTGAATATTATGCCTTTTAAGTATTATGTGACATTCAAAAGTTAAATGCCTTTAGATGCCTTTCGATGATTATGCCTTTTAACACGATGCGTTTCATGGCGAAAAACGTGCAAAAAGCATATAGGTAACCAACGGTTAACCTAACCGACTGTTGGTGAACTCCAGCAAATTATATAGTTACTGGTTACGTGGTTACTTTGATTCTAAAGATAAACTTTTGAACGAAACTTAAAAATTTACTTCTGTTTGTGCACATTTAACCAGCGAAACCGCTGCCTACTTTATTACCTAAGTACCTACCTACTTACCTAATTTTTGTAACAAACTTGAGTTTTGCCAGTTAGATATTTACTTAGGTTTGTATTTTCAAGTTAAGCCAAAGTTAATACATAGTAAATAACTCGCCGTACTCACAATAACTCACCAAAAACTAAAACGTGAACTTAGAACTTCATAAATTCAACTTTTCTTACACATAGCTACCTATGTCAATTAACATAAATTCGTTTAAACCTAAGTAGGTATTTTGATAAAAAGAGCTTTACAAGTTACATCGCTCTTTCAATACATTAACTACCTAGGTAAGTAAGTATATTGTTTACATAATATTTATATAGTTAGCGTAAATATAAATATAGTTACAGTCAATAGAATGAAGACAATACGTGCAATAGTAAATACTGTATAATTGCTTATTTACAAGGATACTAGGGCACTATACAATCATAAGAGGTTTAGAAATAGTTCGGATTAAAAAGGACATGGATTTGTACTCAATTTTATTTAAAACAAAAAAATTGAAAATTGAAAATGACTCCTTAGCTCAGTGGTTAGAGCAATCGCCCGGATAGCGAAAGGTCACGCACGACCTTTCGCGTTCGAGTCCCATCGGAGCTGGTTGTGAGACGGGTCGATTTTTTCTTAATACTTACTTCATTTTCAATTTTTCAATAATAAAAACTGCATTGTGAATGCAAAAAAGTAAAAATTTAAATAAGTAAAAAAAATGGTTAGGGTTTTTTTCGAATAAAAGATTAAATGCTAAAAACTTCAGCAAGCTTGTATTTCAGTACCTAGACAAGAGATTTTTCAATTAATGTTGACGAGAATCGCAGCTATTATCTAAACTTGCAGACAGGAAAAGTGAACTTAAACTTAAGTTACTCATATAAGGCTTCCATCACACTGCCTCCGTTTTCCGGACTACCGGACGGAGATGCGGCGTGATTTGTCAAACACTGCGGGTTTTGTATGCACATCAAGATTCTACAGCCATAATTAAGAAGCGCGCTATCACAAACCGGAGCGGTGTGCGGTGCAGTGTAGGAACCGCCTAAAGGCTTGAGCACACCAAACGCAGGTCCAGAAGCAGCGCTGTTTGAATGCGGGCCCGCGCAAGTTGTAATACAAGAAACTCTATGAACTACGTCACACTAAATTTGAACGCGGGTCCGCGCTCAAACTGCTCTGTGCCGCGCCGAGCCGCACTGCTACTGCCGGACTACAAACAGCGCGGGAGCGGGGCAGAAGTAGCGCAGGCGCGGCGCAGAGCAGTTTGAGCGCGGGCCCGCGCTGTTGTATAACTATGGAGGCCATGTTAGCATGACATGGCCTCCATAGTTAGGCAGGGCGTACGCAGTGCAGCGCAGCGCGTCGAAAGCAGTTGTCGAGAGTTGTATTATGACTACTGCCTGCCTTACCCGTCACACTGAACGCGTTTTGAACGCGGGCCCGCGTTGCAACTGCTTTGAAACTGTTGCTGCGTTCAGTGTACCGACTCCCGCGCTGCTACTGACCTGCTCTGCTCCTGACCCGCGTTTGGTGTGCTCAAGCCTTAATTGAATCCTGATGTGCTCGTATAGCTTTACCATGACCCGCTATACCGGGGGGCCCAAGCCGTCGCCGCACACGAGCCACACGCGACAGCCTCAAACGCCGCCACTTGAAGCTAGAATAAAAAACAAGTGACCACCTAGCGGCGGCGGCAGGCGTCAACCGTGTGCGGCGAGTTCATACAGAATGTATGAAAACTACAGGAAATAGGTCGGTGGCGGCGTTTTGTGGTTGTGGTCGGTGGCCCGTGTGCGCAGAGGCTTAGACCAGCTAGTAACGCCGGAGTCACACTGTGGTTTGGAGCGACGCCAGAATATCTGTTTCACACAATTATTGTGGACACGACAGAGACAGAGAGAGGCGAGCCACACTGCATAAGTGTGTTTTTAACCATACTAAATGTATGAATCCTATACGCGTGCTACGGCGGCGCCGGCGGCGCTTCAACACATTGCGCTAGACAAATGTAGCTCTGCCTTATGCTCTGCAAGTAGGGACAGGACAAGTCCACGGGCGACGCCAGGCCATGCCTCATCACACCTGATGTTAAGTGATGACAAGGCTGAAGATGGAAGCGCGCGTACTACTCCCGGAATCCTCAATGACTGAGGAACTGGCTATATTATATACATATAATTGCCGGAACACAATAATGCCGAAAACATCATTGTTATGGCGTCAGACTTAGATAAGATATGGTGGTAGCTAGCCAGGCGGACTAAGAACAAGTCCTACTACCAAGCAAACCAAATACAACATGCACCCCCACTGGGAATCGAACCCGGAACCTGTTAGCCTGAAATCGGTCGTGAGACCACAGAGGCGGTTAGGTACTCTGGGGCCCGTATTCTAAAACGACATTAAGTGGAGATCTCTCTCAAGTACAGTCAGAAAGGGATGCAAATACATGGAACGAATACATTCATCCCTTGCTAATTATACTAGAGAAGAGATCTATCGTTCTAGAAATTCTAGAATACGGGCCTGTAGGGCTAACATGACGGCAACGACAACGAGATAGTTTGTCGCGCGCCTTCCAACCAATCAGCGCGCTATCTACGAGCGATCTGATTGGTCGAAAGTAATGCGACAAACTATCTTGTGCTATCTCGATGCTGTCATGTTAGCCCTACTGGAAGACGGGAAGACGTAAGTGTATTATCCCCGTCTACGTATGTCTGTCAGTCCGTCCGTCCCCCTGGCAACGCCCTTGACAGGTTCATAAGAACAGACTTTTGTACTTACGTATATCTTGCCCATATACTGACCGTTCTAAATGAGCCACCCTCTGTACCTATACCTACCTCTGACAGTTAACCGCCGCTGTGGTCTAATAGTTCACGCCGCCACCAGAGGACCTAGAGCTCTTCGGGTTCGATTCCCAATGGGGGTACGTGAAGGTGTGTATACTCACACAATAAAGCATACAGCAATATAATCATATTATATTGCGTATCAGCATTTATCACCATTTTTTATGTTATCTATATCTATAAGTAGTAGTAATATTATAAAGAGGAAAGATTTGATTGTTTGTTTGCATCGAATAGGCTCCGAAACTACTGGACCGATTTAAAAAAATCTTTTACCATTAGATAGCTACATTCTTCCCAAATTACATAGGCTATATTTTATCCCGATATTCCCATGGGAATGGGTACCACGCGGGTAAAACCGCAATGATCGGCTAGTTTTGTATAAGCTCAAAGCTTCGCCAGTCAGGACGCTCTGTATCTACCTGCTAATGTACTTATGTAATTAACTAAATAAATTCAGACAAAGTGAACACGTAATTTAATTTGTCTTAGGTACGTATTAGGTGCATTCTCTTTGTTTCATTTGGGGTCACCCTTACCTTCTGGTGAAGCCCATAAGTCTCCACATAGGTAATTAGGTATAATGGCTTGCTTGTCGGTATTTTACAGGCTGTACTTCGGTGAGTGTGCTTCTGAGCTGCATGAGCTCATTCCACCATCCCCGTTCTACCACCGAGAATCTAGACGCACAGCGGGCTATCATCCTTACTTGGTCAACATCCCGCGAATGCGTACCAAGCGCTTTTCTTCATCCTTTGTGATGCGCACCACCAAGGAATGGAATACCCTGCCTGCGTCTATATTCCCGAATGACTACAACCCTAAAATTTTTAAAGCTAGAGTGAATAGGCTGCTTCTGGGTAAGCTCGCTCCATCTTAGGCTTCTTCTCAACCTTAAGGTTCAGTGTGAAGCCAAGAGCAAGCCCATTATACATAAAAAAAACGGATTAATTTAATGGTGGGACTTGTTCTACGACAGCCTGGCTAGCTACCGCCGTCTTAACTATACACCACAAAATTTTAATTAGTACAAAGATTTTAGAGAATGATAGTGTCCATCAATACGAACAATTTTTACTATGGGGCCAACAACGGAATCGTGAAAAAAAATCAGCTGTTCCATACATTTCAGTAGAGTCGATGTTGTTTGCGTGGAACAGCTGATGGTTGGCCCAATAGTAAAATTTTTTCGTATTGATGGACACTATCATCTCCTAAAATTAATTAAAATTTAATGGTGTAGGTATAATACCGCCATAACAACATTGTTTACAACATCGTTGTGTTCCGGGTTCCGGTAGTAAGAGGTAAGATAGCTACTTAGTTTTAATAACTTAATTGAAAAACCTTCAGTCTTCATCAAGGTAGCTTAATGGCATTTTAGCTAAAAAACATGCAATATTTATGAGGAATAGAGGCTTGCTTTAGATTAGAACTATTGAGAAACCAAAAACCAGCGCCACAAGATAGGAAAAACACATTAAAAGTAATGCAGCTATCCATTACTAAGGAGCAAGCTACTAAAATAAAAGGTAAATATTCTTAAACATCTAATTTGAGGTTAGCTTAAAGTGAGGTATCTACAGTGGGAAGGTTAAAGCTATTATTTCACAGCCTTCGCTAAGGAATGCGTTTCTTAAGGTACCTACTTCGAGTGATGAAAAATGTTTATCCACCCATCTGCCCCAGAACACGAGAAAGAGGTTTGAAAGAGCATTTAGCCCCGTAGGTACCTACTCACTTTTTACAGGTGTATGTAGCCCGTCCATAATGTAACAGATATGGTTATAATATAATATACATAGTCTGGCTGCTAGCACACTGCGAACCGCGTCGGTCGACTGGGTGGTCTTTTGGCGACACAAAAAGGCTGGCATAAAATAAATAAACACTTGTAGATTAATAAGTTACGCGCTACAAGCGAGTACCTACGCAGCTTTTATAATAGAGTGTGTCAGAGCTGCACGTGCCTGGCGCGTTTTTGGCGCTAGTTACAGTGCATTTTTTTGTTCTAATGTTATAGAAAAGATTAGTATTCGATTTTTACCGCGTGCAGACTTATCTGACGAGCACTCTAGTACTACTGAATTAAGTGTGGCGTGGTGTGGCCACAGATTGATTACATTACAAAGGTAATAAATAATAGTAGGTACCTACGTGTGGCATCGAAAACAGTCGCCGCACGCGCCCCGCCCACAGTCTGTGGCCCCGGCCCCGCCCACTTGCTATTTCCTAGTTCTTTCAACTTCTTTCTTGTTCTCTGTGCTATCTAATCTAACCTTCACAGAGCACTGAAACGGTCAGTGAGTGTTACGCCCGAAAACTCGAACGCTACTCAATTTTGGGATTCTCTTAAACATCAGTGTCTCTCTCTCTCTATTATACACACGTTGACATTTTAATGAGACGGGGCGGTGTGTGACACGGTCCTAAAATTGAGTAGCGTTCTAGCCAGCAGCCGACGCCAATCAAAACATGTAGATTTTCTAAGTTCTAACCCCCCCCCTCCTCACTTGGCGGGGCGGCTAGGTTGCTAGGGCAAGCGTGGCCAAGCTGCCAAAAGTCAAGTAAATGCGACCGCCTTAGTATGCGTGTCAATCAACTATTTAACAGACCTTATGGTTTCTATTGTGAAAAACCAAATATATGTAGCTTACTTCCGCAAAAACACACTATAAAAGATGCACCGCCCGCCCGCCCGCAAAAAATTGCACATGCACACCACGAAAATACCAGTGCACAATACCTGCATTTAGCAAGACAGCAGTATTGCTGTCGTAAGGTGTATACCTTGCACCGTCACCGATTAGACAACTCTACAGGTGTTTCGCCCCAACCCGGGGCATCCTCAGGAGATAGTTCGTGCGAAAAACCAACACCAAATGATGCAATGTGTATTGCTGTCTTGCTAAATGCAGGTATTGTGCACTGGTATTTTCGTGGTGTGCATGTGCAATTTTTTGCTGCATTTTGCTTAGTGTGTTTTTTGCGGAAGTAAGCTACATATATTTCGTTTTTCACAATGGTTAGGGACTTCCGCCAAGTGACGCCTGATTCAATTAAATACTTATGGTTTCTTTTGTGATTCGTATCCTCAGCATCGCCGATTCTTGCGATGCGATACCAATTCGCAGTTTTGTGTGGGGTGGGTGGGCTCATAATCAAAAACAAATTGAGTCAATGTCAAACATTATATCAGTGTACCTTAATCCTTCCTTTTGACGCTTGACATTAACTTAATCCGATTCCAATGCAATTTCATCAATGGCATGGCTGCTGGCGTCTCTGCCATGCGGTGGAGTCCCAATGAGATAGAGCCCAAGGTTGAGATTGGTGAATAATGTACTTAGGTTCGATTTAAGAAGACTGCACGAGCATGACTAATGCCAGTTAATGAATGATTCAAACACTATGAAAATAAAATAAAAATCACGTGACTTTTAGTTTTCGTTATTGTATTTCTTCCCCCCATTAAAAACTTATATTGATTGGGAATGTGACCTTCGCTTAGGGTGGTAGGTATTCCACTTCTCTAATATTTGATGAAAGTTGACTTTCATCAAAGAATTTATCAATGAAACCATTCATGAATTCGTCCTCGTCCAATTTCTTTGATCAAATATTTGATAAGTGGTATTCCACTTACCTAAATCACAGATTACTAGCTAAATACCTAGTTACCCTAAATGGAGGTTTTCATGAAAAAACAACTGTTTGTAATCACGTAGTAGATCCTACTAATATTATAAATGCGAAAGTTTGTGAGTATGGATGTACGTTTGTTACTCTTTCACGTGAAAACTACTGAACCGATACTTTTTATCTCGATCCCACGGGAACAGAAACCACGCGGGTGAAACCGTGCTGGTGGCGTGTTACAATAAATTGTTTTAAACATGGAAGAGGAAGGTATGTTCTGAATTTTTCATGTATAAAATATAAAACAGCATGGAAGAGAATAATAATATGAAGTTTGACTAGTAGGTAAGTATACAGATTATAAGTTTCGTATTTTTTTAAATAAATTATTTTGTAATATAATGTGGGTACACTTGTACTGTCAGCACAGCACCATAAAAGGTTCCCAAGAGTAATCTCAAAATGATGTGATTGAGGTGGTGAATTGGTGATGGTTCAAACTCGAAATACATTTCTGGTTTATCCCTTATATGCTGCTATGTAGGTATGTATGTACCTGGCATTTTTAATAGTACTATTATATTTTCAATAGGTAAATAGGTAGGTATTATTTTACTCTTTGGTTTTAATTCCGATAAACTTGTATCTAAGCATGCATGTTAATGATAAGTTATTGTCATTTTGGTATTCGATTTTTTTATTAAAGGTTGGAAGTTGGAACACATCTGTCAGCGCAGTAAGGACAGCACTTTTATAGGCTGCTATCCTTTTTACAAGCTTTTATTTAAACTTGCAGTGTATGTATGTATGTATGCATGTATGTCCGTTCGGGTCAAATCTTGCAACCTAAATTTGACCCACTTGCCAGTGTCCGATTGAGCTGAAATTTTGCATACAGGTTTGGTATGGATGACAATACAATATTAAAGGAATGTCATCAAAAAAGCTTGTCATAAAAATGTATTTTTTACAAAAATCTTATTTGTCGATCAGACCAGTCAAGAGTGAGAAAATTATTTTTTGTCCCATTATAATAATAATAATAGATATATATTTTACAATAGTAAGAAGCCAGATTATTGTATGTACACCTATAGAAAATATATTAAAAAAACTGGAAGATGGTTAAGGCACCGGTATTTAAAAAAAAACATTTAAACCTTATTTTTCTAATGGCCGACTAGTTGATTCGATTATGTACCTACACGTATTTAGTAGTAGTGAATTAAAATGTAATGAAGGAAAAGTTATTCCTGTGTTGTTTAATTGAATGCTACATCTATAATGTAGCGTTTTAACAATATAAAAGCATCTAAGAACACATTGCACTTTGCTAGCAGTTTCAATTTTTTATCATGCAAGCATTTTAAAATGATCTGTAGCTAATTATATGCAAAAGATAGTAGTAGGTAGGCGCCGCGCAAATGGAGAATTTTTTTTGTCGTGTGTGGAATACAATATGAAATCAACTCTTTTTTTAGGCTCAGCGCAGACGGAACGGAAAAATCGTCGCGGGAATTTTCTAACTAATTGAAAATGAACCATGTCGCCATAGCCGGCTCAGTCTCACTGAGTAGACTGAGATCCTGCTCTAATGAAATCAGCAGTGCCTCACATACACTTTTTGTGTCCATTTACTTCCACTGCTTTCATAATCACTGGTAGCTTGTAGCCCACACAACACACAATATACTAAAGTCTCTAAGTTTGAGCAGCGCCTAAATGAAATAAAAATAGCAAGGAATGGGCAAGTAAAGGAGAAAAAAATAAAAAACTAAATTTAAAAAAAAAAATTTACTATGAATAAATACTCTATTTAGGAATAACATGGGATGCTGATCTTTGTTCTTAACTGTTGTTGTGAATAATATTTGGTTTAAGGTTTTTGAACACATCGCAGTCACACTCGTGACACTTCGAGCCAAGGTGCGTTTAGGAAAAAAGGCAAGGAACTATCAATCTTATCTGAACTAGTTAAAGACCCATTTTGAATGCAATATTATTAACCATCAGGACGGATTTTAATAAAATCAATTAAATTCTAATTTCCGCTTAGAAAACAGGGTGTCCGTGTAATGCAAGCATTGATTTTCCAAACGCACCGATACAACACAAAATATATGTAAATAACCATATGGGCCCATTTCTCAAAAGCTTGTAGCTTGTAATACAAGTGGAAGTCCCTTTCTAACTAAAGCTGTCAAAAAGTGACTTCCGCTTGTATTACAAGTTACAAGCTTTTGAGAAACGGGCCCCAGATAGCTGCTATAGCAATAAACTTACATTTTTATATTAATAATGGGATCACACATTATAACATTTCCAAACAAATATAGGGGCACAATTATACCAATATGCTCCATTACTTAAAAACATTAACAGCAAACTTAGTATTAAAACAATGTTAGTTTCTCAGTCTGTCAATCCTACAATTACGTTTGTAAAAACAACATTCTCTGAACAACTCTATTGGCAACAAAAGGTTAAATAAAGGCACCTTACAATTTTTGGAATATAATAAACTGACTGGCTAAATATTACTAAATTTACTGACTAAAATACTAGATTTGGTTACAGTAAAATAGGTTTAGGTTCTTAGGTTAGATTGGCGACTAACGGCCAGAATTAATAATCTATCCACAGATAGGGATAGTCGCTCACCTAGTATTTTTGTCGGTAAAAAAGTATTTTAGTCGATCGGTTAATTACTACCCCAACTTTAAATGCTGCATACTTAATTCTTTTAACTAGGCTAGGGCTGCTTAGATTTATCTTATTTAGAAAATAATATAGTAACCATTTAACTAAATATGCAAGCATGAGATTTCAGAAATATCATTTTTATTATAATTTTATAAATATTTATTGTTAACAAAATGTGTACAGAGAACATTTGTAATGAAACCGATTAATGTTAGTAATATCATGATTTACTACTTAAACTAACATTTTGAAGACTTGAGAAAGGTTGATTAAATACATACTTACATAATTTTATATTTAACATGATATGTAATTAGCAGATAAAAAAAAGATAACTGAAGAACAAAAACCAAACCTTAGCGTCTCCTCACACGGGCCACGGTGCCACCGACCACAACCACAAAACGCTGCCACCGACCTATTTCCTGTAGTTTTCATACATTTTATATAAACTCGCCGCCAAGGAATTTATAATACAACAGGAAGGTGCACTGCTGCTAAAAAACGGTCCTAATGAGATAGCAAGAACGAGGTCAGTTTATCTCACTCCATTCCATTACGGCGGCCACGAACATGCGCGACGGGCGGCGGGCGACGACGAGCGAGTTGCGAACTTGACACAACGAAGACGGAAAACGTCATTCGGCTTGTACTGTTGCCACTCTAACATTCTGAAATCTATCATTCAAATTCTTTTCTAGGATAAGCCAAGAAAAACTTATACGACCTAATACATTTTTATGCTTAATACGGTAATACCTAAATTAATATGCGATGTTTTCTATTGACTAAAAGTAATACGAAGCGGAAATTTTACGAAATTTAATTTTTATAACGAAAGTTGTGAACCATAAATCTGTGATAAATCTACTAAACCTGTTATTTAAGAATGCTGGCAATTTCAGGAAAGGGACACCCTCACCTCGTTCTTGCGGTCTCAGCTGGACCGTTGACATTTTGTATTGAAATATAAACCTTATCTCTTAAAATTAAAGTGTATTTTTAAATACACAAAAATACGGAGTGCACCTTCCTGTTGTACGTAGTACTTATAAATTCCTTGCTCGCCGCACACGGTTGACGCCAGTAGTAGTCACTTATTTCTTCTTCTAGCTACAAGTGGCGGCGTTTGTGGCTGTCGCGTGTGGCTCGTGTGCGGCGACGGTAAATGTCACGAAACATTGTCTTAGCCACTATATAAATATATTCTATACACTTACAAACATTAACAGTATGTTTAAAACTTTACAGACATACCTACAAACACAGTTTTGTTCACAATGTTGAACCAAAAATGGCACATTATGACAAACTATTGTACTTTAGGTAAATGCATACTACTATATATTATATATTTTATTGTGCAACACAATACAAGCTAAATAATAAATTTTATGTCATATTTAACTATAAAAATCGTCTCTCGCCAATATCTATGTTTAATGGTTTATACAACCATACTCCGTCAATAACAGAACTTTCTAAAATTGGTTTTCGTTTTAATTATTATATAGTTTTTAGTAACTATACCTTGTGCATAAAGCTTAATCTTTAATTTACATGTCTTTTAATTTAATAACAGCTTATGTACACAATATTTCATGAGTAAATACAGTTCACTCAAACTTCATGTCTTTTTCAAGTTCTTACTATAATAAGTAAAAATCTTATTAGGATTATTAAGAATGGTATCAATGTTTGAAAAGGGTAGGTCCAATTAACTTTATCATAAATAGCTTTTTAAGAAAGACCCTCTTATTACTAACACAAATTAACAAATATTTTTACTTACCCATTTATTTAGTATTGTTTGTTATTATTTATATTTTGTTACTTATTTATTTAATATAGGTTGTTTGTGTGTCATTTGTTATTTTGTGGTTTAGTAACAAGAGCTTTGTCTAAAGCATTTCTATTTCATCTTAATTATTATGTTTATTTAGATAAACAAAATGAAGGACCTATTACTTATAATGTTCCCCAATGAATTTTTGGCTGATTTCACCAGTATTAGAAGATATTTTAGCCTCTATGCTATGATATAATCTTGTCAACCCATGCTATGATAAAATCTCGTTTTCCTATATACAGGATAATTTTTTTATCAGTGCACAAATTTTTAGGATCGTCTCAGATACGATAAGTGAATAACTTTTTCCTAGAAACATGGGTCGAAATACGACAAAAATTTTTGGACTTCCCATACTAATTCAATCACGTGATCAGTCCGATTTGTATGAAAGGTCAAAATTTTTTTGTCATATTTCGACCTATGTTTCTAGGAGAAAGTTGTTCACTTACCGATTCTGAGTTGATCCTAAAAATTTGTGCACTGATAAAAAATTTATCCTGTATATTTATAACATTGGCGGCAAGATAGTCAAACTTACATAATTATGTCATTCATAAAATACAATCATACTATTAGTCACTTTAATGTAAGAACAGAACCTTTTAGCATTACGCACCATGTAACACACATTGAACATTAATCGAGAGTTCTTTGGATGGAGTAAAATTAATATCATGTAATTCAAATTGTGTAAATTACTTACATAAAGTTATGTCAAATAAAACGCCATCATTTATCCACTGTTAACAAGCTACTTTTATGTTTAAAATCACAGCATTTTCTTATCAAAAATACTGTGAATCAACACTACCATTTTCAAAAACTCAAATAGTCAGTTACGTCAATTCCAACCAACTGGAAGACAAGTACAGGTACTGTACTATTATTCTTACAACTGGGAAAACTATTATCAAATCTAAGATGCCAAGATCTGACACTTTTCAGGAGGTAGAACATTTCAAATTAATTTCCACCGTCATCCGAACACATTCCAATACAAACCGCCACTACTACCGAGCATTGTAAGGATATTTGGTAAAATCCACTCTCCGTTTTAACACTATCACTTTATCACTAGTTTAGCAACTAGTTCACTGCAATCCGTTTAAGGCACGGGTGCGTGTCAGAGTCTGCGCAGGAAGTTACAGAAGGTGTGGAGTATCACTTTATCACTAGTTAAGCGCTGTCACTCAGTCACTGCAATCCGTTTAAGGGTTTAAGGCACGGGTGCGTGTCAGAGTCTGCGCAGGAAGTTCCAAAAGGTGTGGAGCCGCTGGAGCAGGGGCTAGGGGGAGGGCAGCGTGACGATGGCGGGGCAGAAGCGCGTGAAGATGAGCCCGCTCAGGATGCCCGTCACCAGCGTTGCCGCGCCGATCATGCCCGCCGTCGCCGCGTGCTCGGGGGCCACGGTTCTGGAACAATTGCAACCATATAATAAATAATAATAATAAAGCTTTATTTTTCAAACCATAATTAAGTGTTTTTTTACAATTAACTTACAACTAAAAAGAGTTTTCACTTCTCATGCTCGTAAAGTTCGTGTTTATGCTGGGTATAGGCTGCATAAAATCGCTTTTTATGCTCTAGTGCATAAAGTAAAATCTTCGTCTAAGTCTCAGACTCTAAGACAAAGGTCGTCAGGTAAACAGTCACACACGCAATTAAACTTCGTTGAATAAATTTTATTAATACCTGATGTATTTCATTCTGTTTCTTAAATTTTGTACAAAATCCATGTCAAATTACTAAATTAATAAAACTAGGCAAAATTAATGAGTTTTCTAAGAAATAAGTATTTCAAGAGCATTATGGACTACGATCTATGCTAAAGTCACTGTGCTGCCAATGCCACATATAAAAAAAGAAAAAGAAAGTCATCCCGCCAATATGGCGGATGCTTTATTTTTTCTTTTTTGCAATATTGTTATTTATTTTCCTCACACTCGTAGTGAAAAGCAGAGTGTATAACTCGAACATAAAACCCATTTTACCCTCGAATTGACTATCAACCCTCGCCTACGGCTCGGATGGATATATACGTCTCGGGTAAAATGGTACGTTTTATGCACTTGTACAATCTACTATTATTTATTATTAGGGTTCGAACCCATCCGGGTAAAAGCCTCCCCCATCTCCTTCCACGCATCTCTGTTTTGGGCTCCAACCATAGAGTAAGAGTTTGTGTTGATTAGCCTATGTAGCTGATTTTTTATTAAGAACTATTTTCAATCACTATAACTCTATAGATATGTACGTTTTTAGAAACTTTAAAGTCAATTTAAAAAGAAACGGTTTTCATTTCACAACAGCGGTGTAAAGCCACTTGTTTAGACCCGCAGGGATATAAATAAATAAATAAATAATAAATAACTTCTTACATTCACACCAATTATCTAAGCCCATTTTAATTTCATTAAGAAACTGTATCATGGAAAACTTGATAACGGATAAATATATACTTAAATACTTTTTGTTTGTAAATACATACTTAATATACATAGAAAACGCCCAGACCAAGACAAATAGACATGTTCATGCACACAAATATTTGTCTTGTTCGGGAATCGAACCCGAGACCACTGGCGCAGAAGGTGGGTAGCCTACCCCTGCGCCAAATCGGTCGTCAGATGTACTCACCTGTTAACATACATCATGCCCAGCGAACTGGCATGGCCGGAGCTCCAGCCCATCAACACTGCTAACGCCCAGTACACCCAGTCATTGCGAATCCAAATAGGCAACGTTCTGGTGTCTGGCTTGTAGGATATGTACTCACCCGCTAACATACATCATGCCCAGCGAACTGGCATGGCCGGAGCTCCAGCCCAGCAACACGGCTAATGCCCAGTACACCCAGTCGTTGCGGATCCAAATGGGCAATGTTCTGGTCCCCGGCTTGTAGTTGCACATCAGAAACAGCGGGATGAACAGGATGCGGATAGTGGTTAGCACCGACAAATACTTGCGGGATGGCTGCAAAAAGAATTTCAGTAATTACTAAGTACTCAATGAGTCACACCAATGATTTTTGTTATCAGCATATATAAAAAATATGTTATTTGAGAAAAAAGAATATGTTTGAATTTTTTTCCTATCTTCAAAAATGACTGAGATACTGAACGTTAAAGTACGGCCTTCGTGAAAAATTCGGGTGAGCCAATGGAATTAACGTGTGACGTCACATCGCGATTGAGAGTTGGCGCTTCCGTATTTCTCCTTTGGCTATTAGTGTTGCGCTCTCACGGTTTCGCAATAAATTTATTTATTTTTCTTATAGTCGATCAATGATCACTTTTGTATTGAGCCCATGTGAAAAAACACCTTCAAATACATAAGTTGTATTTTCGTGATTAATAAATTAAATCAACTTTCGTAATGGCGGGCGGTATTCTGTCAATTTAAATAGCATCCTTCGAACTTCGATCAACAATAACACGAAGCCGTCAAATGGACAGGAGGTGACAGTTTTAGAGTGCGGCTGCGCGCGGTCGAAATCGAATACTAATCATTTACCATAACCTTAGAACGAAGAAGATGTACTGAAACTAGCGCCAAAAACGCACCAGTTGCGCGAAGATTGCGCACGGACGGACTCTATGTAGGTACAGTTGGACGGAAATCACCCGCAGCAGCCGCAATCGGAGATGTCACTGCGACATGACGTCATCGCAATAGCGCGCAAGGAAAGCAAATTTACAAAAGCTGGTGAAACTTTACAACGCTGTAACTTTGGAAATCTTGGACAGATTTCGATGAAACAAAAACTGTTATTACTTGCACGAGTACGCGCATTAAATGCATTTTTATAGTCATATTTTGATGTGTTGGTGTGACTCATTTCTAGTCATTATTACAACTTTGTCACATTGAAGTGTTCGGATACAAAACTATCTGTGCCACAAAAGTCGTTGAATACTGTAATATGACCTAGTCCTATGTTGTCGTATATTGCTTGTGACTGTACGCCTGATGCTATTTGTATTACTGTTTATATCTATAAATAAATATAAAAAGTTATTCTGTGAAATACACTGCGTGTCAGTTAAATTACGCGCACGTTCGATCGGGGCATTTTTGGCGCTAGTTACAATAAATTTCTTTGTTCTGAGCTTATGGAAAAGATTAGTTTTTAATTTTGACCGCGCGCAGACGTCAGTGATTACATACTCTTCGACATGGAAGCGACCATGGAAGAAATTACAGTTTTGTATCGAAGGTACCACAGTTAAACGATTTTTCACACAAAATTACCATTTTTACTTAATTTTCCAGTATAAAATGTAGCCTATAAGTTACTCTCCAGCTCCCAAACTATCCCCATACCAAAAATCACGTCGACCCGTTGCTCCGTTTTGACGTGAAAGATGGACAAACAAACAAACACACTTTTACATTTATAATATTGGAAACTGCAAATTGGCCATCCGTAACTATCATCATCATCATCATGTCAGCCGAACTGTATATAATTTGTTATTACATAGCTGTAAGTTTCCCTAAAAATGTTAAATAAAATAATTTAAAAAAAGATATTAGTATGGATACTTACAAACTGCCAAAGGCTGGCTGTGATGTTTCCGATCATGGCTGTCAAGTTGAAGGTGAGGAAGCAAGTGATCTGCATAAACTTGTCGCCGAGAAAACCGTCTTGACTCGGCTCGATTTCTGGAAGAAATTGAAAAAGCTATGAAGGTTTATCCGAGTGTTTCGTATCGTTCGTTTCGTGGCCGCACAACGAACAGAAATCCTCACAGAGGTGAGGTCGCTCCTAGAAGCCTGTGAACGCCCCAGGAGGCTTCTGTGCTTCTGGAAGGAGCTAGGATGGCTCGACTAGCCATGTTCACGCATAACGGACCAAATATGAGTCTAAATGCGGAAAAGTGTCAATACCAAATACCAAATACCGAGTGTTTCGTTTTTCTTTAAATGTAATATTCCAATAGCTTAAGATTCTAACGCCCGAATACTCGGACGCGACTTGCACCGACCAGATCAACATTCTCCGTATCATACTTGAGCAGGCAACAGGGCCTACCGGCGAACTTTCCGATAATCGGAACGATGCCGGACTTCAACTTCAAACATAAATTACCTAATTTCTTATTGTACTATTTGCCGAAGTTATTTGGAAGATATCGATGTTCCTGGGACATCATGAATCGTTGTTTGCCATTTTGGCCTGATTGAAGCTCGATTTATCTGTTTTAATTTGAAGCCCGGCAGATTTCCGATTATCCTAGTGTTCGCCGGTACGCCCCAGAATGGCAGGAGGAGGATGACCTGACCTTTCACCTAAGCATCGTGTCTGAATCTGGAGGAACAGTTAGAGCGAACGCGCACTTGTGAATTTTAATCGGGCGATAGTTTGATCGTTCTCAGATTCAGCATAGCATAGCGTATGGCAGTGCGCGCACTGACGATTAAACTATCGACCGATCAAACTATCGAAAATGACTGGCCGATAGTTGTACGATAAAACTATCGCACAACTATCGGCCGGGCGGTAATGTGCATGAAGGACTATGTGAGCGCGCGCACTGCATTCAACTAAACTATCGCCCGACTATCGGTAGACTGCGCATTCAGTATCGAACTATCGAAAATGACTGGCCAATAGTTGTACAACTATCGGACAACTATCGCACAACTATCGGACAACTATCGCACAACTATCAGCAAACTATCGCACAACTATCGACCTGTGCATGAAGGACCATGTGAGCGCGCTCCCGGATTCAACTAAACTATCGACCACCTATCAGTCGAATCACAAGTGCGCGCAGGCTCTGAAAACCAAACTATCGCCCGATTAAAAATCACAAGTGTGCGTTGGCTCTTAGAGGACATTGTTTCGCCGATCGCCATAGCAAGAGCTGCATTCGCAAGTCTTGGACCTCCAAAAGGACCTGTTTTTTTAGCTTTTGTGCAATGAAAGTTATTTTTCATTATCAGAACTTTGTATTAATTACAATATTATTATAAAAAACTAAATAAACTATTGTTATAAATAATAAAATATGATTAGTTTAAAGTACGGCTCCTCAAGAGCAATGTGACAAATATCATACATACCTTTTACCAACTAGTTATTTATATATTGCGCAATGTAACATATTATGTGATACTTTCAATTTCCAACAAAATACAATATTTGCAGATTTTTTTATATTTTTTTATATAAGTACCTATCTTTATCTGCTAAATAAACATACTACTTATATGAAAAAAACATAATACTTATTAAAGAAAAAATCAAGGCCCTTAAAACTTTTTTTTTATCAATTTAATTCAATTTAATATAATATAAATGAGTTGGGGTGTGTATGGGATTTTCGGTTATTGCATTAAAACGTTGTATAAAAAAAGCAATATCAAAAAACAAAATTGAGATAAGTACATGATAATGTGGCAAATCTTAGGTGCACACAAACTCATGATGAATTTGCATGTGTTTTAGGTAAGCCACTATTACTTTACCCACTAAATTAATAAGTGACAATACCGAAATGTCTAGGTTTATCACTGCGTTGGGAAGTGGGAGGGTAAACTCTCCATATAAAGCATTGCACGCACTATCACTTTTATACTAAGTTGTCATAAAAATTTTGTAAGCGCGAGGCAGGTCTCCTTACATACGCGCACTAGCAAAAAGAACCAGCGTTGCTTACGCCATTTATCGTCGATACATGCGTACCATAACCTAAATGGCAGTGACTTTAAAGTGCGCTGTAGCTGTAGCAAGGAATTTATAAGTACTACGTACAACAGGAAGGTGCACTCCGTATTTTTGTGTATTTAAAAATACACTTCAATTTTAAGAGATAAGGTTTATATTTCAATACAAAATGTCAACGGTCCAGCTGAGACCGCAAGAACGAGGTGAGGGTGTCCCTTTCTCTAGAATTGCCAGCACTCTTAAATAACAGGTTTAGTAGATTTATGGTTCACAACTTTCGATATAAAAATTAAATTTCGTAAAATTTCCGCTTCGTATTACTTTTAGTCAATAGAAAACATCGCATATTAATTTAGGTATTACCGTATTATGCATAAAAATTTATCAGGTCGCTTAAATTTTTTATGGCTTATCCTAGAAAAGAATTTGAATGATAGATTTCAGAATGTTAAAGTGGCAACATTACAAGCCGAATGACGTTTTCCGTCTTCGTTGTGTCAAGTTCGCAATTCGCTCGTCGCCGCCCGCCGCCCGTCGCGCATGTTCGTGACCGCCGTAATGGAATGGAGTGAGATAAACTGACCTCGTTCTTACTATCTCATTAGGACCGTTTTTTAGCAGCAGTGCACCTTCCTGTTGTATTATAAATTCCTTGAGCTGTAGTTATTTATAACTCCTTTTTGCAATATCTATGCCGTGGCCACATCGTAGATTTGCTCACTTAATGAAATGCTCGAGAATTACATGAAATGGTCGCATTTCATGAAATGACCAGTTAAAATTGACAATATCGGTTGAGTAGTCAAAGTTTATTGTTATTTTCACCAACGTTTGACCATATCATGAGATACGACAATTTCATGAAACGACCCAATCATATTATCATGAAAATATCAATTTAATATAAGGATATTAATGTAAGGTTTCATGGACATCAAAGTTTTATTACTGAATTTGTACTCTGGCGCTTTGCCGGCCGCTACCGCGGCACTGTTATCAAAAGAGAGTTTGCCTTGGATGTCCTGTAGAACACGTAATAATGTTAGAAATTTAAATTTCGTGGTAGTTTTTTTCACACCACAGAAATACTTGTTGTTCAAACAGAAAGAAAAAAGAACTATTGATAATATAGCAAACATAAACAAAGCGCTAGCAGCACCTCTACCGTTAATAAGTACAACTATTTTACGATGTGATCAAATAATCTTGACGATTTCATGAAGTAGCTGCGCGTTTGTTGGCCATATCGAGAAACGATTTCTTATTATTGATCTGCCCAAACCACATCATGATGTGGTCAATAGACAGTGACACATTTCATGAAATGCGACCATTTCATGGAATTCTCGAGCATTTCATGAAGTGAGCAAATCTGCGATAAGGCCACGATATAAAAATAACATTTTTATTTAGAGATATCGCGTATATATGCATGATCCCTGATACCCTCTTTAGATAATCCTTATATGCCTGTCTCTAATTGATAAAGGTTTATTGAACTAACGCACAATACACCTAAACGAGCGAAGCGACGAGCATCTTATGTTTATATGATCCAACTGACGCACAGTGATTCGTCCCATACAAGCATGGTGGACAATATTATTTAGACCTTAAAATTAAGTTTATACGTTGCGTCTTTATGTGGATTATCGGAATAAATAACAAAAATAACAATACATGTAATAACTACTTCATAAAAATAAACCAACTAGCTTTCCGCCCGCGGCTTCGCCCGCGTGGACTACACGACGTTATCCCGTGGGAATGTGATATATTTCCGGGATAAAAAGTAGCCTATGTTCCTCTCCAGGCTACAAAGTATATATGTCCCAAATTTCAGCCAAATCCGTTCAGCCGTTTTGGCTTGATTGAGTAACAAACATCCAAACATCCAAACATCTAAACTTTCACATTTATGATATTATAGTAGGACATAACCTGAGCTCTCCTTACCTACTACTACTATGTAAACTGAGGTCAGCTTATAGTGGGTTTTATTTTAAGCATAAATCATTAATTAGTTATCTATATCTATACTAATATTATAAACAGAAAAGATTTGATTGTTTGTTAGTTTCTTAGTTAACCGACTTCAAAAAAAGAAGGAGGTTCTCAATCTCAAGTCGTCTTTTTTTTTATGTATGTTCCACGATATCTCCGCCAATTATGAACCGATTCTGATAACTATTTTTTTATCTGATAGACCAAAGTTTCAATTTGGTCCCATGAAAAATTTACAGTAGTTTGACCAGAAGTTTCTTCAGAATCCTAAAAAAACACATTGTTGTCGTCTGGTAGTTCCTGCTTTACGCTTCAATATCTTCGCGAACTATTAACCAATTTCGATGATTTTTTTTTCATTTGAAAGAGTATACTCCTGAGGTTGTTATTTTGTAACCAAGTCAGGATCTGATGGTGGAATCCAGGGGATATTGAGGAAAACTCGCAAGTTTTATAGATATTTTATAAGTTTTTCAAGTATTTGCATCATCTCATGATAATGGTTAGAAGTTGGTGGATGTTTTTTAAATATCAATAATACGTAAAGATTTGTAGTTGTAATATTTATGGTTATTTAGGTGAGCTGATGATGAAATGTAAAACTCCTTGACGCTTAGGAGTAAGAGCATGTTTTTTAAGTACCACATGCACGAATAGACCTTTAGTTGTATTATTTCAAGTAATTTAGGTAAACCGATGGTGGAAGCCAGTGGAAGGTTAAACTGCATAACAGTTAAGAGTTGTAAGGCGGAGCTTGTCTTGGTGTGCTAATTTAGATATGGACAACCATTGGACACAGTTATATCACAGTCTATATATTTCATCGTTGCACTTGCTCATTATGTGGTTTCTTAAGGTAGATTTCTTACACTAAAAATGGAAAAATAATCCTTTTTTTTTTTTAAATTAAACCTCTTTCGAAACAAAAAACTGCAAAAAAAACTCACTTCCCAACTGCCGAGCTGACGAAAAATGCTCTACTTTTTCTAACTTATCTTGGAACTAACTGATCTGTTTGAAGTCAAAGAAGGAAGGCTCCGAAACTACTGGACCGATTTCAAAAATTCTTTGACCATTAGAAAGCTACATTCTTTCCAAGTGACATAGGCTACATTTTATCCCGATATTCCTACGGGAAGGTAATATCCGCAAAAATCCTACGCTGCTAAACTATGACGAGTTCATGAAATTATAACAAACAATATAAAAATAAAATTTGCTTTCCTAACACTGTAATAAGATAGATATACATTACATAGCATTCATTTTAAAAGTAGAAACTCAAATAACCGTTAATTTTTATCAGATTTAGAATGTTTTATCCATTCTTCAAATAATTATTTTATTATAAGTTAAATATTATGTTCTGAAAAAAAATTATTATGAACACCTTCCGCTTGAGTCCGCTGCTTGTAATCATTATTTTTATAAAGTACGTTAATGTAGCTACCATATATAAAAAATACAGCCTGGGTACATGAGGGTACATGTAAGTTCTAGTCTAACAAACATTAAAAATGTAGGAAAAACCTAGTATCTGTGGAGTTCGACTCTACATATTTCAATAACAAAACGCGTATTTGCTTTAGTGATTTATAGTAAAAATACTACTTACCTACTACTTAACGATTCATAACTGATAATTTAACTTTCTCTTTTAATTTGACGTTGAGATGTTGACAAAGTGAAGATCAGAAATCAACGAATTTTGTAATTATTTACCCAACTTCTGACACTTAAAAAATTTTATTTTAAAACTTGACGGTATTTGAACAAAACTTTTATTTGATCCATGTTAGCTAGGATGTAAGGTATCGTTATAGCTAGCGCAACGGAAGAAACTCGGTAACCCTTTTTGTCCACCATGATCGGGAAATCGAATCACAGTGTGACGACGCCGTATGACAGGGTTACCAGATGCGAAAAATCGAGAATCGTACATAAATTTAAAAAAAATCGTACACCTGTACAAAAACCATACAATCCATAAATCGTACTTCCATACAGAATCAGAAATTTTCTGAAAATTTGTGTTCGTACAATGTACGATTATTTACAATGTTGTAAATAATCGTACAAATACGATTTAAATCGTACATCTGGCAACCCTGCCGTATGGAAACAGCAAAATGTGACAAATCGGCTGCGACAGTCACATTACACACACTCACCTGAATGGACAGCGGGGAACACAGCCAAAGACACGAAGAACACGATGAACACGTTGTAGAGCTGCACCCAGGCCTGCCTGAAGATGGTCGCGTAGGGGACGCGCGCGGGCGGGCCGGCCGGCTGCCCGGTGGCGGCCAGCGCGGGGTTCACGCGCAATGTGCGCTGCTGCAGCGTGTCGTGGTACCGGTAGAAGCGCTGCGGGGATTGTGACGGTTAATGAAGGTGGTCGCGTAGGGGACGCGCGCGGGCGGGCCGGCCGGCTGCCCGGTGGCGGTTGTTTCGATACCATATTCCAAAGAAGGGTCAATTAACAGTCGAACTGATGAACTTTGGGATATGGTACACAGTAGAACAGTCTGAGGTCTAGCACAAAAACAAGACAACAGTTTAATTACATTGAGTGGCAGAGCGGAGTAAGTGTCGAAGCAAGAAGCATAAGAACATCTCTGTAATGAAGTAGTAAATTGCCAAAGTCCCGCCGCTGTCAAACTGTTCCGAGGACCAGCACAAAAAGAAGACAACAGTATACTTACATTGAATGGCAGAGCGAAGTAAGTGTCGAAGCAGAGAAGCAGCACGAATAACCCCGTAATAAAGAAGTAAATGGCCGATGTCCTGCTGCTGTCGAACTGTTCCGACAACCAGCACAGAAACAAGACAACAGTATACTTACATTGAGTGGCAGAGCGAAGTAAGTGTCGAAGCAGAGAAGCAGCACGAATATTCCCGTAATGAAGTAGTAAATGGCCGATGTCCTGCTGCTGTCGAACTGTTCCGAGAACCAGCACAGAAACAAGACAACAGTATACTTACATTGAGTGGCAGAGCGAAGTAAGTGTCGAAGCAGAGAAGCAGCACGAATATTCCCGTAATGAAGTAGTAAATGGCCGATGTCATGCTGCTGTCGAACTGTTCCGAGAACCAGCACAGAAACAAGACAACAGTATACTTACATTGAGTGGCAGAGCGAAGTAAGTGTCGAAGCAGAGAAGCAGCACGAATATCCCTGTAATGAAGTAGTAAATTGCCGAGGTCCTGCTGCTGTCGAACTGGAACTGTTCCGCGGACTAGCACAAAAACAAGACAACAGTATACTTACTTACATTGAGTGGCAGAGCGAAGTAAGTGTCGATGGAGAGAAGCAGTACGAACATCCTTGTAATGAGGTAGTAAATTGCCGAGGTCCCGCCGCTGTCTATTTATTTATTTATTGGTTTATTTGGACTGCCATAGAAAATTACAATATGATTAACATTAAAACATAACAATAGTAAACGTGCAAAATGCAAAATTCTGTTGAAGGTGGCCGGCCACATAGTAACTGTTCCGGTATAGGAACTGTTCAGAATAGGTTCCTAGTCTTGTCCAGTATTGGAACTGTTCCGAGGACCAGCACAAAAACAAGACAACAGTATACTTACATTGAGTGGCAGAGCGAAGTAAGTGTCGAAGCAGAGAAGCAGCACGAATATTCCCGTAATGAAGTAGTAAATGGCCGATGTCCGTCGGCTGCCGAACTCCTCCGAGGCCAAGGAGATGAAGGCGACGATGGTTCCGCAAACGTTGGAACCTAACACGACGGCGCCGGTGTACTTGGGAGGCAATCGAGCGGCTACTCCGTACACGGAGTTTTGGAAGATGGCATTGAATGCTGGAAAAAGAAACAAAAAGTTTTAGAGCCTGCGTCACAGAATAAATAATAGTCCAATGACAGAAGCTGCAATCCGCCACCAAACCATTTAAACAAACAGCAGCTCTAACTTCAACAAGATAAAGTAAAATTCAGCTTGTATGGCTCTAATTTTTGCAGCTATGATATTAGGTCTAATGTTCGAAGTAATCATTGACACTAAAAAGAAAATATAACAACTTGAGTATTGTTATTTAAGATCCCTGTTAAGTTCTATCTTTTTAGTTTTCTTGCGGAACACTATCCCACTTATTTATAAACGTGAAGTAAAGTTACACCTAATGTAAATTTACACAGATTACTAATATGTAGCAAGCTAATGTAAATCTGTTGTTGTCTCTGACTTCTTTTTAGCGAATAAAAGTAACAGCAGCATCAGTTTAAAACTAGGTGTAACTTTGTTGCTACACGTTTATTATTAAGGTGGTATATATGTTGTATTCCTAAAAGGCCCAATGTCTATACTTTATATTTTTCTATATAAATTATAAAAAAAAAAATTAGTGTAGCAAGATTTAGGTGCACACATGTTTATACAGAAACTATGCGTGTGTTTTATCAAGCGTTATTATATCCACTGTATGAAATGTGGCAACACCATGTTATGAGTATTACCACTGCGTTGGCAGTGGAGTCTAGGTAGGTCTAGTGTCAAGGTTCCTGTATGTTAAATAAAATATTCAATAAAGAAATATCACAGGAGAGAGATACCATAATTATCTTCTATCTCTATTTTTTTTTTGACGACCGATTTGGCGTAGGGGAAAACTACCCGCCTTCTGCGCCAGAGGTCTCGGGTTCGATTCACGAACAAGACAAATATTTGTGTGCATGTGCATGTCTATTTGTCTTGGTCTGGGTGTTTTCTATGTATATTAAGTATGTATTTACAAACAAAAAGTATTTAAGTATATATTTATCCGTTATCAAGTTCACGTAGACACAGTTTCTTAAGAAATTAACTACGGGCTTAGATAATTGGTGTGATTGTAAGAGAATATTTATTTATTTATTATTTTATTATTATTTATCTCGACCGGTACTTAAAGTGACAGCCATCATTATGCGATGAAAAATGAGAATGAGATAATCCGTTGACTTAGTTTGTATTTCAATAATTACATTAAGAGGGCCCTTCCCGGCCCGTCAATTGTCAACGCGAGAATGGTTGAAAAGCTTGCTGTTTCATCCAGCGCAATGACAGTGAGTAAGTGAGAACGCGATAACTTTGAACGAAAGATGATGTGAGGAAACTTGTTCCAGGAAATACGTGTTTTTCAGTAAGCCTCATAAGTTTGTGAAATAAATGTTTGTCATTTAGAATCTTTATTACATTTGCAAGGTTTCTAATTTCTATCATAATATTTTCTTTACTTACTTACTTTTAAAATTTATGAGTATTTATAAATGCCCAAAGTTTAGGTATTTGTAAAAAAAAACAGATTTTTGGAGGCTTATACTGAATTTGTTTCTCCAAATTTTGATTTTTTATTTTGATAGAAACCTAGATAATAGTGCACTAACGAGATACCTATTAGTTCAAAAGTTTTAAAGAAAGTTCTGTTACAACGCCATAATCACGTACCAGCGTTTGTTTGAAAAGTAAGTCGGGTTGGCTGCCCTTAATGAAACATATGGATAGATACTAACTAACAGGATAATTATAACAAAATAAAACCGGCTTCAAAAAAATTACATCAAAAAGTACCTAAGAAATAATCCCTCACCAAATAACGTAAGTACTTTGAAATCGGGCGTGAAACATGTACTTACCTACAATTTTTTGTTGTTTTTGTTAAAACCCGCCCGACTTCAAAGTACTTACGTTATTTGGTGAGGGATTATTTCTTACTTTTTGATGTAATTTTTTTGAAGGCGGTTTTATTTTTTTATAAAAATAATTTTTATTTCACTCTTTTTAAGGTAAGTATCCCCTTTTCAACAAAACAAGAATCATCTAAATCGGTTTATAAACAAAGGAGTTATGCCTAAAGATACGTTATGAATTGACATAAAGTGGTAACGAAAACGACAGTATTTTCAAGATTCCCTGAAAACTACTGAACCGATTTCAAAATTTCGAAAAATGGGACACTTGGGAACAAACCTGATGTTATAACGTTTGAATCATTTCAATCGGTTTAGCCGTCTTCGAGTATTCGGTGTACATACATATAAAAAAAATATACGCGACGAATAGATAACCTCCTCCTCCTTTCAATTTTTGAAGTCGGTTAAAAATAAGGAGTATGTCTGAACGCGTTATTTTACCTGACATACTCGCACAAAGTTTGGTATAGTAAATATAGGCAATTCATTGTAAATTAGGTCGCCATAGTTTACCCTATGGTGCCTACCTTACGGGTGGTTACATCGAATGTAAGTTAGTATTGATTTGATATCAGGATAAAATTTGTACCTAATTCTATCTGAAATATTTATCCTGATCTCGTCAGCTGTTACAGCACAACAGGTTATCCAAAATGGTTACATAATTGATTAAAAACTTATCCTTTTTAATTTTATTAAATTCATCTTAGAATTCCTAACTAAGTTGCAGGAATTCGACATTAAAAACTAAGGATCTGCACTAAGGATTCCTATTAAGCTCTTGGAAGGTCCTATGTAGAAGTATACTATTATTATAATACTAGCTTTCCGCCCGCGGCTTCTCCCGCGTGGACTACACGACGTTTTCCCGCGGGAATGTGATATTTTCCCGGGATAATAAGTAGCCTTTGTTCCTCTCCAGGCCACAAAGTATCTGTGTCCCAAATTTCAGCCAAATCCGTTGAGCCGTTTTGGCGTGATTGAGTAACAAACATCTAATCTTTCACATTTATAATATTAGTAGGAAGTAGGATGCAGTTCCCAAAATAATTTTATAACGGTACTTGTTGCATTATGGAAGCGCACTCTGCAGCAGATGCAAATGCATTGCAGCTATTTTTGTTAAGTACGAAACGCACTTCAGGCCTTGAATAACTTTACTGTAATTTTATTACTATATTTTGCCATATCAGTTTATAGAAGGTGAAGAGAATATTTTTAGAATTATTGTGAGTAACTAGTGCTCTCGGTGAGCTTCGTATTCATTATTTTTTGTTCCGTTTTTTTGCCATTCGGCTACGGAACCCTAAAAAACGAAGTATTTTCCTGAGTTTTAGCGAGGTTTTTCCGAACCAAAATGGTAAAAAGGAACCCTTATGGTGCGACTAAGTCTGTCTGTCTGTCCGTCACAGCTGGATATCTCGAGAAGTAATGAAATAAAGAACTAATGCTAATAACTTGAAATTTAGATAGTTTTAGCTGACGTTTGCGCTACTATTTTGCAAATAAGAGAGAAATAAAAATATTCACTTTTTTGCAACAGGGGTATGGGGTATCATAATAATATGAAAGAACGCTGCTTGCACATTCTCAATAATTTTTTCTATTTTTCTTATGCCGCATAGCTTTCGACTTTTGATGAAAAAGATAAAAAAATACCGACCGAAAAATATAGACCTTAACCTCTGCACGTAAGGACTAGTTCCCTTTAACTTACAGTTCATCAGAAATTACTTACAGTTCATCAGAAGCACGGATACCATGGTGATCCAGAAGAAGGCGCCGGGCCACGCCGAACTGTCCACCATGGCAAGTATCACTGTCAGCACAAATATAGCCACCTCCATCATGAGGGACCATACTATGCGCGTCGTCAAGCTGCCCCTGAAAACATACAAACAAACAAACATTGAAACTTATTAATGTTATTTTTTACTTTTTTGCATTAACAATGCAATTTTTATTATTGAAAATAAATATCGACACGTCTCACAATTACCTCCGATGGGACTCGAATCAACAACCTTTAACCAGTAGGGCTAACATGACGGCGACGAGATAGCACGAGATAGTTTGTCGCGCGCCTTCTAACCAATCAGCAGTCACGCGCGCTATCTACGAGCGATCTGATTGGTCGAAAGTAATGCGACAAACTATCTCGTGCTATCTCGTTGTAGCATGTTAGCCCTACAGGCGTCCGTCACTCGCTCAAGGACGCGAGATAAGTGCCTACCGCTTCGCGTATATCTCGGGATACAATTTACAGCGGGCCGCCCGCCGTACGCCCACCCGAGCGCGATAGAATATATGCGATATAAAGAGATGCAACGACTAGGAGCCATAAAAGCAGAATTTTACTTTATTGTGTTGAAGTTACTATTTGTTTAAATTACCGTTCGTAATTAGAGCCATACAAGCTGAATTTTTAACCGACTTCTGAATCAAAAAGGAGGAGGTTCTCTATTCGTCTGTATGTATGTTTTTTTTTTTTTGTGTATGTCCACCGATTACTCGAAGACGGCTGAACCGATTGAAATGGTTCAAACGTTATACATCAGGTTGGTTTCCAAGTTGGTCCCATTTTTTGAAATTTTGAAATCGGTTCAGTAGTTTTCAGGGAATCTTGAAAATACTGGCGTTTTCGTTACCACTTTATGTGAATTTAATACGTATCTTTAGGCATAACTCCTTTGTTTATAAACCGATTTAGATGATTCTTGTTTTGTTAAAAAGGGGATACCTCAAGGTATTTTAACCGACTTCGAAAAAGGAGGTTTTCAGTTTGATCACATATCTATTTACCAGAAAACACGTAAATTGCCTGCACGATGCACTAAAAAGAGTGAAATAAAAATTATTTTTATAAAAAAATAAAACCGCCTTCAAAAAAACCACATCAAAAAAGTAAGAAATAATTCCTCACCAAATAAATCACGTAAGTACTTTGAAGTCGGGCGGGTTTTAACAAAAACAACAAAAAATTGTACATGTTTCACGCCCGACTTCAAAGTTCTTACGTTATTTATTTGGTGAGGAATTATTTCTTACTTTTTTGATGTGGTTTTTTTGAAGGCGGTTTTATTTTTTTATAAAAATAATTTTTACTTTATAGTGTTGAAGTTAGAGTTACTATTTGTTTAAATGGTTTCGCGGAGTGCAGCTTCTGTCCTTGGACTATTATTTATTCTGTGCTTTAACTGTCCAATCAATAGTTAAAGGTCGTTGATTCGACATTCGCCCGGACAGTGAAAGGTTGTGGGTTCGATTCCTATCAGAGTCATTTGTGAGACGGGTTTCGTTTGATTCAGCCGGAGATCGAAGCCGAGACCACAAGAATTGATGAAAGTTGATATTTACTCTACTAATGCTAATTAAGTATATGTATTTATGCTGAAGTATAATTAACAAAAATGTCGCAAAACTTAGGTGCACACAAATTCATGAGAACCTGCATGTGTTTTAGTGAAGCGTTGCTGTACCCACTTTTAAAATGCGAATAGGCAATGAAAATGTGACAATTCGCTGCGTTGGGTAGTGGGATGATAGGTCAAATTAAACCTTATAGATTAGCGCGAGTACTTGTAATACTAGTGGGCGCTTACAGCTTTTTTACCTGCATTTAGTTTGATTTTTATACTGTGTATGCTGGTAAAAAACCAGCTCCGATGGGAGTGGGATACGACGACGACGAACGACTCCGTAGCTCAGTGGTTAGAGTAGTCGCCCGGATAGGAAAAGGTTGTGGGTTCGAGTACCATCGGAGCTGGTTGTGAGACAGGTCGATTTTTTCTAAATACTTCATTTTCTATTTTTCAACAGTGGAATACCCTATTATTGTGCCCTATTATGACGACCGATTTGGCGCAGGGGTAGGCTACCCACCTTCTGCGCCAGTGGTCTCGGGTTCGATTCCCGAACAAGACAAATATTTGTGTGCATGAACATGTCTATTTGTCTTGGTCTGGGTGTTTACTATATATATTAGTATGTATTTACAAACAAAAAGTATTTAAGTATATATTTATCCGTTATCAAGTTTTCCATGATACAGTTTCTTAATAAAATTAAAATGGGCTTAGATAATTGTTGTGAATGTAAGAAGTTATTTATTATTATTATATTATTTATTGTAGGTCTTATGCCCGAATGAGGGCTTCCAATCCCGAAATACCGAGATCTCGGTATTGCGGGATCCCGCGTCATTTTACGATTACGATACCGCGTGATGCGGGATTACGGGCGCGGGATCCGCGGGATTTGCGAGACTGAAAAAAAGCGTGCATGCGACCTCTCGTGAGCGCGACTTGCGACCGTCTGCCAATATTGCCTCTAAAATACGCAATAGTTTGGCAAACGACAGTTTCGATATGTTGTGTTTCCTTTGCAAACATTTTCAATTAAAATTGAAAGCTGAAAACTAAATAATTAAAGTAACCTTTATCAGTTTTCATTTAAAAATGTTTTTTTTTGTTTGTTGTAATTTTGTTGGTAAGTATATATTTTTTGAAGCAGATATTTTTTTTCTGTATTTTTTACTGTTTTTAGTGAAGAATAAACGGTGTAATTTGATTGATCCCATACTAATAGTAATGTGTTCTAAATGTGGAGTTAGTTGATTAATTTATTGTTTTATTTGCCTTATATAAATATCAATAATTTTAATATGCGGGATCCCGCTTATACCGAGATCCCGCGGTATTGAAAATTCGTAGTCCCGCAAATACCGAGATTGAATTCAGGCTGCGGGATTGGAAGCCCTAGCCCGAATACTCGCACGCTAATCAATTTTGGGAGCGTCTTAAACATCATGGCGTCTTTTACATACTACTGCAATTAAACTGCTACACTTGCGTGAAGGAGTAACAAACATCCGTACATCCAGACATCCATTTATCCATACTCACAAACTTTCGCATTTATAATATTAGTAGGAAAGGAAGTCACTCGGGCGGGAAAAATGTAGCTTTCTAAATTATGAAAGAATTTTTGTGGGAAGGAAGCGATAAACACAAAAACTAGAGATAGTTTTTGAGAAAATATAATATATGACAAAATGATATGACATGAATATGAATATGACAAAATATTTCCTCTTTATATAATATTAATAGATTAATATTCAAGTTAAGCCAAAACACGGTTGTAATATTAGTTGTTCTGTGCCAAAACTATTGATTTCCCAAATTTAATCCCACATAACATTTTCCTTGGCACTTCAAAGAGTGCGTAAATCCTTTCATCTCACGTGTTGCGAATGTCAACTAAAGTCATAACTCAATTTGGGAATAGCATACCGTAGACGTGAAAGTTTCCTCATACAATATTTTGATAAACATGCTTTAGACATGCAATATCTCACAATGTGATATAGAGATAGCTAAGAAGTTAGTTACATAAGAGGGCCGGCCTATTTCACAATGTCAAAGAAAGTTCTCAGTAGCAATTACTAGACAGATAGGTAGCAGGGGGGTGTCACTCCACAGTTTAGGTACGGTCGGCCGGCGCGCCTGCCGGGCAGGCGTATGGCAGAAGGATGCCGCTCGGCTCGTACGCTCCACGTTCGCGCGTAAAACGATCGATCATTTCTGTGATTTTTGTGCACCGAACAATGACTACTAAACGTTCTTATAATCCGTATATAAGATACTGTTGTGTTTACGAGTGTCTAAATAAAAGAAAGAATAAAAGAAACAACAAAACCGAACTCGCAAGTCGCTCGCAACCCTAACCAGCGAGCGAGCTGTTTGAGACATTCATAGAAATAGAAACGCTCGCGCGTAGTTATTGGGTACAGTTTTGCTTGCATGCGCGAACTCTAGGTTATTATAACAGTAGGCAAGCGATGACAAAGCAGCCGGAATTGGACTTTATTTCCACGCAGAAAGATTTATTTTTATTTGAATGAGCTTGCAGAATGAGTCTTCTGTGCCTTAGCACTATTATTTATTCTGTGTAGGTAGTCCATATAAAACTGTCAATTAAACCAAAAAAGGAGGTAAGTACTTACTTTAAAGATGTTATTTTTTCCTTTTCACTTGACAGTTAGGTAAGTACTTTATGAAGTCTGTTTGACTTATTAAATTACTTTTTTATTTCTTAATTTTAAGTGTAGATTGTACCATAAGGTACCCATATCTCAAAAAGCTACTGAACCGAATTTGATGATACTTACGACTGTTCCCTAAGTTGGAATACTTACATCTAATATTCATCATCATCATCATCATCATGTCAGCCGAACGACGCCCACTGCTGGGCATAGGCCTCCCCCAAGGATCTCCACAACGATCGGTCCTGCGCTGCCCGCATCCAGCGGCTTCCCGCGACCTTGACCAGATCGTCGGTCCACCTTGTAGGGGGCCTGCCCACGGAACGTCGTCCGGCACGCGGTCGCCATTCAAGAACCTTTCCGCCCCAACGGCCATCGGTTCTCCGCGCTATGTGTCCCGCCCACTGCCACTTCAATGATGCAATCCTTCGAGCGATGTCGGTTGTTTTAGTTCTCCTGCGGATTTCATCATTTCTGATTCGATCGAGCAGGGAAATACCAAGCATCGCTCTCTCCATTGCTCGCTGGGTGACTTTGAGCCTTCTTATGAGACCCATAGTAAAAGACCACGTCTCACTTCCATAGGTCATTACTGGCAACACACACTGGTCAAAGACTTTCGTCTTGAGACATTGAGGTATTTCGGACGCGAATATATGTCGGAGCTTCCCAAACGCTGCCCATCCGAGCTGGATTCGACGAGAGATCTCTTTCTCAAAGTTGGACTTACCTAACTGGACCGTCTGTCCTAGGTAAACATAGTGGTCAACAACTTCGAGTGTAATGTTCCCAACATTAACTGGAGCGGGTGCAACATGGGCATTGGACATGATTTTCGTCTTGTCCATGTTCATCTTAAGACCCACTCTTTGCGAAGCATTACCGAGATCTTCGAGCATTGTGTTCAGGTCTTCCAAGGTCTCAGCCATAAGAACTACATCATCGGCAAACCGTAGATGTGTTAGGTACTCGCCATTGATGTTGATGCCGCATCCTTTCCAGTCCAGCAGCTTAAAAATATCCTCCAACGCAGCTGTGAACAGTTTGGGAGAGATGACATCTCCCTGTCTCACACCTCGCTGTAGTTGGATAGGATTAGAGCTCTGGTTCTGTAATCGGACCGACATGGTGGCGTTTTGGTATAGGTACCTCAGCACCTCGATATACCTGTAGTCTATTTGGCACCTCTGGAGAGACTGCACCACGGCCCAGGTCTCGATCGAATCAAAGGCTTTCTCATAGTCCACGAACGCCAAGCAAAGTGGCAGGTTATACTCTTCGGTCTTCTGTATAACTTGCCGCAGCGTATGAATGTGGTCTATGGTACTGTAGCCTTTCCGGAACCCGGCTTGTTCGGGAGGTTGGAAGTCGTCGAACCTGCGAGCGAGACGATTCGTAATGACTCTCGAAAACAACTTATAGATATGGCTCAGAAGCGAGATGGGTCTATAATTCTTCAAGAGAGTTTTATCACCCTTCTTGAAAAACAGCATCACATCGTTTCTGCCCCATGCCTTTGGCGTTTTGCCCTCGAGGATGACAGAGTTGAAGAGCTTCTGGAGGACCTTAAGTATCGGCTTACCGCCCGCTCTTAGAAGTTCTGTTGTGATTCCGTCATCACCCGCCGCCTTGTTGTTTCTGAGCTGCTTGAGAGCCATTCTAATCTCGTACAGGCTGACGTCCGGGATATCTTCGGTATAGTGTCGGGTAAGCTTGGCTCTAGGGTCTTTAGCCTTGCTTTCAACAGGTGTTTGCGTGGAATATAGCTGTCCATAGAAACTCTCAATCTCCCTCAGGATTTCAGGTGTTGACGAAACGATGCTACCTTCCCCAGTTTTCAGCCTCGTCAATTGACTTTGCCCGATAGACAGATCTCTCGCGAACACTTTGGAGCCTTTGTTCCGCTCAATGGCTTCTTTAATACGCTCGGTATTAAATTGGCGAAGGTCGCGCGTCAAGGACTTAGATATCTATCAAAAGGCCAATACTGCGATCGCCAACCCGCCTGCCAAGCGTGGCGATTATGGCACAACCCCCCCCAATGACAACACAACCAACATCTAATATTAATCAAAAACAATTATCTCGTCATGACTTGTAGTTTTTGAGTTTGTGGACAAACATACATACACTTATGAAATATTGCAGACATGCTTGGAAGCCTAAATACATAGAACGCTATACTCAATATTATCCAATTCCAACTATATCACATACATACAGGTCAAACAAATAACATCCTTTTTTGAAGTCGGTAAAAATGGCACCTATAGCAACAGGAGACAAACCAAAACATTAGAAAAAAGATAAAATACAGAAACACAGAGTTTCTCTCATATGACGGACGTTATAAGCATCCGACTCGCAAAGTAATGTCTCGAGATAGATATAAGAAGCTATGAAGCTTATTGGAACAAAAGCCAGTCGCTCCAGTTTCGCACGATTACTTAGAATGTCATCATGTTCACACCTGATGTTAAGTGGTGATAAGGCTGAAGATGGAAGCGCACTACTCCCGGAATCCTCAATCACTGAGGAACTGGCTATCTTATCTCTAACTGCCGGAACACAATAATGCTGAAAACATCATTGTTATGGCGTCAGACTTAGATAAGATGGTGGTAGCTAGCCAGGCGGACTAAGAACAAGTCCTACCACCAACCAAACCGAATACAATATGTACCCCCACTGGGAATCGAACCCGGGACCTCTTGGTCTGAAATCGGTGGTGTGAACCACTAGACCACAGAGGCGGTACTTTTAGAGCGTAGGGTAGAAGCCAGGGTTTTTATACCATACAAGTCCACGATATGAAGTTTATAGTCTTGACTGCGCATGTTAGTTTTATCATTTACGCTTACTTAGATACCACAATTTCGAACTATATCAAAAAACAGTAGCTAAGTTTTGAATCTCAGAATGGTATTAGATGGGAATATAAAGGCAAATTAGAAATTAGAAATTGGAACCAATAGGGGATCGAACTGTTATTGAAATGTAAGTATTTAATAGTAACATTCAAAAATATAACATTGAAGAATAACAAAAGTGAAAAATTTTTATTAAAATGTTGAATATTAAGCAAGTAATTAGCTGCTGACTTGTGAAAAACTGTGTCTCTAGCCATCTCTTTCCAAAACGAAATTTTGTATGGCGGGAGTATGGCACTAAGCACATCTGACGTCAGATGTGTCTAGCGCTGTCCTTGTCTATTTACGAAGTTTGATGAGCTGTATCTCCGAAAATATGGAAAATATTTGAAAACAAATACCTGTGTCGTGTTTCTGATATTAATAAAAACAATTTAAACAAATAAAAAAATCAGTCCGATCCCTATTCGTCTCTATTTTCTAGAATATAAGACACCAACAACTTACTTGAGAGGCATGAAGATATTGATCCAGTTAAACAGGCAGTTAGGGACCTGTGCTGCCCAGCCCACATAGGACAGGTAATGCTCCGAGTACTCCTTGGCGTCTACCAGCTTGTACTTCACGAAGTAGTCCCTGGCTGTTATGAACATGTTCCACGCTATCAGAGTGCCCAGGCCGTGGATGGCTAGAATAATGTAGATTATGTTCCATTTGTCTTTCGGCGGGGCCAAGTCCATTGCAATACCTGGAAAGGGGGAGTAAGGTTAGTAAAGAAGCGGTTTTGTGATGTTGTTTCATAAGTTCAGGTGTAGGCTACCTGCCTTCTGCGCGAGTGGTCTCGGGTTCTATTCTCGAAAAAGACAAATATTTGTGTGCATGAACATGTCTATTTGTCTTGGTCTGGGTGTTTTATATATAATGTGTATGTATTTACATAAAAAAAGTATTTAAGTAAGTACTTATACATTTATCCGTTATCAAGTTCACGTAGACACAATTTCTTAATGAAATTTACTATGGGCTGGGCTTAGATAATTGGTGTGATTGTAAGAAAACATTTATTTATTTATTTAAGTTCTTGATAGAACTCTTCGTTAGAAGCCAAATTTAATGATACCAAAAACAGGATCCTTAGTTATTTTGTAGAGGTTTGAGGCAAAATTAAGTACTTATGTAAGTTTCAATCCAGCTTTAAATAGAGCTTATTCGAATTTTTTTATGTATGTACTAGCTGACCCGGCAAACGTTGTTTTGCCATATAAATTTTATTGGACACGAACTTCGTATCACCTGCCTGACACAATGTCACTTATAAAATAATAAATCTTATGCGGCAAAAATGTCAGTGATTACCTACATACTCTTTGACATACCTTCTCTTTGGAAGCGGGAAGCGGCTAAGAAATGACAGTTGTGTGAAGTATGACAGTTTAACGGTTTTCTATACAAAATTACCATTTTTATTTTATAATTTTCCTGGATAATAAGTGGCCTATGTTACTCTCCAGCTCTTAAATTATCTCCATACCGAAAATCTCGTCGATCCGTTGCTCCGTTCTGACGTGAAAGACGGACAAACAAACAAACAAACAAATAAACAAACAACCAAACACACTTTCACATTTATAATATTAGTATGGATAGTAGGTATGGATATACCTAATATGAATCTTGACAAAAGAACTTCTAGAATTTTTAACCCCCGACTGCAAAAAGAGGAGTGTTATAAGTTTGACGTGTCTGTCTGTGGCATCGTAGCTCCTTAACGAATGATTCGAGTGATCGAGATGGTTCTTAGCTACAATTTGTGAACATCTGTTCAGAGGTTTCAAGATCATCAGCTCTAACACGCATATATGGTATTTACTTGCAAAAATGTGTGCATAATTAAAAAAAATATATAAATTTAAGCAACCGATCGGGGGTTGATTAAAACGTTTTAATTTTATTTTTTTCTTACAGACAACTCCACCAAGGAAGGGCTGATTTTACAATCCTCATGTAGTTATCAGTCAGTTAAATTATTAACCAACCAAAGTAAATGTCAATCTCAAAACACGAGAGATTATGATTATGAATGGCAATTGCTTTCAATTTGGAGGTAGGTATTAAACGATATCAGACATAACTTTTATCCAGGCATTGAAAAATCGGCCCTAAATAAATTAATGTGAGAAAATAGTAAAAATAACTAACGAAAGTGTCTATATGATATATATGTAATGTAACCAAGTTGCTTACCACTCCAAACTAAATACTAAGCAGTCCAGCCAAACCCAAGTCCCTTCACTTAATGCTACTCAAATCACAAGGAACATTATCGTAAACGTTGATTTAAAAAGCAATTTGTGCCCATTAAGAGCGGGCGAGATCTTTTAAAGGGAACGCGCCTCTTCATTCCGTTCCATTCCATTCCATTCCAGTGACATAAAGGGTAACTTGACCTACAATATTTAGGTCAGTGTTGTAGGGAATGGGATATTAATTGGGTATAACACTCTAATCTAACATTCTAATATCCTTGCAGAATAACCTACTTATACTTAAAATGACCTAACCTAACGAACGTACTTATTTCAATATGCTTTTAAATGCTTTTAAATCCTACTAATATTATAAATGTGAAAGTTTAGATGTTTGGATGTTTAGATGTTTGGATGTTTGTTACTCAATCACGCCAAAACGGCTGAACGGATTTGGCTGAAATTTGAGACATAGATACTTTGTAGCCTGGAGAGGAACATAGGCTACTTTTTATCCCGGAAAAGTATCAAATTCCGGCGGGATAACGTCGTGTAGTCCACGCGGGCGAAGCCGCGGGCGGAAAGCTAGTTACTACTATATTTAAAACAAAATGAGGCCAACACCGTTTCTTCGCATTAATTTAAAATACTAATGGCCGTTTTCACCAAAACTTATGAATCGCCTAAGTCTTTGCTTAACTACTACCCGAACAAGTTAACTCGGCACCTTAGTGTAAGCGGCGTTTTCGAGCCAGGTGCCATAAGTTTTGGTAAAAACGGCCATTATAAGTATAGTTATTAAGGCGCTACTCGGAAAAAGTATGGACTCTTTGATATAAAACTATAGGACGGTTAGAGTTGTTATAAATCTGGTAATAAGATATATATTTCTTCATACCTTTATCTAGAATCGTATAGTTTCAGAAACACGATTTTATGATTTTGGCTCGACACTTTTTATTTTCGAAAATAAGAAATATCAAGATTATTCTTAAATGGGGATACATATACTATTGAAAATTGGTTTAATTAGTGGACACCAATAATATTTAGGATCGTTTAGAATCATTTTTTTTAAATCGCTATAGTTTTTGAATACGAAGTGATTGTGTTTTTTTGCGTAATGGGCAAAATCGGTCTCGCTCCCGCGCTCGTCGTTTTCTCATTGCTATCTCGCCTTAGCATAATTTTTCCGAGTATCGCCTTAACTTTCATGCATGTATAGTAATATTCTTCAATCTGATGAATGATAACATTGATAACCATATACACTCGCGAGCAAAAGTATGGAATCACTTAATTGGAATTGACTCCGCGCGATCTTGAGTACTTAATAACTAGTTAAGAATAATAAAAATGGTACCATTTTAAAGGTTAAACTGTTAACTTTAAATTGATACCAAATTCATTTAAATCACATCGGTATTTAAGGAGCTATCCCGGATTAAGTGAAGGAGTAAGGAAAAAGATATGTTTCAATTGTTTGATACGTCGCGAGTTGCGGCCTATTGACCCCCTATTAAAGCATGTGTTATCGGATTTTCTTTATCAGTCGGCTTTCACACGTTGACCAGTACACATCTTCGCTATTTTGACCCTTGAACTTGGACGACAATGGATACTACACCTACAGAAGCAGCGCAAATCGTCGCCCTATTGCAAGAAGGGCTCAGCCAGCGGGCTGTAGCACGTCGGCTCCACATAAGCCAGTCCTGTGTTTCGAAAGTTTATAAACGCTTTCGGGAGATTGGTGGCTTTATCCCGAGACCAAGATCTGGATGGCGCCGGTGCACATCGGAGAGGGATGACCGTTTTATCGTGTCAACCTCTCTCCGAAATCGGCATTTGACTGGTGTCGACGTCCAACAGGAGCTCCGAAATATTCGTGGGGTAGCTGCCAGCGAGTGGACAGTTCGTCGAAGACTTAAGCAAGCTAATTTGACTCCAGGAAGGCCTGCCACAGGCCCGAAACTGACGGCAGGTCACCGACAACCTCGCCTTCAATTTGCTCGCCCCATCTTGATTGGGAGGTTGAGCAATGGAGGCGAGTCCTGTTCTCCGACGAGTGCAGAATGTGTTTGCAGGGCAGCGACCGAAGGGGTCGGGTCTACAGGCGGCCTGGGGAGTGATTTGCGCAGTGCTGTTAGTGCTGAGACGGTGGCTTATGAGGGCGGTTCTTGTATGATGTGGGCCGGCATTTCCTTCGACGGTAAAACGGAGCTTGTTTTCGTTCCTGGCGGGGGACGAGGAGGCGGTCTAACTTCAGACCGCTACATTTCCGATATTCTGCTGGAACATGTCGTTCCCTATGCGGGATATATCGGTGATGACTTCCTCCTTATGCACGATAACGCTCGTTGTCACACTTCCCGTGCCACAACTGAATACCTCGAAGAAGTCGGTATCGCCACATTGGACTGGCCAGCGCTCAGCCCGGACTTGAATCCCATTAAGCACGTGTGGGATGAACTGAAGAGGAGGGTTCGTTCCAGAAATCCTGCTCCTTCAAGTGTGAATGAGCTGAAATCTGCTTTGATAGAGGAGTGGGAAGGTATCCCGCAAGAATCGATACAGAGGCTGTGATTAGGTCAATGAAGAACCGTCTTCGAGCAGTTATTAGGGCGAGAGGAGGGAACACTAAATATTGAAACTTGATTTTAAGGACAAATAAAATTTTTATTAGTAAATTTTTGTTGTTTTCTTAATTTATTATTTTTTCATATTCCTTATGTTTTCCTTACTCCTTCACCTTATCCGGGATATCTCCTTAAATACTGATGTGATTTAAATGCATTTGGTATCAATTTAAAGTTAACAGTTTAACCTTTAAAATGGTACCATTTTTATTATTCTTAACTAGTTATTAAGTACTCAAGATCGCGCAGAGTCAATTCCAAGTAAGTGATTCCATACTTTTGCTCGCGAGTGTAGTCATGAGGTGGTTCCTATTGTTTTGAAAAATTTATATAAAATATTGTAGCAATACTTAGGTGCACACAAATTTATTGATAAAAATCTGCGTGTGTTTTAGTAAAGCTTTTATTTACCCACTGTTAAATAATGTGGCAACAGCTATTTCAACTGCAACCACTGCGTTGGGTAGTGGGAATAAAGAACCGCAAGTTTATGAGAAAAACGAACTATTAATTAATACCTACTTTTACTCCTTTCAGCGCCATATCTATATCGTCCAATTTGTCGAAAATAAATACTTACTTACTTAAAAATTTATATTTGGTTACGAATAAATTTTTCAAGACTTGGTTTTGAATGCCAAACTTGAAAATGCATTGTCTCAAAAATCCGAATATCAGTAGTATTCTATTATGCCAGCGAAGTACACAATTTATCGTTTTTTTTACATAAGTTAATGATACGAAGCGCGGCAGAAAAATGATCGCGCCTTTGCCTACTTACATTCGACGATAATTTATTTTCCACTCTAAATAATATGAATCTTCCTTACACGTATCCTTTTCCTTACTTCGAACGTGAAATTCCATTATCTATAGAAACGGGATTGTTATATTTCTTTACTAGCGGCCGCCCGCGGTTTCACCCGCGTGGTTCCCGTTCCCGTGGGAATATCGGGATAAAAAGTACATATAAACCTTCCTCTTGAATCACTCTTATCTATAAAAAAAAACGCATCAAAATCCGTTGCGTAGTTTCAAAGATTTAAGCATACAAAGGGACATAGGGACAGAGAAAGCGACTTTGTTTTATACTATGTAGTGATGTAATTTATTATTTTTCCGCTCCGTTTTCGCTTATAAATGTGATTGTAGGGAGCCCTGTCCCGACTTATTTTGCTCAACGCCTTTCTTCCTTTTAAATCTTTATAAACATAATAGCCTTCCGCTCGCATTCGCAATCTTCGAATGTGATATTTTTCCGGGATAAAAGTAGCCTATATGTCCTTCCTAGGGTCTCAAACTATCTCCATTCCAAAACTCATCAAAATCGGTTCAGCCGCTTTGACGTGAAAAATTAACATACAGACTGATGGACAAAGAAAGAAAATTAGTAGGGATGGTGGACTCTTTTTCAAAACAGGTACATTATATTATAATGTCCTCAACTTCCATCATATAATCGAAGGTCCTCAAACAAAACACAATGGTAGGTACTATTTAATATGTTTTTTGGTATGGGGATAATTTGGGAGCTGGAGAGTGATTTAGGCTACTTTTTATCCCGGTAAAATATCACATTCCCGTGGGATAACGTCATGTAGTACACGAAGGCGGAGCCGCAGGCGGAAGGCTAGTAGTGGTAGTAGTTGGTTGAACGCGCTAAACTCAGGAACTACTGGACCGATTAAAAAAAATTTTTGACCATTAGAAGGCCCGCCATGATTCCCGAGTGACATAAGTTATATTATATCCCGATATTCCCACGGGAATGGGTACCACGCAGGTAAAACCGCGAGGACCCGCTAGTTTTCGATATACAGCTTACAGCATACAAATAAAATTTTAAAACTAAAGGTGATAAAGAAATTTCTTGGTCGAGTTTACAGAAGTAAGAAGTAGCAGGGGGCAGGGCTCGTGTGGAAACCCCCTTTGCTTAAAACAGCAAAGAACCATAGTCCATACATTTTCCTCCTGTACGATTTGTCCAATAGCCTGTTTTTGTTTCCACATTTACTTCATTTAGTATTAAATGCGTGACATGATCCTATTTAAACCTCTTCCTTGTGATCTGTGACAAAGGCTCGTACGAGAAGCGACACTGGTTCCAGGATTTAGTTCTGTCTGTGATCTAACAAGAGGCTTAAAACGTTGTTTTTACAGTCTATAAATAAGATAAGTAACACAATTTCAACTTACTAATCCCGCGGGATTTATCCGATTTGATCCCCGACTCGAGAAGCGTTGAATCCTACACGTGTATCGGCTTAAGTATTTTTAAAAGAACAGACTTTTTCCGTAACATTTCTTGGCCTGCTATATACACAGAATAAATACTACTAAGTATTCCATCTTCATAGAAAAGGTTTGTCTGGCGATTGCGTAAAGTCAATCGTATTATTTTGACAGTTCATATTGTATTATAATAAATGTCATTCCATACAAATTGCAGCCGATCGAATACGATATGAACTATTAAATTAATACGATTACCTTACACAATCGCACCCCTGCCCCCCTAGACAAGTGGCTTTCTATTATCGAATTCGCCAGTAGAATAGAAAGAAAATGTATGGGATTGACATTAGCGGTCACGTGACATTTCAATCGCTAATGTCAATTCCATACATTTTCTTTCTATTCTACTGGCGAATTTGATACTAGAAAGCCAATCGTCTAGGCCCACTGAACGCGATTCATGACACTCATACGTCACGACTGTAAAAAATCTGACCTGTCCGGCTTTATTCCACTTCCGGACAACTGGAAACCCTAGATGGAATACTGATGGTAACTAGTATTTTTCTGTGCCTTGCCTGCGACCCACCATACGCGATAACACGTCGTTATTTAACCCTATACAGGCGTGAGAGAATTATAAGGTGGTTTTATCAACTTTAACTTTGTTGGGACTTCGCGGTAGATTTATATTGGAAATTGGTTTCGTTGATAAGGGTTTAATGTGGCTGTTTAATCGTGTTTAGAGAGGTTAATAAACAGGTATTCTAACTAGACTATTAGTATATTTATGGCAAAGCAAGTGAAATTGGAAAATGATCTTTCTCATTGTCATGCATTTGAATGATTGAATACCTTTATTATTGCAGTAAATACTTAAGGCGCTACTCGGAAAAAGTATGGACTTTTTGATATAAAACTATAGGACGGTTAGAGTCGTTACAAATCTGGTAATAAGATACATATTTCTTCATACCTGTATCTAGAATTGTACCTATAGTTTCAGAATCACGATTTTATGATTTTGCCTCGACACTTTTTATTTTCGAAAAGACCTCTAAAAAATTCGAATTTTCAAGATTATTCTTAAGTAAATGGGGTTACATAAACTATTGAAAATTGGTTTAATTAGTGGACACCAATAATATTTCGGAACGTGTAGAAGCATTTTTAAAAATCGCTATAGTTTTTTAATACGCAGTGATTTAGTGTTTTTTTTGCCTAATCTGCAAAATCGATCTCTCTCATTGCTATCTCGCTTCAGCATAATTTTTCCGAGTATCGCCTTAACGTAGTTTAAAAGAATAAAAAAGTGACGTTATTTTTACCCCATCATCAAAAGATATCGGCAAAACAACCCTCGTGAACTTTACACCACTGTAAAGTATGGGTCCAACGATTACCTTTCTTAACTTTCTGTAGTAAACTGAACGAAGAGTAGGAGGGGTCTTGCTACTGGCAAGGGGGGTTTTAAATTTTAATTACTCAAAATTACCCAAAATACGTAAGTACCCAAAATTTGTAGTTTTCTCATATAAGTACCGTAAAACGGGGTGAATGAATAGACACAAAAATAAACGGGTTTTTTAATACTATTTCATGTTGCCCTTTAAAAAATCAAAACTCGGTGAAATTTTTTAACAAAAATGTTTATGGTTAATTTTGTGTCTATTCACCCCAGCCGTTCTATTCACCCCGTTTTATGTTACTTCATACCTATTCCATAGTATCAACCTGATCCCCCTTAGGGCTAAAGGCTGGCAACTTGTCCCCGCTGAACCATGGGCTGGCGACGTCCATAGCTACTGCTGAAGGTTGAGGAAAGTCGTTGGCTGCAAATCGCTCACGCGAATTTGAGGCGATCTATGGAAGAGGCCTCTGTCCAGCAGTGGACTCCTTTTTTTATCCTGGGGGAAACGCCCTCGCGTACCCCTCCGTCTGGGGAGACGAAAGGATTATGTGGGGCATGAACCCACTAAAACCCCCAGGGTGCTCCCTCTACACTTGGACGGAGATAACGAGGCCAGTGTGAGCAGTGGACTATTAGCGGTTGATGATTACCTTTCAAGTTGAGCGTCATTGGGCAGGTTGGCGCCCTCCCAGGCCGGCGTCAGCTTCACGGGCTCGTTGCGGAGGAACGGGGCCTTCTACCCCTATGGTCCAGCAGTGGACTTCTAGCGGTTGATGATTACCTTTCAAGTTGAGCGTCATTGGGCAGGTTGGCGCCCTCCCAGGCCGGCGTCAGCTTCACGGGCTCGTTGCGGAGGAACGGGGCCTTCTACCCCTATGTCCAGCAGTGGACTCCTAGCGGTTGATGATTACCTTTCAAGTTGAGCGTGTCATTGGGCAGGTTGGCGCCCTCCCAGGCCGGCGTCAGCTTCACGGGCTCGTTGCGGAGGAACGGGGCCTTCTCCCCCTCCCCGTCCACCCACCCTGATGACAAAAAGGGGTATCAATAAAAAGTTCGCATGTCAGAAAAAGAATTCGTGACTTAAAAAGGATGCTACAAAGTTGGATGTTGTTTAGTTTTACCCTTATGCTCGCATCTTAGAATACAACAATTGAATTCTATTGTTTTTCTCGCATATGTGCGCACGTTCCACTAAGTATAAGCTTGCGGAAAATATTATTAAATAAATTTTTAGATGACAATGCCTTTAATAAATATATGACGACTGTTATTCTTCTATGGCACAATTTTGTTACTCAGTCAATTCTAGACCTAAAATTTCAATAATAATAGCCTACTGCCGCATGTACGACGGGTTTTGTTATATTATAAACTTAACTCAACATAATTTAAGAAAAAACATAAAAATAAAACAAGTACCTACACAGACACTGATTTAGCCGCATGAATAGAAATACCTCAGCCATCGAGAAATTGTTTCATAAATGCTACACACACAAGAGGTGTAAGCGGGACAATGTGATAGAACTTTGACCCACAAACAATGGCCGGGGGTAGTTCCGCATAGTTCCACCCTTTATGCTGGCAACAGATTGCATAACTTGATCAAGCCTCGACAATTTTAGTATGTAAAATTTGCAATATCAACAACTGTCATTTTAACGAATGTAAGTAGTGTAAGTAATTTAATTAACTATCATGCAAATAAAATGCGTAAATAAAATACGTTATTGACACTTGAAATACAAATTGATTGATTGATGATTTTGAAAATTAAAATTCAATATCATTTACTCAGTCAAGGCGTTTATTTTGTTTAAGCTTGTTAAACAAGCTATTGTGAATCAAACCCCTACGGGGAAGACAGACAGCTGTGTTTTTTCTAGAAGAAAAGTGAAAGAAGAAAAATAGAGATTTGTTTGAAAAGATTTGTAATTTTTTACCAGTTCATCCAGAAGGATGGTGATTTGGTTAGAAAACCACGAATCTGTATATTATATCAAAAAGTGCATGCAGAATTGTTTTATGAATTGGATAAATAAACACATAAAGTTAACCCTAAAGCATTTTCTTGATACATTATAAAATGTGTTTCACCAACTTTTTTATTTTTATTTACTATGGTCTTACTTCAATGCGTTACGCTCTATTTATCAATGAAATCCATTCAAAAGTTGCCGCATCTTGCCGTCTGTCACTATCAGTTAAAAACCTACTTATGTCACAACTTATCTATCAACATACAAACACAAATCACTTTCACAATCTCTACCAGCGACTGGGCAACGTGAATCTATCAAAAGCTAACAATACTCTATTACGAAGCGTACATAAACTGCATTTTTATTGCATTACATTGAATTTTATTGGTACAGTCGAGAATGATATTCATTACTTTGTTATATTAACAATCGCTTGTCGCATTTATTTATGAGATGAACTCTTGCACTTACAATCTTTAGTTAACGATGCGTCTCAGAATATGATTAAAGTAATAAAACCATCGAGTTAAAAAATCTAACAAGGCGGACTTAGAACTGGTCCTTCTACCAACCAAAGCCAATACAATATATTATGTACCCACTCTGGGAATAGGGTATTTGACTGAATTTTTTTTATTGACTTAAAATGTTTATTGAATTAGTAGCATCACAACATAGGTCTTTATTTTCAAATAACTTGCATATTTGCAGCGATATAAAGCATCAAACTTTCTAATTAGACGAGGAGAGCGCTATAGAAAAGTGACGTCACATTTCTAAAGCGCCATACTCTCGCCATAGAAAATTTCATTTTAGAAAGAGATAGCTAGAGTCACAATTACGTAGCTCATAATTTGCTTGTTAAAATACAGATTGAATTTCTTTTTTCACATTTTGTTATTCAATAATGTTGTATTTCTGAATGTCATAATTAAATATCTACATTTCAACAACAGTCAAATACCCAATTGAACCCGGGACCTCTGGATCTAATACCGGTGGTGTGTACCTTTAGACCACAGAGTCGGTTGCATGAAGTTTGCATATATAAAAACAATGAGTCATTCTTCACAATATAGATTCAAATCCATTTGTAGGGTAAGAAGTTGTAGTAGTACCCAATTTTTATCCGTCCTATCCTATTATACACATAATAAAGGTTATAAATAGAAGCAAAGCTCAGAAACTTGGTGTTATTGAAGATTCATTATGAAGTCGAAATAGCTTTTCAGGAGCGTTTTTCTTTATTAGGTATTAAGTTATTTTTGATTAAGTACATTGAATGGCTTCTTTAAAAGAGGCACTTCATCTCCATCGCTCTGATTAATTTGACTGAAGCCGACTTGGATGTTCAATAGGAAACACAAATTAGTTGCCGAGCCGATGCGTATGAATGCGTTTCAGAACCTTTTTTATGTTATTTATTGTATCAGAAATACTACTTTACATTACTTTTATGGATTGTAAGTATGATTTGTTATTAGAATAAGAATATCTTTATTTGCTAAAATTACTATTGTGTCAATGTTTATAACATACATTTATGTGACGGAGGTTGACAAGTATTTCCCAATAAGGTATCTAGTGATATCTACCGGTATCATTGTCTCTGCATTGGTGCGCCGGCGCCGGCCGGAAAAAGAAAAGATATAAAAAGCAAATCTAAATAACATTATAATTAAAAAAGAGCCTATGCGACAATAAATCAAACGCGATATTTCAACGATTTTGAGGCAAGAATCTAAATATTTACTACACAAATGATGATGACGATGACTTTTAGATTTTTCTGATTCTTTATGTTATGACATTTACCCCATCCGACTCCAACCTTTCCAAAAATATATAAAAACGCACTCACCATCACTACAAAAAACTTTACGCCTTTTAAAAGTCCCATAACTAAACATAGTAGGTACTAAAAAAACCTTCACCCAAAAAACAAAAGATGCTGCACAATTAATTGGACAATTTAACCGTTTATCTTCATGACACAGTTTCTACTGAGAAGTTTGTTTACAATGTCAACAAGTCATTTGTTAATTACCGAAGTCGTAATCTAATTATGTGTGATGGATGACACACACAACATTGGCATAAGGCCTGTTGTACAATGGCAGAGTTAACGGTGGAATAGTGCTACAAACTTACGTGATGCAGTGGCAGTTTTTGGAACTATAAAATGCTACTAATATTAGAAATGCAAACGTTTATAAAGATGTATTTGGGTAAGTATATGTGTTTGTGTGTTTGTGTTTGTGTGTTTGTGTGTGTGTGTGTGTGTGTGTGTTTGTTACAGTTTCCCGATAAAACTACTGAATGGATTAAACCGATTTCGATGTACCTTTACAGTAATATAGCTTAAACATCGGAATAACACAAAGGCCGAAATTTATAATGATTTTGTGTAATTTGGCTATAATATAACGATAAGTATCAAGTAACTCAGAAAAAATCTTGGCGTTCGCTGCCTAAACCTAAAGTTACACCAACATAATGTTAGGTAAGTACCGTAGGATTGTTTGTCTTATATAGTTCTAAATAAAAGCGTGGAAGCAAACTACTATAAAATTGCAATTAGTGAGGACTTGTAAGTGGCCTTAATTTATAAGATTGACTGTTGGTCTTCCTTTAAGAAAATAAATTAATTCCAAATAGTCATTATTTTTTCATACTGCTGACAGCTGACAGTCCATTTTGACAGCCAATTTTGTTATACGAGTGGCTCCCCCACCCCCGCTGTAACCGGGTAAGATAAGTTTGTAGCACTCTACACTACTTGCTTAGTACCTATACCGTTTAATCTACTCGTGTACACCAGGCTCGATTGCTGCGGTAACCTGAGATCTCAATGGCATACCGCAACGGTTGATATTAACCTTTTAGCAATATGGAAGGTTACCAGTTGACCGTGACTTGGAGTTGGAAGCCAAGGATTTGGATCCTGTCAAATGTACAGGAAAATGGAGGAGCCCGTGGCGCAGTGGATAGCGCGCTCGGCCTGCGATCGTTGAGGTTAAGCAACGTTCGCAATGGTCGGTCACGGGATGGGTGACCAAAAACTTTTCATCTCGGGCTCCTCCGTGCTTCGGAAGGCACGTTAAGCCGTTGGTCCCGGCTGCACTTGCAGTCGTTAATACCCACCAATCCGCACTGAGCCCGCGTGGTGGGTCATGGCTCATTCTCCTTATTCATCTATAACGAAGGCCAGTGCCCCAGCAGTGGGGACATTAAATGGCTGATGATGATCTACAGGATAATAATTGTAATTTTTTATCAGTCATCACGTATCGCAGTTGCCCTAATATTTATGCTCTTTCCGCTATAGGCAAAAAAGAGCTTGCTAATAGACAAATTGAAAAAACAAATTTGGAAAAGTACAAACTTTGTGGTAAAGGGTTTTTTGTACAATGGTTCATGCTGGTGCTGCTCTGAGAGCATCTGACTGGGGCGTTAGCCTGTGATCAGTGGTTTCTGTTCTGAAAGCGTCGTAACTTCTGATTAACATAATCTAAATGACATTATTAACTTAGGGATCACCACCCCAAGCACGGAAAACTCTCGTAATCGTATTATTTTGTATGAAAACCAGGGCAACGCCGCGCCGCTACGGTCGTTTACGGAACTAGAAAACTAGTTAAATCATGGGAAGTAAGATGAGAGATGCATTTTGACGGATAGTGTCGATCATAACGATTACGCGAACAAGTTTTCCGTACTTGGGATGGATACTGAACAGAGTAAATGATGTTGTCTCAAATATTTATACTAATATTATAAAGAGGAAAGATTTGATTGTTTGTTTGTTTGTTTGCATCGAATAGGCTCCGAAATTACTGGACCGATTTAGAAAATTCTTTGACCATTAGAAAGCTACATTCTTCCCGAGTAACATCTAGGCTATATTTTATCCAGATATTCCCCCAGGAACGGGTACCACGCGGGTAAATTATTTATAAACGTGAATGTTACGCCTCGACTTCGTTCGCTTGGAATTCCATTGTCAGGTGATAGTAGGTAGTTTCGGAGTTTGTCTCCTCCATACTAACTAACAACACGTATTATTGTTAGCTGTAGTTAAACAGGTATAGTTTCATGTGTAAACTATGCCAACGGAGAAATTCCAAGAGACATTTGAAGTCTTGTGTAAGTAAGGAGGCATTTCACAAAGATTGGAAAAGGAGCTTCTAATTTTAAAAGGCTTTAATAAAATGCAAATTTTAAGGAATCCCCTAAAATATTTAACTAACTTACTTTAAATACGTTTTTTGTAGTTGTATGACGAGATTGATGAGACACAAGTATAATTAAGTACTTACTATTTTATTGTTATAGAGAACAATAACAACTAATTGACGGATCTATTAATATTATGAAATTAACATGGGCTTAGATAATTGGTGATTGTAAAAAGTTATTTATTATTTATTTATTTATTTATGAAAAGGAAAGATTTGATTTGTTGTGTGCACTTAATGGATAAACTCATAAAATATGGACCAATTTCCAAAATTCTTTCACCAGCAGAAAGGAACATTATTCCCGAGTTACAAACTAATATTTTTAAATGTGAAAGTGTGTTTGTTATTTGTTTGTCGGTCTTCCACGTCAAAACGGAGCAACAGATCGACGTGATTTTTGGTATGGAGATATGTTTGGTAGCTGGAGAGTGACAATAGTGACATATGCTACTTTTTATCCCGGAAAAATATCACATCCACGCGGGCGAAGCTGCGGGCGGGAAGTCTAGTAAGCTGTATTTATCCCGCTATTTTCACGGGAACGGGAGACACGCGGGTAAAACCGCGGGAAGCCTCTTTGTAAAGATAAGCTTTAATCTTTCTTCTGTTTGTTTGTCCTAGCCATAGGCAATATGTCATGCAGACAAGATAGAATCTCAAACCATTTGGCAGTTTTTCATTCAAAACTGGGTTTTATGTCAATAGCATAAAGACACATGTGCGAAGGAAAAGAGACAATGTACCTACCTATGACACGTTTGTGAGTGGGCGTCATAAGGTAGTAAAAGCTATTATTTATTCCATTGCAGAGGTGGTTGTTTCACAATGCTTGCACGCAAGATGAATCCGATGCAAACTACGCAATAATCCTAAATAATAAACTATATAAATAATTGGTAAGTATTATAAATAATATTTCGCTCAGATACACCTGAAACTGAAAACCAGTGCAGTAAGCTTTGCTTGCTACTTAAACTGAACAGAGTTGGGCGTAGGGTTGCCTTAAACTTTAATGTATCTCTTAACACTTTGAAGCGAAATTTAATTAAAACGCTATTGTTGTAGAATTGTAACATCTACACATCAATTTTACTTAATAATAATAATGATAACGTCTGTTCCAAATTTAACAACGATATAGTCTATCCTTTTTGTATTATGTGCATAATATTTCTGTTCTTTATTGGCACTTTAAGGCGCTACTCGGAAAAATATGGACTTTTTGATTTAAAACTATAGGACGGTTACAGTTGTTAAAAATCTGGTAATAAGATATATATTTCTTCATACCTTTATCTAGAATCGTATAGTTTCCAAAACACGATTTTATGATTTTGCCTCGACACTTTTTATTTTCGAAAATACCTCTTAAAAATACGAAAAGTGAAGATTATTCTTAAATGGGGTTACTTACACTATTGGAAATTGGTTTAATTAGTGGACACCAATAATATTGAGGATCGTATAGAAGCATTTTTTTTAAATCGCTGTAGTTTTTTAATACGAAGTGATTTTGTGTTTTTTTTGCCTAATCTGCAAAATCGGTCTCGCTCCCGCGCGCGTCGTTTTCTCATTGCTATCTCGCTTCAGCACATTTTTTCCGAGTATCGCCTTAAGGTCTTTTCTAACTTATATTTACATTGTAAACTGTTTGTAATGTATATACGACTGTTTGTTGCCAGAATAAATAATTTAAAAAAACCTGAAAGTTGTCTTAAAACTGAAAAGCCGGACTTGCAAGCTAGTTTAATCAAGACCGGACACCCTAAAAACCCAAGGACTTCATGCTGTTGAACAATGTAAGTGATTTTAGTGTGTTTAGATGGAGTTAAGTAGGATGCTATTTTATAATGAGTTCGAATAAACTATAAGTGCAAGTGCAAGAGAGTTCGCGAGTTGGCGAAAGAGATACAAACCGGACAGGCCGGAAACCGTCTAATTTGGCCGGACAAGCATCCAAAAATCCTAATCCTGTCCGGCTTTGTCCGGTCGCCTAGCAACCCTATAGCCCGAGAGCCAAACTAATTCGCTCTATGGAGACTCAACAATAATTCTATATCAGCAATTTCTTAACATAGAAAATTAGATTATCTAGTTTAATAAATAATTCATTAGTAATCCACCAATATTTATGACAGCGACATTAAAAAAAACAAATACAAAGCTATAAAAAATCTATAAAAAATGGGCAAAAATGGTATAAGTATTATTTACTTTACATTTGAATACATTTATTAATTATCTTTCGTAAAAGTATATAATCCCCTTATATTTGTAAATGAAAAACAAATAAACTTTAAAAAAACTCTCTACGTAAACTCAAATCGTTTTATATCTTTATGGATTTCGACTTTGGTGCTTAGATATGATGTACATAAACACATGTTCACGATAAAATTAGTTATAGCATATTTCCTGAAAAAATTGCACCATTTTCGGGGTATAACTTTTTTTTTATACCTTCCAATGCGATATTATGTTGGATGCCAAAATATAATCTCTTAAAATTATATTTAAAGGTCGTTTACAAAAATTTGGCCTGTTATTGAATTTTTTACAAAAATATAGGATAGTTCTTGGGGTACTAGTTGGGCGCAGTTTCGGCATCACGCGACAGTGTTTAAGGCGATACTCGGAAAAATTATGCTAAAGCGAGATAGCAATGAGAAAACGACGCGCGCGGGAGCGAGACCGATTTTGCCGATTACGCAAAAAAAAAACACAAAATCACTTCGTATTCAAAAACTATAGTGATTTTTAAAAAATGCTTCTATACGATCCTAAATATTATTGGTGTCGACTAATTAAACCAATTTTCAATAGTATACGTATTCCCATTTAAGAATAATCTTGATATTTCTTATTTTTTAGAGGTATTTTCGAAAATAAAAAGTGTCGAGCCAAAATCATAAAGTCGTGTTTCTGAAACTATACGATTCTAGATAAAGGTACCTATGAAGAAATATATTTAATTTAATTTATTTAACAACTCTAACCATCCTATAGTTTTATATCAAAGAGTCCATACTTTTTCCGAGTAGCGCCTTAATGTATTAGCTTGGTGTTTATGTTTGGTTCTGTGTAATATTGTGTAAGTAACTACTCTTTGTGTGTATCAAAATAAATATCTATTTTTTCTTTCAGATATTAATAGATATTTCTGTTCGTTTTTCGTAGAGAGGCAGAAGAAATAAGTAATTAAGATTCGAGTTATTATAATTAACCTTATCAATATTTATAAAACCGGTCTGTGCACCAACCACAAACTGCGAGGGAACTAGTTGGATGCATTTAAAAACTGTGAAATGGATTGGAAACCAAGATATGGAAGGAAACTCATCTTACTAATACTATAAATGCGGAAGTATGAATGTTTGTTACTCAATCACAGCAAAACGGCTGAACAGATCTGGATGAAATTTGGCACAGAGATAGATTATGGTCTAGAATAGCAAAGAGACTACTTTAAAGGCGATACTCGGAAAAATTATGCTGAAGCGAGATAGCAATGAGAAAACGACGCGCGCGGGAGCAAGACCGATTTTGCAGATTAGGTAAAAAAAAAACAGAAAATCACTCCGTATTCAAAAACTACAGATATTTAAAAAAAATGCTTCTATACGTTCCTAAATATTATTGGTGTCCACTAATTAAACTAATTTCCAATAGTGTAAGTAACCCCATTTAAGAATAAAGGTCTTTTCGAAAAGAAAAGGTGTCGAGGCAAAATCATAAAATCGTGTTTTTGAAACTATACGATTCTAGATAAAGGTATGAAGAATTATTTATCTTATTACCAGATTTGTAACAACTGTAACCGTCCTATAGTTTTAAATCAAAAAGTCCCTACTTTTTCCGAGTAGCGCCTTAACCCCGGGAAAATATGTCATTCCTCCTACCCTGTCACGCGAGTAACGACGCGGAAAGCTAGTAAGTAATTTAATAAAAACAAACGCAAAGGAATATTAGAAAAAATCGACCCGTCTCACAACTAGCTCCAATGGGCATCGAACCCACGACCTTCACTGTCCGTCCGTAAAAACAAAAAGGAATTTTCCAATTAAAGTGTCACTAACATTAATGTACCCAAGGTTACTTTATCAAGGTTAAAATTAAGAACAAGAGTTCAAAAGTTATACCTAAGTACATCTCATTCACATAAAACCGTCTTCCGGTCTCGATTCTGAAGAACGCCTTTGTACGCCTTTCATCCTATCAAGAGGTCGATCAATACTATAAACATAATAAGATATAAAAAATAGCATACCCATACTGGCAATTCCAAAATGATCCCTGCCAGTCTTGCATCAATATTTTTTGCATTTTGCAGAGAGAGAATCTTAGACAAAAGAGAGATGTTAAAAAAGTGTTTTGAGTTAAACCCCTATCTCAATTTTTACTAATTCATATATTTTTGTTTTTTAACAAGAAATGTAATATGTAATATTAGATGAAAATGTGAAAATCAATAAAGTGTTTGTTTAAATGTAAAATTATAAAGCTGTTATTTCCTGAATAATGTAAAATCCTACTTAATATTATAAATGTGAAAGGTAAGATGTTTGTTACTCAATCACGCTACTAAAACGGCTGAACGGATTTGGCTGAAATTTGGGACACAGATACTTTGTAGCCTGAGAGGAACATAAGCTTTTTATCTCGGAAATATATTACATTCCCACGGGATAAAGTCGTGTAGTCCACGCGGGCGAATCCGCGGGTGAAAAGCTAGTAAGAAAATAAAAATAGAAGCTTTCTTCAGGAAACTACGCGGATACAGGTACAATAAAGACAAGTTAAACCTTAATTTCATCTCATCATCAGCCCCTCTTCTGCTTCTTCTAACCCACTGCTGGGCATAGGCCTGTTTTTGGCAAGGTAATCGCAACTTATAATCATACTTGAAAAATGTACTTGTATATAATATTTTACCTCAAAATTGTTCCTATCATATTTGAAACTAAATAAATAACACCGTTATAGGAAAAATGTGATAGTAAAAAACCACGAGCCCTATAAGTAGCTTTTAGGCGAGATACTTACAAAATTGCATTGTGAATGCATAAAAATAATTTAAAATCTTAAAATAACACCGTTATCAGTTTTGTGTACGGCTGTACTTATAGTAATAAAAACGAATTGTAGAATAACGAGCGATAAAATAATTACGAGTTTAGTTGAGGTGGCCTATTTGCCCAGATCGAGGACGTGTTTAGATAAGACACACACATGTAGTATTATACGACTTTTCCATACTAATATTCCTCTGTGTTAGGAAGCTATACATCCTTCAGACGATTTTGAGAACACACAGATCATTAGTTTTTGACCCTAAAAAACTAATGATTTTTCACTGGCCACAATTTGAGACACCTAAAAACGGCGCCAGTACAGTAAGTAGACAGCCGTTTTCCATGTCAGGGTTGGCGCTGGACTGGCTGGATAAAACGTTTACACAGAGAGGACATTGGAGCCAGCTAGCTCCAATCCTAGCTCCGAGTAAATGCTACATAACGTAAATCTGCCAAAGGTAGAGCCGACAGGTCACCGAGGGCAGAACCTAGTAAAATAGGAGTTCTACGTACAACAAAAAGAGGCTCTCAATGATACTAAAGTTCTAACAAGCAATAAACTACTTTCAGCGTTAGGGAATTACTGGTTACTCACATCCAAAAAGCATGTCATATTTTTTCACAATCTTCACGTACTTTTCTAGTCTCTCCTTAAAGGGTTCAGTCAGTGGTAACAAACAAAACATTTACTTATCAGTATTACATTACCTAAACACATTTCAACTGTATTTAACTGTATTTTTTATAAGCCAATAAACAGTTTCCCGTCTATGTCGGGAATTTTCCTTCACTTCACTGTCTCATTGACACAATGTGTCACTCAAATTGACACCTATACTCTTGCTTCGTTTTTCTACAGTCAATACTAAAAGGCGATCCTTTTTAGCTTGAGACTCTTTACTCTGCAAACGAGATTTTTTTACTCTGCAATGCTTATGAAGAGCCACGAAAGTTGTATAGTAGCTCGCTCATCTCATCATATATAGGACTCTCATCATTCTACTGCTCCTATCATATTTATTTCTAGTGACAACAAAAAAATGGTGTATGTACTACAACAAAACGTTCCTGTGAAGGAATACTACGTTTACGTTTGTTGTATTCCATACTTGTTTTTAAAAACTAAATTTTAATTAAGTGACTATATAAGGGCTGGCGCATACGTACAACTTTTAGTTGAACAACTATTTTGTTGTGTACCTATCATATGTTTAATAAAATAAATACCACATAGGTTCTGTCAACTCGATAGTTGCTAGACAAAAAAGTCAAAACGTATTATGGATCTGCTTTTGAATAAAAAGTTGAACAACTATCGATCAAACGCTCATTTTCTAATGCATTGTATTGCTGTGCACATACCATCGACTAAACTGTCGATCCGCAACCGTCAGTCATTGGACTTTTGACATTGTTTGTAACACCTTGGCTCGAGCGTTGCTGAATTGAATAAGGACTGGTCGATTTGAGGAGATAATAAAAAATCGACGAACGACTGCATCAATTGTATGCGCGCCCTCCATCAAGTAAACGGTTTAGTTGTGTGGAAATCACAAGAATCACACAACTCGACAAAACAGTTATAGTCGCTGCAAAAGTTGTATGTATGCGCTTGCCCTTACCTACTTGTAATGTACGAGTGCACAGCTCCGCTGGTTTGACCTAATTGTCATTCTCTCCCGCTGTTACCAGTAATTATATTATAGTATAGACGCATAGACATTTCTAGCGGGTCTTTTTAACCGACTCCAAATAATTGCGGCGCTTCTTTCTACTATCGGCTCATAAAGTTAATTCCGCTAGGTTTATTAACTTTATGGTTCGGCTGTATATTTGATAGTACACACGGCGGCACATCAGACTATATATGTTGACCTTGAGACCGCCTTTATGCCCTACGTAATAAAAGCTGTTATGGCAGTTCCACTGTTTAACCTGATGTGCTGTCGAGTGTACATTGACCATTAAACTACTATTAAGTGGTGTATCTGTTAGTCTAAGGAGCTTTCAAAGTCAGCCTTATCACCACTTAACATCAGGTGTGATGAAGGCTAAGTGCTACCCCGTTGTGGATAAAAAAAAGAAAAAAAAGTAGTTTTATTTCAGTTTATGCGTAACTTCACTCAATCATCAGCAAGATTGATAATTTTTTTTTTCTTATGATTGTAACGCAGTAAGTATAATAAATTATCTTCGAATTATAATTATTATCTCATCTCGTATGTTAGTGCATCTCAGATAACTTACATAAACATGACACACTTATATGACATCAACAGTATAAATAAATAAGCTAAAGAATATTCAGCTATGAGATGAAGGTTAACATCATGCTAACAAAAAACGATTCGTTTCGCGGATTTATGTGAATTAGTAAGAAGATAGAACTTAGCTGTTGCTTTAACAATTAGTATTGGTTTAACAGGTATTGGTTTAATTTGTAATTGCAATTTGGAGTTAAGCACCGTATATTCGTTTTATTACAGAAAAGTAGGTGGAGTATCATGAATAATAAAAAATATCAAGAGCAAAGAAAATCAAGAGATTGTTATGACATGGAAAAGCATAATACATGTATCACACACAAGAAATCGTAATCGTAACTGAGCCATACATACTATGATAAAGCCTTCAAGGAAACTTGTGGAAATAGCAATAATAATTATAGTGAAGTAAATCTGAACAATACATAGTATACTCCGGTATTTATATGCTAAAATCTTCGTTTTTGCACGTAGGTACAATTATAGTTGACATGAGAATAGTTAGCTTTGCATATTGAATAGTAATTTTATTGCAAATACGACTATTTTCTCATTCGGTCGGAAAGGTTACTTACTAAATACCTAACTAAAAAGTTCGTTAAGACGATACTCGGAAAAATCGTGCTGAAGCGAGATAGCAATGAGAAAACGACGCGCGCGGGAACGAGACCGATTTTGCAGATTAAGCAAAATAAACACAAAATCACTTCGTATTGAAATTATCTGTCACCTATAAATTTTATATACTTAGGTAAGTATAAAAATATTGGGCACCCGTTGTCTACAACTTTTTGATTATAATTTTAAGATATATTTTTGTTATGACTGTTCCGTGCCAAAATAATTGAAAAAAAATATATATTGTAGCAATACTTAGGTGCACACAAATTTATTGATAAAAATCTGCGTGTGTTTTAGTAAAGCTTTTATTTACCCACTGTTTAATAATGTGGCAACAGCTATTTCAACTGCAACCACTGCGTTGGAAAGTGGGTATGAGATATACTCATATAACCTAATTTTGATTTTAAAGTCCCAAGGCGCAGGTATAAATAAAATAAAACGTTTTTGAAAAAAATGTAACCGCCTTCAAAACGGATCTTCAAACAAAAATTAACAAACACTAAAAAACGAAAAAAATAATATGATTTTTTAATTTAAAGGACGATGATACGTGACTTTTTCTAATTTATCTTGGTAATTACTGGACTGTTTGAAGTCGGTGCCATCTTATACGTATTGAGGTAATTACGTCCTACACCTCACGCTTGGGACCGGTTTTTTTTATATGTTAGTTATTTCACTCAGTATATTTCGTTCTTATTCTTTTTGGCTTGGCACCGACTTCAAACAGTCCAGGAATTACCAAGATAAATTAGAAAAAGTCACGTATCATCGTCCTTTAAATTAAAAAATCATATTATTTTTTTCGTTTTTTAGTGTTTGTTAATTTTTGTTTGAAGATCCGTTTTGAAGGCGGTTACATTTTTTTCAAAAACGTTTTATTTTTCGATTTTTAGTGAAGTAGCTTAAGAAACTACATGGTGATTATGATAAATTATTGTAAATATCCTATCCGTTACGGAATTCAGCTTTCCATCTTTAGCTACTTAGATAACTTGAAGGAATAAACTGAAGGTCCATTCGTGCATATGGTATTTATAAAACATCATAATATAACTCCTAACTGTTGAGGAGTTTCACCTCTCATCAGCAGCTCACCCTAATAACCTGAAAGAATATAACTATTGGCCCATACGTACGATTAATACTTAAAGAAATATTCTCCAGCTCCTAACCGTTAAGGAGTTGTAGCTTCCATCACCAGCTCATCACTATGAGATGATGACTACAAGATGCAAATACTTGACTAACTTCAAAAATAAATGGAACGCATAAGGCTTGCCTATATTTGAGAATTTCTCTCAATTTTCCTGGAATTTGATCCCCTGGTCCTGACTTGGTGAAAGTAAGATCAGGTCAGAAGTACCAACTTTCGAAAAAAAAATATTTTGAAAATGATCCCCAATTTGATGAAACTATGAAATCGTCCATATACCCAAATAAAGTCTGAATACACATTATTCAGGATAACTCCTGAACTTCTGGCCAGTTCTTGATAAAATTTGAATGGGACCACACGAGAAGCGTCACCTTTTAAATAAAAAAAGAATTATCCAAATCGGTTCATTAACTAAAAAGTTCTGAGGTAACACACAAAAAAAAAAAAAAAAAAAAATATACAGTCGAATTGATAACCTCCTCCTTTTTTTGAAGTCGGTTAAAAATTGGTTGTCTGTAATGTCGGTTTACGGACGAGAAGATAATTTTACGTAATAACGTCACAAGAAAACATAGATGCAAAAATTATGTCGAAGTCGAAGAAGAAGGTTACCTACCTTACCAAGCAATAAATCACACATTTTTACATGCTTGTTGAATCATTGTCACTAGTGACACTTAATTTTGTTTCTCTACTTTGATTTACAATATTTACATGGTACTTACACAAATTATGTTACCGATAATCTTTACAGTTAATTTATCAATAATTTGAAAGCTAATTTGTTTATTAAAGATATACCGCTGTCTCTCTTCTACTCGGATAGCGCGAGTCAGCTGCGCATTGTGTCATCTAGTGATGTTAATTTGAGCTTCTTACTTAAATAATTTGTGTGATTGTGAATAGTTATTTCTATGCAAATTATCTTAGTTTTGATAGTTTTCCCTTTAATGGTCATCAAACCCAACCCCTGTACCAAATTCCAGGCCTCTAGGGTTATAGAAAGTACGTTAGTTAATTCTATTCTAAGCTCAGGCGGAATGTGATATTGCGTCATCCTTTTTAGTGTGTGCAGGCAGCCGGTGTTCATCGATTTTTATGACGTTATATCACGTCAAAACGAAAATAAAAAAGATTGAAAAGCTAACAAAAAAATACTTTAATACCCTAGGTTCTAGCTACATATAGAAAACTACAACCGATGTTATTAAAAGTTTTCTTTAATAAAACAAGACAAGAAACTTCACAGACCCAATTCCGAAAGGAAGGGGAGGAATTCAATGTCCTAAAAGTAAAACTGGTTTTCTCAAATCGTGGGGCGAATTCCCCCGAGTTTTAAAGGTGTTTTGCAACTTCACTGTGTTATAGGGTTGAAAGGGTTAGTGGTTTTGATGTACAGTCGACAAAAGAAGCTTCACATGTTGAACTTGAATGTACCCTTAAAGTGTAGGTAATAAAGGTGATTTTGGTATTCTAACTACTGTAGAAATAACGGTACTTTGTAAACATGCTTATGTGCATAATTTTCAACTTTTTAAGTAATTTATTAGGGCACTGCGACAAAGGTAAAAACACTTTTAATTAAAACAAAGTTCATTTATGAAAATCTCTAGTATAAATTGGGTGAAATGCATCTACTTAATGTAAGAAACATAGGTAACAATAACGCAAAACAATCACGAATAATCAGACAGCCATTCATTTATTTTTTGCATTCTTAGTTCTATTTTAACTGTTCTTAGCTGTTTCTTTTTATAGTACTTAGCCGTTCGATCAACAATAACACCTAGTTCTAGATACATACTTGGAGTGACAGATATGCCCAAGCCTCATAAGCCCACTTGAGAGTATAATTATAAGTAGATTATTTTGACAGTGTCAATAATACTAAGGTATTTCCTGTCATTTTTAATGTAAGATCGTAACATTCGTAACCTTTTTTCTCTGTTTAATAAAAAGTCAGTCTGTCCATATAAAGTTTTCATTTAGTTCGTGAGCCTTCATCTAGTACTATTGTTGATCGAATCACACGATGTTTAGGGATGATAAGGCTGAAGGTAGAATAGCGTGCTTTTCCCGGAACCCTCAACCCCTGAGGAACTCGCTACCTTATCTCTAACTGTCGGAAGACCGGATGGACCACAACAATACTGAAAACGTTGTTATGGCGACAGAATTAGATGGTGGTAAAAGAACATGCCCTACCAACAATACACTAATGTGTGTCAAGTTCTATGATATTTTATACAGGGTGTTTGTTTAAATATGGGACATACTTCAGAGGGTTTTTTTTTCGCAATGTGGCACTTGGTCCCATAGTAATAGTAGTTTGTTACACAAGGAACGTAAGCGAGCTATTACAGAACAAGATCCAATTTGGCGCCCGTGCGAGCGCAGCTCGCAAAGGGCGCTAAATGATCGAGTGCACCCGAGATATTTAGACGCCCGAGCGAGCGAAACGAGCGAGGGCGAATATAGTTCGAGGGTGTAATAGCTACTTGCGACCGAGGTAAGCATTCTACTTTACATCATTCATGCGAGGTAAATAAAACATTTATATTGTTATGACAAAATGATTATTTTATAAGAGAGAAAATATTTATTCAAAATTTGCCAAAACTTGTAAATGTACTTATTTTAACCGCCATTTTCATTGTTCTCTACAGTAAATAGTTTTGTTATCATTTTATGAAAAATATTGTTTGACCAAGGAGTTTTGCATAGCTAAGTAATTTGAAAATGGAACGTTCTATCTAAACAATACACTGTGTTGCACATGCCAACTTACACAGCCTCTTACCATACTAGTAAATCCTAGTTACCGAGCAGTATGATGTAAAAGTTGTTTGTATTGATGAGTACTTTCACTTTTTATTGATAAGTATGTTATGTCCCATCTTAAGGCGATGATTCCCGACCGAAATAGGCACGCTAACGCTTGCTCGGCCGCGCGCGATACACTTCACGCGGACCCAGCGGCAGCCGCCAGTGAACTGAGAACTCGCGAGCGCCGCGCGAATCGAAAATCACTTAAAATTCAATTAAAAATGAAAGATAAAAAAAAATTAACTTATGACGGCCGGAATCCCTCGGCTATTCGTATTATGACAATAAAGACAATTATTTTCGTATATTTTTCATTAACTAAAACCAAGTATAAGTACTGCAAGTAATAGGATATTTAGATTACGATTAGACGGATGTTTGGGATTTTATTTGACACAGTAAAATATCAGCAATCAAAAAAAAACGGCCGGAAGCACTAGATAAATAACTGTAAAATGACATATATTTTTTCCAAATTTCAAGTACTTAAGTACTTGTGATTTGCGAGTAATCCATAATTTAAAATACCCTATTTTGGGGCTTTCCAGCCTTAACACTCTGTATCTTCGTTACATAACCCAGTAACTTCACAATAATATAATTAAGATCTTCTACGCCCTTATCTTGTTAAGTAATCAAGTAACACACAGTAGTATCATACTAATATTTGATTTGCTATTAGGTAATTAATGTAAACATTACTGATGATGTGATAACAACCCACTAAGTAAATCTAATGTTAGTAAAAAAAAACAGTTTTTATTCTACCAACCTACTTCTTTTTTAAATTATCATTTGATTGCTCAATAAAATCTATATTGTTAATAAAATATGATAAGTGAAGATATTATCAAGATAATTTACTTGGTAACACCACTGTTGCCAAATACCCTTCAGGGTTACGATTTAATCATACTTTTTTATTACTTGAATGATTAGATGCCTTATTAAAATGCTCTTACATTACACCCGAACGACTGAACTGCTTTGGGATCTCAAATATCTTAGCGTCCATCTCTCCAAATATTTGACATTTTAAGCGCCAGGCCTATGTTTGAGAATATTTCAATTAATAAATTATAGCGAAAGGACGCTATACCACAGAATATATAATAGTACTTATACCCCAAGAGCTATCCGATATTTTTGTAAAAAATTTAATAACAGGCCAAATTTTTGAAAACGGCCCTTAAATATAATTTTAAGAAACTATATTTTGGAATCCAACATAATATCGCATTGGAAGGTATAAAAAAAAAGGTATACCCCGAAAATGGTGCAATTCTTTCAGCAAATATGCTATCACCAATTTTATCGTTAACATGTGTTTATGTTAACTATATCTAAGCACCAAAGTCGAAATCCATAAAGATATAAAACGGGAAACTAATACTTTAGGAAGAAGTCGGTTGTTTCTGATAGCATTTTTAACATAGGTGTAATGCCAATTTGAGTTTACGTAGAGAGTTTTTTTAAAAGTTTATTTGTTTTTCGTTTACAAATATAGGGGGATTATATACTTTTACGAAAGATAATAATAAATGTGTTCAAATGTAAAGTGAATAACACTTATACCATTTTTACCTATTTTTTATAGATTTTTTTAAAGCTTTGTATTTGTTTTTTTTTAATGTCGCTGTCATAAATATTGGTGGATTACTAATGAATTATTTAATAAACTAGATAATCTAATTTTCAATTTCAAGAAATTACTGATATAGAATTATTGTTGAGTCTCCATAGAGCGAATTAGTTTGGCTCTCGGGCTATAACGTGCTTTACTTAGTGAATAGCTCCATCTAGGAGATATATTATTGCTAATATTAACACTTTTGACATAGCAATATTGCTATGTCAACAATATACAGGTTATGTTTAACTATAACAATCCATAAGTACTAATATTATAAATAAATGTGAATGTGTGTTTGTTTGTTTGTCCGTTTTTCGTAATTTTTCGTGTGGGGATAGTTTGGAGGCTGGAGAGTGAAATAGACTACTTTTTATCCCGGAAAAATATCACATTCCCGCGGGATAACGTCGTGAAGACCACGCGGGCGAAGCCGCGGGCGAAAGGCTTGTACTTAATATAAACATTACTTCAATCAATATGACTATAACAGCTGATGACGATCAGTGTGCCGGTGACAGCTAGGCAGTGAAGTGAATCTCTACGTTATCAAATTCTGTGTTTTGTGGAATATTTAATCTTCTTTATCTGTTGTAAGTACTAAAAAGCAAGTGCCATTAATTTTATGGTAAGTTTATTTTGTTATTGTTATAAGTTATACCTTTTGTGATAAGATTGTAACTGATGCGCTTGATTCGATTTTTTTTATAATTTAACAATACCAGAGTCTTAATTTTTATGACAGTTTATTTTATACTCAATATCACTCGATAGATGATTGATAAATACACACTAACTCCCATGTCTAACTTACGGGTGTGAAACATGGGCACTCACCAAATCGCTCAGGGAAAAGCTTGCAAAGAAGCATGGTAGGCTCAAAGAGACAGGACAGAATTAGGAACACAGATCTCCGGTCCTAAACAAAACTGACCGATGTCCTAACAAGAATAGATCAACAAAAGTGGAGGTGGACACTGGACAGGCCACATGATGCGAGACACTAAAGGCAAGTGGAGCAAGGCAGTGCCAAAGTGGTATCCAAGGAACGGAAAAAGAAATCGGGGAAGGCAGCCTACCCGCTGGGAGGAAGAAATAAAGCTGACAGCAGGTCCAGGTACCTCACGACAGACGTAAATGGAAATTGTTAGAGGAGGCCTGTCAGGAGGCACACCGAAATTCGAGACATCTTGTGATTTTTGTCTTAACCATTATTATTAGTGCAATTGTGTGGTTTCGGAATAAAAGGCTTTATTATTATTATTATTATTAAATACACTCACCGATCGCTCTGTTCCCGGGCATGACGACAGCGTTCCTCTGGTCGGGCCGCAGGAGGCTCTCGGCCTCCGCGCCTCCTTGGTGCGACATCTCCATGGCTAGCACTCCCCCGATATCATAACCTCGGCAATGTCATCTGTGTGCAGCACGGCGCTAGTCAAATCTGTGGGAGAGGAAAACCTTCATGAATAACGAAAAGAAAGGAAAACAGTTTTTGGTGTGTAATTTGGGACTAAAAAGTTTGCATGCTTATTTGCAGATCTCTGCTAAAATTAGTTGTAAGTAGTGTAGGCTTTTGTCAGCTAACTTATTTTTGCGAAAGCTCGACTTTTGCCCGGCATCCGGCATCCTATGCCGCCGTGGGTAGGAGAGGAATAGAAAATAGTGGTTTGTTACCCACTATTTTAGAGGCCTTAGGCCTGAAAGTTGCCAAAAATTTTGTTTTTATATAAGCCAATCCTGAACGAAGCCGAGGCGGGTCGCTAGTACAGAAGGTATTCATTTGAATACTTTTAGTAAATCTGACGTGTTTATTATAGAAGTTAACCCTGGCTGGAACTACCAGTTGAATTGCAAATAATATTGGTATTCTTCTTCTTCTGTTCGTATCAACGATAGATATCTACTCGTTTGGTATAGACAAAGATTTTTCTTTTAAAATGTTAGCTGGCGAAATAAATCTAAAACAAGAGTGAAACAAGGACTTATCCCCTGTTGGATATGGATTAGTGTCTACGCGGATTTCTACTGATGTATAGATAGTTAAGGCGATACTCGGAAAAAATGTGCTGAAGCGAGATAGCAATGAGAAAACGACGCGCGCGGGAGCGAGACCGATTTTGCAGATTAGGCAAAAAAAAACACAAAATCACTTCGTATTAAAAAAGTACAGCGATTTTTAAAAAAATGCTTCTATACGATCCTCAATATTATTGGTGTCCACTAATTAAACCAATTTCCAATAGTGTAAGTAACCCCATTTAAGAATAATCTTCACTTTTCGTATTTTTTAGAGGTCTTTTCGAAAATAAAAAGTGTCGAGGCAAAATCATAAAATCGTGTTTTTGAAACTATACTATTCTAGATAAAGGTATAAAGAAATATATGTCTTATTACCAGATTTGTAACAACTGTAACCGTCCTATAGTTTTAAATCAAAAAGTCCATATTTTTCCGAGTAGCGCCTTTAATATTACAAAACGCAATAATTCTTGTATGAAGTCTAATATTGTAGTGTATGTATTTTATAACAATAATTCTTAAACAAGGTAAGGGGAAGTAATTGTCGCGTGATAAAAATTGCACTTGCAATTTATGATTTTAATGCAGTTTATGAAACTAGGCAATTAACTGTAAAAATACATAGCAACCGGCCGAAAAAAGTATACTTTAGTATACATTAAACAGAAAACCGCCCCTGTTAAATCGGGTCGGTCTCCCTGACAATTTAGGTCACAGTGGTTTAACCAAGCCTGGCGGAGGCAGGTAATATCTATTTAGGCTTTCAAAGCGTACCTAAGTGCAGACGACAGCACAACAGAAAGCTGTTCAGTTGCTCTACAAAAATATGGGGTTGTATCACAACTCATAATAATTACCTACGGTCGTTTCGACTATGGTCGAAATAACTACGGTCGATCTCATAAGGGCGAACATACAAAAGTTGGGTAACTATTCGGGATATTTTGTTTATAATAGTTTTTAAATCAAATTCCTGCAAATTCGCGTTATTAGATAGCTAATCGAATGAATATATTGCTCATGATAGGGCCAGTCACTTTTTAAAGTAGATGCGGAGACATTTCATTTTTTTCCGAATTTGACTCCAGAGGACTCACGAGGGTGACAAAGTACCTACTGACACAAATTCTTAATATATTGTGTTTTAATATTTAATTAAAGACTCAACTAGCTACTGGTCATTTCGCCTACGGTTGATTAAACTACAGTTGGTTCAACTAACGGACGATTGTTCTAATGTTCATTTCATTTCATGGTTGTTTCGACTATGGACAACTCGCCTACAGCAAGCTGTTTATTAAGGCGGTAAGTTAGCCGAAAGTGGCGCCCTCAGAGGTTTTTATTTAATAAGTTGCTAACAGAAAAGGATTTTAATAAAACTTTACGTGGATTTTTTAAGGGTACATAGTCTAGTATTTTTAGAAGGTATCGATGTGCGTCAAGTTAGCAGCCTCACAACAGAATTAGATGGTTTTGATTATGTCAAAAAATACTGTATAAATAGTGTTAAATAGTGATGTATATTAAATAAATAGTGTAACTTTGATTCAAAAGATATTTGAGTATCTTAGTGAGGCTGCTAACTTAACGTCAAGTTAGCAGTCACCTCAAGAAATACAGTTCGTATCAATGTGATTTATATGTCAAAAAATACTGTATAAATAGTGTATCGTAAACGCAAAATTTCAAAAGTAGTGCTTTAATACAAGCCGAGATATTAGGGTCTCTAAGTGGGCTGCTAACTTGACGTTTCTTGCGATGGAGATTCCAGGGAAACAGGTACAAGTTTTAAATAAATAAATACTTGAAAAATTACTGTGTGAAATAGTGAATCTTATGATATAAATAAAAAAAGAATTCTTCTTTGCTATTTTCAAAAAATCTAATGTTAACTTCTACCATACATTCGAATTTAGGTACAGTCGTGTACAGTTTTCTTTAGACGTACTGATATTGTCAAATTTTTTATTCCAGTCATTTTAAATGATACATAATCTATAGTATCATCATCATTTCAGCCGTACGACGCCCACTGCTGGGCATAGGCCTCCCCCAAGGATCTCCACAACGATCGGTCCTGCGCTGCCCGCATCCAGCGGCTTCCCGCGACCTTGACCAGTAGCCCGATTCTCGTAATATAAACCGTGACGATATCGTAGCGATTTAGTCGTTGAAACCATATTCGTATTCACAACTGTCGATAGAACTTGAGCGGCAGCGATTCTATCGAAGTGTCGTCGAAGTGTATTCTGGTACATTAATCGTCCTTCAATCGTTTCAAAACGATAACTCGAAGGTATTCTACTATTTAGATGACCTTTGTTTCGATCGGATTTCAACGACTAAACGTCAAAATAAGCGATCCAAGTGTCGTTGGACAAAAGTTCAATTAGCTGGAACTTTTGTATGTGAAAAATAAGCTTGGGGCTAGCATATTTGTTATTATTTCTTTTTTATTTTATTTAATCAACTTTTGTACATGATACATAGGTAATGTAATATAAAAGGCGGACTTAATACTAAAAGTATTTTTTGCCAGTCAACCGTTGGGAAACAGAAAACAATTAAAGCGGTACAAATTATATAATTATCTATAAGTAAGTACTAATATTATAAAGAGGTAAGATTTGATTGTTTGTTTGTTAAATTGTTTTCATCGAATAGGCTCCGAAACTACTGGACCGATTTAGAAAATTCTTTGATCATTAGAAAGCTACATTCGTTCAGGTACCACGCGGATGAAACCGCGAGAATCCGCTAGTATATTATAAACAAACAAAATATACAAGCTACATAATCGACGCAAACAGCGTAAACGGAGAAATAAATTGAGAGCTGCAAGATAGGACGCTTCCGAAATGCCGGAGAGACTTCAAAATTTTGGTACAAACACTCATTTATTATTTATTATTTATTATTTATTATTTATTATTTATTATTTATTATTTATTATTTATTATTTATTATTTATTATTTATTATTTATTATTTATTATTTATTATTTATTATTTATTATTTATTATTTATTATTTATTATTTATTATTTATTATTTATTATTTATTATTTATTATTTATTATTTATTATTTATTATTTATTATTTATTATTTATTATTTATTATTTATTATTTATTATTTATTATTTATTATTTATTATTTATTATTTATTATTTATTATTTATTATTTATTATTTATTATTTATTATTTATTATTTATTATTTATTATTTATTATTTATTATTTATTATTTATTATTTATTATTTATGAAAAAACGATCTAATCTAAATAACCTGAAAGAATACAACTAAAAATCTTTACATATCAACGACATTTGAGGAGTTGTACCTTCCATCACCAGCTCATCAGCATGTGATGATGACTACCAGATGCAAATACTTAAAAACTTTAGAAAATCTTTAAAATACGTAAATTACCATAAAATTTACGGGTTTTCCTCGATTTCCCCTGGATTCCACCATCAGTACCCCGAGTGTAAGTTTTTATGTCAAGCAAACGCAAACTATTTCGAATGCGTATTAATGTCAATTTGTATGAAAACTATAAAAGCGCGCTACTCGCCGCTAGAGGCGCTTATACAGTTTTCATACAAATTGACATTAATACGCATTCGAAATAGTTTGCGTTTTTTGACATAAAAACTTACACTACGGGCACAGATCCTAACTTGGTAACAATGTGACTACCTCAGGAGTTTACTCTTTCGAATAAAAAAATAATCATTGAAATTGGTCAATAGTTCGCGAAGATATTGACGTGTAAAACAGGAACTACCAGTCAAAAACTATGTGTTTTTTCAGGATTGTGAAAAAACTACTGAACTGACTACTTTAACTTTTTCATGATACCACACATAAACTACCTACCTATTTTCTTTCAGATAAAAAAAGAATTATTAAAATCGGTTAACAACTGGCGAAGTTATGGTAAAACATACATAAAAAAATACTGTCGACTTGAGATCCTCCTCTTTTTTTGAAGTCGGTTAAAAAGTGGGTAGAAATATATTTGTTTAAATACCTAATCAATAGCATTAAACCGATTATACGTATGTATTGACACAATCAAAAATATATATTTCACTTTTTTGCTCGCTAGTACGCACTTCACGATTGAAATAAAGTTTGAACCTTATTACTAAGGAGCAAAGTTCAACATTGATCGTCAGCATATATTCAGATTATTATGTAGAAGTTTACATTAGATTTTTTGAAAATAGCAAAGAAGAATTCTTTTTTTATTTATATCCTAAGATTCACTATTTCACACAGTATTTTTTCAAGTATTTATTTATTTAAAACTTGTACCTGTTTCCCTGGAATCTCCATCGCAAGAAACGTCAAGTTAGCAGCCCACTTACAGACCCTAATATCTCGGCTTGTATTAAAGCACTACTTTTGAAATTTTGCGTTTACGATACACTATTTATACAGTATTTTTTGACATATAAATCACATTGATACGAACTGTATTTCTTGAGGTGACTGCTAACTTGACGTTAAGTTAGCAGCCTCACTAAGATACTCAAATATCTTTTGAATCAAAGTTACACTATTTATTTAATATACATCACTATTTAACACTATTTATACAGTATTTTTTGACATAATCAAAACCATCTAATTCTGTTGTGAGGCTGCTAACTTGACGCACATAGGTATCGTACATTTCCTTGTAGTCATTCGTAAAAGTAGCTAGCTCCATAGAATAGATAATAGTACTAGACGGTTCAACCAAATTGATTCACTTTGGTTGAAAGGCGCAAAAAGACAGGCGCACATTAACATTGAATGATTCACTTTTACGTTTACATTGTTCAATTTGAAACTTCATCCAAATTAAAAGGCAAAAGTGAACCGTGTAATATTGGAATTATACCGCGAGAAGCCACTACCTAGTTTAAAAAAATTATAATGATCAACTTTACGTCAGAAATTATATTCCTATTGTCGTTGAAATCGATAGCATACTAGTACATTTTCGAATAACCGTGGGCAGCTTTGCTCATAAATATAATATTATAGATTTATATGCAAAAGACGAAGAATCGACAAACTTCAAGTCAAGCGTAAAATAAAAAGATGGAAGTTTTGTTTTGTCTTACAAATATCTGCTTCTTAATGATAAACAACAAAGTTTCATGTCTTTCAGCTTTAGCGAACCAAAACTTTTCTATAATTAACATTACGTAATCATGAGAAGAAGGACCAAGAGGAGGAACGTGGTACAGGCCACAGTGGTTAGGTAGGGCGATCATTATGGTCATCGCACATTGCATCGACTCAATGTCGACTCCACTCCAACTCAACTCAAAGTATGAAATCTGAGTAGGTAGGTACCTAAATAAGTGAACAACGCGTGGACCACGCGTCGTCTACTACTTTCAACTTATGTGGTGAAAAATTCACTCGTATGTGACACGAATTAAAGCTTACATTTCAAATTTCAATACCATACTGAGTTGAGTATGATTAGAGTCGACGTTGAGTTGGTGTAAAGTGCTATAACTTTTAGCCAGATCCACGCCAAACGATCCAGCGTGCCTGATCGCACGCGGCTAGAGTACTCCACTGGAGCGGTTGATGTGGAGGTGCTCGCGTGATCCAAGTGTACAGAATCTATCCACGATCCAGGAGCCATACTCGTGAAACAAGATCCGAAACTTCGTTAGCCCTGCCTGCCCCTTTCACTTGATTCTGCCCCGACTTTAGTGAAAGGAAGGAAAATAAATAAACTGTGGGTTTAACGAAGTTTTGAATTTTGCGTTACGCTGGGTATACACGTCCGATTTTTCTCTCCGATAATCAGTCGTTGTTAAAAACAACCAATCAAAATCAAGTCTCAACCAATCAAAATCAAGTCTGATCAGACTATCGCAGCGGAGAGAAAAATAGGACGTGCATTCCCAGCGTTAGAGTATACGCAAGATGGATCGTTTGGTGTGAATCCGACTATTCAGGGATGACAGCTTACGTATGTATGCGAAGTTTCGAATACATTATCAACACTTTTTAAACTAACAAGTCACTCATTGGGTTCTATCTAATTTCAAACTACCTTACTTAGAAGTGATAACAAATAGTGCTACGAGCCAACCCACAAGGTTTTAAGACATAATAGTCGAAAGTAAACTGTACAACACGTAGGTTGACACACAAGATAAAGAAGGTCACGAACCTCGGACCGAACGGTTACATCAGGCTGATTAAAATTAAGGAGCTCGATATGAAGCAAACTAATCTTAATTGTAAATGTTGGATTTGACTTTCCTAAGAAATTGAATAGGGATAGAGATAGAGTCGACTAGGGATTTTATGTAATACATTACTACATTATCAAAGATCAAGATTAGCGTAGCGTTTAAAGAACCATCACATGTCTAATCTAACTATCTGCAATCTAATTCATTTCTGTTTCAGTTCATAACTAAATAAGTTTATAGTAAAAATTTCATGCTATTTTGCTGACTGTACTTAAATATTGTATTGTCATCTAAACCAAACCTGTATACAAAATTTCAGCTCCATCGGACACTGGGAAGTGGGTCAAATTAAGCTTGCAAGATTTGTCCCCCACTAACTAACTAACATGGCAAGTTAATAATAAGATTTTAGTAAAAATTTCATTTTTATGACCAGCTGTTTTGTTGACTGTACTTTAATATTGTATTTTTTTTTCACTTACATATAATAAACCGTCAATATTTTCCTACCACCCATTCAAGACTTTTTTAAGGCGCTACTCGGAAAAAGTATGGACTTTTTGATTTAAAACTATAGGACGGTTACAGTTGTTACAAATCTGGTAACAAGATATATATTTCTTCATACCTTTATCTAGAATCGTATAGTTTCAACACGATTTTATGATTTTGCCTCGACACTTTTTCTTTTCGAAAAGACCTGTAAAAAATACGAAAATTCAATATTATTCTTAAATGGGGTTACTTACACTATTGGAAATTGGTTTAATTAGTGGACACCAATAATATAATATTTAGGATCGTATAGAAGCATTTTTTTTTAAATCGCTGTGTAGCTTTTTAATACGAAGTGATTTTGTGTTTTTTTTGCGTAATCTGCAAAATCGGTCTCGCTCACGCGCGCGTCGTTTTCTCATTGCTATCTCGCTTCAGCTTATTTTTTCCGAGTATCGCCTTAACTGACAAGAAGAATGGGCGCAAGAAACTTGCCAGCGTTTCTTAGTTAAAGGTAACGACATTTACAAAAAAAATACATACAACATAAAAATACATCATATTAAACATTTCAAGTGGTTATGTGTCACATCAGGACCATGCATTGCGGTCATTCAAATAATCGTCTACTTTATAGTATCCTTTGCTCATCAGCGACTCTTTTATGTAACATTTAAATTTATGCAATGGTAGTTCAATTATATGCTGTGGAACTTTATTAAAAAAGGCTATGCTTTTCCCCAGAAATGAGGCTCTGGATTTTACTAGCCTAAACTTGGGAACGACAAGTTTATCTTTATTTCTTGTGTTAAAGCGATGAATATCGCTCTGCTTTGCAAATGTATTATTAAGCTTAGTTAAGGTTCCCAGGCGATGTCATCTGTCTCTTCGGTAGGTACTCAAGTTTAATTTAACTAAATGTTGTTAGATACGGCCATTGTCCAAATATCATTGTCCAAATATAAACTATCATGTCCGCACAACACAATGCATGGTCACATACCCCGCATATTAATATATCAACATCAAGCTGAAACTAATTCTGACAAATTACCTCAGGGTGCGTAGAAACCACGATCTGAGCCTGTTTAAAGATGCACGCACACTTGTCCGAACGCGCCGAAAGAAACGAATTTTTGGAATCCTTACTTCCTATTAATTACATATTACAAATGCGAAAGTTTCTGAGAATGGATGTAAATGTTTGTAACTCTTTCAAGCAAAAACTACAGAACGGGTCTGGATGAATTTTGCAACACAGATAGACTATAGGCTGGAATAACACATAGGATACTTTCTATCCCGATAATCCCACGGGAATGGGAACCACGCGGGTGAAACCGCCGCCAGTATATTATAAACGCGAAAGTTTACGTGTTTGTCCTCTTTCACGCAAAAACTAATAAAATGGATTTGGTTGACATTTGGCACACAGATAGTAAATAGCCTGAATTACAAGATAGTTTAGGATACTTTTTATCCCGATATTCCCACGGGAACGGGAACTACGCGGGTGAACCAGCGGGCAGCTGTTAGTTCTTTCCATGGATTCCTATGAAACCTCGCACACCTGCCGGAGTCGAATGGTTTATGTTAATATTCACATCGTTTTCAAATATCGTAATTATGTTATATGAAGAGCAGAGCCTTCCGATACAAGTATTTTTATGCTCAAAAGGAGACTCTGGCCACTAGCCATTGTAAAATGATATTTGAACGTAAATAAATATTTTTGATTTGATTTCTTAAATTCGTTTCGTTCCGCGCGTTCGCTTCGCACACGTGTGCGTTCACCTTTAGGGAGAAAAAAGGAGAATTCCTTTGTCACTCACCGAACAAGTACCTAACATTCACTCATCCTGAATCATCGAAGACAATGGACAAGATATTTTAATAGTTACGTACTTTTTTGTGTTAAAGATAAGTAGTAAGTAGTAAGTAGTTTTAACCGCCTCTGTGGTCTAGTGGTTCACACCACCGATTTCAGACCAAGAGGTCCCGGGTTCGATTCCCAGTGGGGGGAACATATTGTATTCGGTTTGGTTGGTGGTAGGACTTGTTCTTAGTCCGCCTGGCTAGCTACCACCATCTTATCTAAGTCTGACGCCATAACAATGATGTTTTCAGCATTATTGTGTTCCGGCAGTTAGAGATAAGATAGCCAGTTCCTCAGTGATTGAGGATTCCGGGAGTAGTGCGCTTCCATCTTCAGCCTTATCACCACTTAACATCAGGTGTGATGAAGGCTAAGTGCTACCCCGTTGTGGATAAAAAAAAAAAAAAGTTGGTAATAAGTACAAAATATATTTCAAGCTATGTCTGAAACAAGAAAACGAACCTTTAGCTAAGTTTTTGATCAGGCACAAAAAAATATTTATGCTTATATATAATGTGATACAACTTTGATGTAATACAAGGTAGGGTACTTATAAAGAATTTCAATTCGATATTATTACTAGTATATTATACAAACAATAAAAATTATGAAAATTTTCTGTTTTTAATTTTATTTATAGTCGAGTGAAGATACGAATAATTGTGTTTTAGCCACAAAATCAATCAAGATCGTTTATGATACTTCAACAATATTTGTATCTGCTCAAAATAAAGAATTTTTGATTGTTTACTTTTGAATCAAAAATAGGTTTATTTCTATAATCTGAAAGTAATATGTTTATTTCCAAGAATATTATTCTTGGAAATAAACATATTACTTTCACTTAAAATCCCTCACAAGTATTAAAATATAATTACCGTTTCAGTTTACAGTTTAGGCATAGTAAAAGTATTACTATGGTTTAGGCGTCGAGTTCCTACGTAACTTTAGCACTAACAAAAACTTTAACAAAACTCACTTCACGTTAACCACTTTCTTACAATACAACACTATTCATTTGTTTTTTTTTTAATTAGAAAAAAAGTATTTAGTCTGTTCTGTGATTCACGTAAACCAGCTGGCTGAAGACTTTCAAAAAGAGAAAAAAGAATTTACTTTGTTCCGTGATTCAACTAAAAAAACCAAAATAATTTTTTTTGCCTGTGATACCTACACCTAACCAGCTGGCCGGCTCGTATTCGACTGAATGACTTTACGATAAGTGGCTCCGATGGCTCCGGCCACTGCTAAGTTCAAGGCATTACACAATATCTGGCTGTAATCTTGCTTAGCGACTCACAAGAGTAATAATAGTATAATAATACTGTTTTTAGATGGACAAATTAAGGTTGGAATTCGTCTCAAGGAAATTACCCCAAGAGCTATCCGATATTTTTGTAAAAAAATCAATAACAGGCCAAATTTTTGTAAACGGCCCTTAAATATAATTTTAAGAGACTATATTTTGGAATCCAACAATATACTTTGGGAAGAAGTCGGTTGTTTCTGATAGCATTTTTAACATAGGTGTAATGCCAATTTGAGTTTACGTAGAGAGTTTTTTTTAAAGTTTATTTATTTTTCATTTACAAATATAGGGGGATTATATACTTTTACGAAAGATAATAATAAATGTATTCAAATGTAAAGTGAATAACACTTATACCATTTTTGCCTATTTTTTATAGATTTTTTAAAGCTTTGTATTTGTTTTTTTTTAATGTCGCTGTCATAAATATTGGTGGATTACTAATGAATTATTTATTAAACTAGATAATCTAATTTTCAATGTTAAGAAATTACTGATATAGAATTATTGTTGAGTCTCCATAGAGCGAATTAGTTTGGCTCTCGGGCTAAATGGCAGCGTGATAAGTATGTAGTGTACACCTAACTACTTGACTTACATTATCTATCAGATAAATTCGGAAATACGGCTCAGTAATCTTGACATGTTAGGCCTAACCTGTTTATTATTATTATCTATTCTATCATGTCTATTATGTCTTTCAGTCATTCTAAGTGGGAAGTTGTAAAATGATTAAAAATCAGTGGTGGCTACTGGGACCATAAGCAAAATTCCAATAGGCATCAGACAGAAGTGGCGATCGGGTTCCCAGTTGTCATCATGGTCATAGTGTCGACTGGGTGGGTGGGAATGACCGTGGGTAAGTAATTAACTAAAATTTTGAAACAGTTTTTCTAAAAACTGCTAAAGATGTGGAGGTAAAAAAATATTATGTAAAAAATTTAATGCATATTAACACGTGTGTGTGGGTGCTATATTTTTTTGACTTTACCTTGATGAGTATTTAATTAAAAAAAACCTGAATCAACCTCTAGTTTTTCACTTGAAACGGTTTCGCTTGGTTAGCAATTAGCATCATGGTTAAACTTGTAATTTTCTGTGACTTTTCAATTTTATTAACTCAACAACAAGGATGTCGTGTGATTGCTTTGAAGTTTAGATTATCGATAAGTCTCAAGTAAAAGAATAAGTTCGTGTTTTGAGCTCTCTAGAAACTCACTCCAGTCGCACCTAGTTTTGACTTCGTCTTTTTCATACATATTGGCAGGCCCTAGTGTAAGGACGGACGCCTTCAAATAAGAAGCGTGCGAGGAAGCATGCGGTGGCTGCAGCAGTGGCGCGACTGCTACGGCGGCCTAGTAAACGCGCATCAGTCAAGCTTCAATACATTCTAGTATATGACATTTCAAATAATCAAGTAAGTGCTTTAGTTAGCCGCCTTTGTGGTCTAGTGGTTCACACCACCGATTTCAGACCCAGACACGTCCCGAGCTCGATTCCCAGTGGTGGTACATATTGTATTCGATTTGGTTGGTGGTAGAAATAGAAATAGAAAATCATTTATTTTGACAACACATAACCCTTACACAATTACAAAAATAAAAATAAAAAAAATATAAAGAAAAACAACAGATAGTGCAGGCGTTATGTGATGTCAAAACCGGCCTCAGCTCAGTGTACGCAACAGATAAGATCTGTTGCACTGGTATTCTGCTGAGTCCAGTTGTGACATCACGGTAAAAAATAAATAATAATAAACTAAATACATAACGATTACTATACATACACAATTATACAACTAAAATTACTACACAGTATAAAACAAAATAGCAAACAACAGACCACGTTAAAAACACAAGTAGGTTTAAAACATTGGAAGAAGGCCTTGCGCCGTCTTTCCTTTGCCACATACACAGCTAAACACAAAAATTAAAAAATAACAAAAGCAAACTGCGAACAATCGCCTGGCTGGCTACCACCATCTTATCTAAGTCTGACGCCACCAATGATGTTTTCAGTATTATTGTGTTCCGGCAGTTAGAGATAAGCCAGTTCCTCAGTGATTGAGGATTCCGGGAGTAGAGCATTTCCACCTTCAGCCTTATCACTACTTAACATCTCAGGTGTGATGAAGTGCTACCCCGTTGTGGATAAAAAAAGAGGTACATTAACATGTATAATTTGAAGGCGCCCTAAAAGCCTCTGCCATCAATACGTTTGTATAATAATAATGTGTCGCGGTTTCTAGGAAAGCCTGGAGCACTGCGCTCGCGGCTAGCTGGTGTCGCGATTCAATCTAGCACCGCTGCAAAGGCCACCCGCACACAGGCGCGGGGGCCGATCGACGGTGCAAAGCAAAACCTACTATCGAGGAATTTTGATTACATCCAAAATCTAGGCATAACCCTCAAGTGCCTAAGCACGTGTTTGTAGCGATACAAGTTGCAAAGGTTTATAAGCTGCGTCATTCGTGCTTTCGGGAAGACGGAGAGTGCGCTAGCAAGGTCGCGGCGCGGCCCTTCGCTTCCATACCCGTATCTTTTGGGCCTAAAATGTGATGTTCAAGAATCTATACACCCTAGATCTAGAGCCAATTACATTTAAAGTCTGGCGTCGACTAGGCGCGCCGAGCACAGCCGAATCGAATCGCAGAAAGTCGCCTGCTGCTTACAATTTCTATGAAGTTGCGTCCATTAGAGTAGAACCGCGGCGCGCCGAATTCTTCGTCTTTAATGGACGCAGCTTCATAGAAATTGTATAGCAGACGACTTTCTGCGATTCGATTCAGCTCTGCTCGGCGCGCCTATATAGGTGGACGCCAGGCTTTAAATGTCTACTCTTGTAAGGGAAAGAATGGGCTGTCGAAAGCCCAAGACCGAACCTGATTGCGTGCATATGAGAAGGCCTATACTCCGGTCACTTAGGTAGGTGACTATAATATAGAATATATTAAGAAGAAGACTCTTTGATAAGTTTAGCTAGAGAGATTTAGTCCAAAAATAACGAGTCCAAATAAAATAACCACACCCTACTAGCCACAGATCTCTTCTTTCTATTGGTTACGATTCTGACATATCTCTCTTCAAAGGGGGCAATTGGATACGGAAAAACAGCAGTGCACGAAGAGGAGCTGATGATGATAAACAACACTGAAAGAATTTTCAAATTCAGTTATTCGAGATAACTTGCCACAAACAAACTTTAACTCTTTATAATATTACAAAAACATTGTACCTAGTGTAGATTGTTATATTTATATGTATACATGTATTTAGTTGACATAGCGATATAGAAAAATCTAATAAACATAATGTAAAAGCTGGTGTGCGAACAGAATCACTGACGTGTAATGTTTTATAAAACAAACACGACACACATTCCGCGCTATTCCATTTGTATGATGTGAGGATGTTTATACTACGATATTGCATATTAAGAAAACATACTGTACGGCTATTAAATATATCCTAAAAATAATACATTTATCTTTAAAAACTATGCATTACTTAACGCATGATTTGCATGCTCTCAATAATGCAGCGCTGCATTCGCCAGGATTGCAAGGGTTTCGAATTCGATCCCCGATGATGATGTGCAAGATTAGAACAACTTTATAAAACTATTAAATTAAAAAGACAGTTTTACATTTAATAATAATAACTGACATATCTATTAGAATATATACCTACCGGTAACTAACCTCGGTGTCGAGTTGTGTAAAAGATAATTTACTGTTAATTAAAATATCTGATAAATATTTAGACGCCAGATAAAAGATACCGTTTGCTTTTAATTAAGTACTTACCTAACTATTTTTATCGTCAGCTCAAGAATTTAAAAAGATGACTGTACTTTTTTAATGCATCCTCACAAACTTATATTAAAAATTAATGTAAAAGGAAGTCTGTCTACCTTTTTGTCAACTTTTCATGCTTTCGGTACCGAACCAGTTATTTTGAAGTGATTCCTAAGATGAGCTATCAACCCGTAGGCCTATTTTGATGACTGAGCCCAGGAGAAATTTTTTCGACAGTCTCATCTCACTGTCAACGTGATTTTGTCCCGCTCACGTGTCAATATGATAAGCAAGGCAGCAAAACGCACTGTCGCGGATGAGACGTCCAAATTATCTCGTGGTGCGCATGTTAGGCCAGCAGGGGGGCTACCGGCTAAAAAGTTTAGATATGGGCATCGGATTAATTTGCCATTTGAACACCATATTATGCCCATATGGACATAATATGGTCTTCATATTATGTCAAATGAAGCCCATGCCAAAATTCGTATTTTTTACCCGGTAGCCCCCAGGACCACTACGTTAACCTTTAACTATGGACGTTACGTTTTAGTTACACCACTATGGACGTGCGGTCTCACAGACCGCTATCTTTAAAAGCCAAATACTATCTAGTTAAATCAGTATTGTGCCGGTTTTTGTTTTTATTCCTTTTAGGAGTTACTAAATGTAAATAAAATATGTAATTTTAATAAATATGTATTTATTTTAAACATAAATATATAACCATATAACAATCAAAGGCACTTTTCAGACTTTTTTACTCGAGATGTTTTTAAAGGAACATTATTTAATGAAAATTAGTTTTTAGTCTGTTCCACTAATTTTACAATAAGATATAAAGGATAAAAAATATAAAAAACTTTACATTAAGTTCTTAGGACGAAACATAAAAATTTTGACAAAGGCTCAACTTGTGCATATTTATAGGCAGTCTTTGCATAATGGCTTAGAACATTGTAGGTATATTGGCTATTTACAGCCTACACGAGTATGGAATCGATGAATTCGATGTTTGTTTGCATGCAGATGTACTAGGTCGATCATTTATTGCTATTTTTAATTAAAAAAATCAAAAACAAACAAAATCACCATTAGCTCAATTTATTACACAAACGCGGACGTGCGGTCTCGCAGACCGCCCTCAAAATATAAAGCGAAATTACTCACGAACTATACAGCCAGCGACGTGACATTCACTCTCAACAGTTGTTTCGCCACTAGAACCGAAGCTACTGAAGCTGATAGACCCCTGAGGTACGCGGATGAAGAGGGGCCCGTGATTCACAAACTGCAAGCGGCCTGTGAGACCGCGCGTCCATAGTTAAAGGTTAACCGAATCCCACGTAAATGATATAGCGAGAGGAACGCTCGCTAGTAAATAAAAAACATAACAAGTAACAAAAGAAAATTCTACGCGAATGAAGAATGTAATAAAGTCATAAATACAGCATAGGTCAATTACGATCAGCAGAATCTAATATACCTAGTTTACGACACGCATGTTTTGCTGATTCAATTACCACAATTGGCCGCTGACCTGCCAATTACTGACACCAGATTCTGCTAATAGCAGTGATCGCTGTTGTGACAATGTTTTGGTGTACTTACATAACAAGAATTATGTAAGTTTATTGTACTCATATTACTTTTTTTTAATTCGGAAACACACTAGCCTGTTAGCAGTGTGTTGACGCGCGGTAACATGCCATGCGTATGTTACCGCGCCAGTTTCATACATTTAGTACCTACTTTCCGCCCGCGGCTTCGGCCGCGTTGACTACACGACGACGTTATCCCGCGGGAATTAGATATTTTACCTAGATAAAAAGTATCCTATGATCCTATCCAGGCCCGTGTCCCGAATTTCAGCCAAATCCGTTCAGCCGTTTTGGCGTGATTGAGTAACAAACATCCAACTTTTACATTTATAATATTAAAGTGGGATGGTTAGAAATAGAAATAATTATGTATAATTAATGTTTCCGACTTCAATTCAAACAGGCGCATCAACTAATCAAGTCTTCGTAAATTAATCATTTATTTAAATCTTTAGGTTCAATACAAAAAAAAAGGTAAGTGTGATGATCTGGAAATATATCCATACGAATGATTTGGGCATATACTAATTTGCTATGTTGTTTGTAGTTTATCATAATGTATTTTGATTTGAACACCAGAAATGAAACAATATGTTGCAGGGTCGCCCTAAGTTATTTTATTGAAGAGCCTATAAAATGCATTATCCGTTGTGTTCACATGAACAAAGTGGTGTTGCAACAAGTCATATGAAGCGCATTAATAACACTGAACATGAGTCATATTTCTCTTTGTGAACATATAATGGACAGGATGCGCTTTGCAGTGACTGGGCATAAGATGTTCAGATTGATGCACATACACACACATACTACCTTTAGTACTTACTTACATTCAATTTTAATAGGTAATCACATAGCATTTAGGCATATAAGCCAGCCAGAAGCACTTCAATGAAATCAAACTGGGAATACACTACAAAGGATGAAAAATAACTAATTACACACTATTTTAGATGACTTATTACTCGGGCCCGTTTTCCTGATAGACGAATATCCTCCGAAGGAACAAACAAATATCCTATCAAAAAAATTATTAAATGGGATCAATTTTAGATTACAAAGAACCATTGGTGAGCAAAACTGATCAAACAGAAACTGGGCATAAGAAAACTTACTGCATTTGTATACTTAAGAAAAACTAGCCTCCAGTTTATCTTATAAAAACAGTATTTCAAATACAAAATAGAGGTACAAAAGATTAGGTAAAACAGATTTATTTATTTACTACACCGTTTCCCAAAGTGGGAACCATGGAACCCTTGAGGGTCCATAGCATGTGTATCGGGGGTCTGCAGTAGCACAGTAAAGTCCTAACATAAATGGTGAATGTGGTCCATGACTGCAATAAGTAAAAAACCCTAATTTACTAACATGGTTTTCAATCAACCATTTCAAAATAATCTTAGTTTCCTAGTATATTAAGAGACCTTTTATATATGTAATCAGGGGACTACCGCCTAAAAAATACATGGGCATGGGACATGGGCTTCATTTGACATTTGTAGCCCATATTTTGTCATTATATGGGCATAATATGGGCTTCACTTGACATTTGAAGCCTATATTTTGTCCTTATATGGGCATAATATGGGCTTTAAATGTCAAATGAAGCCCATATCCATACTCATATTTTTTAGCCGATAGCCCCCCTGGTCAGTAGGATTTGTTTAGATAATTCTTTCAAACTTTACACTCTATTATAATTTATATACATTTTTTTTACAATCGTATTGCAAAGCCTAATTCCTGAGAGAGTATTGTCAAAGAGACAAGATCTGGCCCAATAAATTATAAGAGTGCAATGGAACGGGGAACCTCACAACAACTGGAGAAAGGTCAAAGCCCTTAGCTTTGATTACAAAGAGTTACATTACAAATTAATTATTGACTTCATCATTCATTCATAACTTTAATAATATGAAGTTCTAAATTAAAAAGAGGTAACCTAATGCTAAATGTGATTATTTTAATTTTTATTTCTTTGCATTCACAATGCAATTTTTTTTATTATAGAAAAATGGAAAATGAAGTATTTAGAAAAAATCGACCCGTCTCACAACCAGCTCCGATGGGACTCGAACCCACGACCTTTCGCTTTCCGGGCGACTGCTCTAACCACTGAGCTACGGAGTCGTTACGAGAAGCGTCGACTTGAGGGTAGTAACACACGTAAGGGTAGTAATATCTCCACACTGATGAAATTAATGCTGACTATACAGCGCGTAAGAAGTATTGGATAAATTCGACGCTTCTTGTATCCATTCCGTAGCTCAGTGGTTAGAGCAGTCGCCCGGAAAGTAAAAGGTCGTGGGTTCGAGTCCCATCGGAGCTGGTTGTGAGACGAGTCGATTTTTTCTAAATTCTTCATTTTCCATTTTTCTAAATGTGATTAGTTTTTAGTTTTAAACACAAATCGTTGATAGGGATTATTTTAATGTATTCCATTCGGGAGAGCATGAACTGGGACTGCATTTCAATCTAGCGACTTCTCCAATCCTATCGCAGAAAATTCGACGAAAGTGAACGTGGTAAGGGTAAAGCTTATAACTAATTAGATGTTCTGATAAAGAATGAACACAGGAAAAGTTGACAGGTTCGTTTTTGTGTTAATTAAATGAAAACAAATGAAATAAAGTTATCGTGCAAAATCCACCGAGAGAACGCGTGGTCGATTGAATAGGTATGTTACATGATTAACTCACCATGATACTCTTCGTCGAAGTGGAAGAGAACTTCTAAATCATAACAATAACATTTCGACGTTATTGTAATTTCATTAAACTAACTCCATTACACTAAAAATTTAATTTAAACACGTGCAACAAGATCACCCACTTGCGCGTGTTCCGTTCATTCACGTTCATTGCCACATTCATTGCCACAGACCACCCACAGACCATAGCCACAGACTAAAAATAAAAATATCAAGCCCCCAGTACACGATGGCCGATCATGGTCGGCGACCATGATGGGCCATCGTGTACAGGGCCGGTTTGCGTGTGATTGTTGACTGTTAGCAATGATCGCCGGCGATCCGTCCCGTGTCGGTTTTTCGTGCACGATTCAAAGGGAGTTTGTCGCAGGCCACAAAGAGCGTTCACACGTTGGCCGATCATTCAGTTAATCTGAATATTTCTGCGTTGACTGACGTGTAGGATATTTTAGATTTATTGTTTTTTTTCGCAATCAGGCCATTTTGTGGAGCATATTACATTGTCAAAAATATCCTTGATGTTGTATATCTTTGATTAAATATATATTTTTTATTATATATTATTATAATAAAATACACTTAAATTCACAAGATGTATAGGAGTATTCTGTTTTGTTATCTAAAATTAAGTAAATAAAAATAAAATGAATAAAACGTTATTAATACATTATTATTATTATACTGGGTTCAATCCCCGCCCAAGAAATATTGATATGATGTAAGTATTTGTTTTTTCTGTGTCTGGGTGTTATGATAAATATGTCTATTAATACTTTAATGCATAATTACATTTATCTAGACATAGTATACAAGATCCAGACTCTATTAATATAGAATCATTCTCGTAATAAATTAAAAGCGCTGTAAATGTAAATTGCATAAGCCGTCATTGCATACACATCCATCCTCACGGCCAGTCCAACGCAGAATGAAACCGGCGATCGTGTGAACACTGACACTAAATGATCGCCAGTCATGGTCGCCGACCATGGTCGGCCAACCTGTACTGGGGCCATAAGATAATAGTAGAAGTAAAAAAGTTCGTCCTTTTGGACAGGTGAAGACATCAAGACATACTGCCAATTCTTGAGTATTACCTATATGTTTGTTATTATAGTTTCTTATGTTTTCATTAGAATGTAGGCGTGTTACATTCCAATGCTTCTTAGAGTATTTGGCGTCAAGTATGTCACGTCGGTCTTCTCGGTAATTCTTGCTGAGGTAGTCACCACTACAATAAAACACTCGGCATCACGTTACCGAGATAGCGCATATTTTAATCATTCCACACATCGTCCAGTTGCGTAGACACGTCTTGGGGCATAAAACCACACCTATCTTGAGTCACAAAGTCCACTATGAAACAAATTGTGATTAATTAAAATATCCAATTAACCTAACCCGCCAAAATGGCGCCAAAAACTCTCAAAATAGAAGATTAAGAAACTACACTACACGTATCACAGACAAAGTAACTTCACCGGCCCAGAGGACTACCGTGTGATCGTGTGATCTACTCTCTGCATGGATGGACCATTCTCCAATGGAGGATTGAGTGAGAGCCGGGGGGCTACCGTGAAACTTTATGGGCATAAACTTCATACGTTTTTGGGAACTTTAAGTCAATGAAGGCGATATCATGCATTGCATACGAACCGCTAAATTGAATCGCACCTCGTCGCGCCCTCGCTCCATCGTTGTGCAGTTAGCATCACCGAAACTACGGGATCAACTTCTTGCATCAACTATTAAATTTAATAAAGGAAAAGCTAATGAAAACAAATTAAATAGTACACTTTTGGGAATTTCTGGAAATTGTTCTCCAATATATGTCACTGATCACCTATCCCCTGCCAATAAAACTCTTCACGCAGCAGCAAGAAAAAGGAAAATAGAAATTGGCTACAAACATGCTTGGGTACGCAATGGTCGAGTCTTCATGAGAAAAACTGATGAAACCGATTACATTTTAGTGAAAAATATGGACCGCTTAAAAAACATTAAGTAGTTAAGTTAATTTAACTCTTTGTTTGTAGGTGAACATGTATGTAAAACTGAAATAATATAAAAGGTGATATTTTAAAATTATATTACCAAAATTCACGTGGTCTTAGAACTAAAACGCATAGTTTCTACCGAGAGCTACTATGTAACGACTATGATATAATAGTCATTACTGAGACATGGCTGAACGACTCAGTTTCCAGCGGTGAGCTTTTTGACGACAGGTATGTGGTATATAGAAGAGATAGAAGCGATGCTGAATTCTCATGTAAAGAAGAGGGAGGTGGAGTACTTATTGCAGTATCCAAAAAAATTAATTCCAAACGCTGTTCACTTGGGAATCTAAATTAGAAGATCTTTGGATCACTTCACTATCAACATACCAATATCAAATACCTCTCGTCAAATTGCTATCTGCGCTGTATATCTACCGCCACCCATGCATAGTACTATGTTGGATCATTTTGTGAGTAATTGTAATGCTGTTCTAGAACAATCTAATTGCTATTCTTGTGTTTTGGGTGATTTTAATTTGGGATGTATGGACTGGAATTTGTTGGCTGATACATCCAGTGGGTACAGTGCCCCGGGCTTATGTCAACCTCTACTTGACCTCTTACATATAAATGGATTAGAACAGAAAAATTTTGTACTTAATAAATCAAAGAGAATTCTCGACTTGGTGCTGTCAAATTTACCAATTTGCAACGTAGGTCAATCCCATGCATTACTTAGTACCATTGATCAATTACATCCTCCCCTAGACATTGATATATCTTTTACTAATGAGCCTAAATTACCATATAACTCTGAAAATATTAAATTAAATTTTTATAAAGCGGATTACAACGGAGTGGCAACACTGCCTTGGTCTAGTGTAGACACGTACGTCGTTTTAGTCAACTTTAAATAAAATTTCCTACAGATAAAGTGCTTGATAAATAAAAAAATATATATCATTATACACCTCGTAAAATTTCCTCAACAACCGTGAAAACAGTGAAGTGATCAGTGCAATAACAGCAAAGATATTACAAAGATAAGTTCAAAATCTGTCGGACTAAACTGCGTGTCATTGTACAAGGTCACGATCACTAGGTACCACAACCACAACACGTAACTGGATCGACAATCAAGACGGATATGGTTAAATATTTTGTCACTCAGATTATCGTACGAGTGGCGTAGTGGTCCATTGTGTGGAATACTAAGCTAGCGATTCAAAGTTCAAACCCCAAAACCGTCGAAGTTCTTTTTGAGTTATTTAACATCATACGCGAAGAAAATTAATACTAAAGGCTTGTAAAACGAAATTACTAAAACAAAATATATTTAACAGTTAGTAGTTTCGCAGAGTAACCACGAGATGGCGCCTACCGAACGAATGTGCGCCGGCTGTCGCCAGCTTATCACGACAAGATATTTCTTAGTGTGTTGCCTTTGCGAACAAATGTATGATTTAGATTGTGCAAATGTTTCCGAAAAAAGGTTTAATAACACAATGAGTGTTGAACACAAACAACATTGGAAATGTCCGCTGTGTTGTTCAAAAACTCCAAAACAAAACAACGCTAATACTCCTGTTCGATCAAATTACGAGGAGATGGACTGCGATTCCAGTTTCACGCAAATAAATAGGCAAAATAGACGTCTTGCTATATCACCAGTAGACGATGATTCGATATCTATACCACAAGGAGATACCCTAACACTGGACGATACGTCCGAAACCACTCTGCCAATAACAATTAATGAAACGATATCCGCACAAGTACCAATAAACACAGACAACACGCTAATACATCAAATAAATATGCTTATACAACAAAACCTTAGACAGAACAACGAATCTATCCTGCAAGCAATTCAAACAACAATTCACAGAGAAATAGATAATGCACTGACATGCCTTAAATCAGATTTAAAAACAAATATAGAAACTATACAATTAAAATACAATGTGGTTGAAGATAACATCAAATGTCTTGAACAAAAAATAACGCTGCTGTCAACGGAGTGCTCTCAACTACACGATGAAAACCTTAAAATTAGACAGGAATTATTTGATTTGAAGAAAAAAGGAAATTTAGAAGAGCATCACGATAAATACATTGTTCTTCACGGATTAACTTCAAATTACTGGGACACAGAAGATCAACTCATAGATAAAGTCTCAAATATATGTTATGATATATTAAATATAAATATCCAACAATACATAGAAGAAATCACATATATAGGAAAAAGGAATAATCGAAGCCCCCTTAAAATTGAGATATCGAGTAAAAGAGTTAGAAAGTACATATTAGAAAACTACACACATTTTAGAGAAGTTGGATTAGGTGTAACTGAATATCTCAGCGCAACAGCCATGCAAGAAAGGAAGAAGCTAAAGGAAGCGCTTATAAATGCTAGAAAGGAAGGGAAGCACGCAGTAATCAGAAAGAATAAACTCATAGTAAACGGTAGAGAGCGAACAAAGAATGAATCCTACACAAATATCAACTTAATGTCGAAACCTGAAGAAAAAGTTAGTACAGCTGACAGCTATCAACAGCTCGCCGCAAAAGTCAACGAAGTGACGAAATCTCCCGGTCCTAGTAACCATACTTTTCGAAAATAGCTTTGTTGTCCTATTTCAAAATATGAGGAGTGTGAATAATAAAAAGCATTTACTCGAGGAGCTTATAACTGAAAACAAACAACTACAAGTCATCTGCATATCGGAATCCTGGTTAAATAGAGAAAAACTTGAGATTTTTAAAATTGACGGCTACCAAATAGGATCCTACTTCTGCCGAAAAACTCGATCAACTACTGAAGGAGGAGGAGTTTGTATTTTGGTTAGAGAAACTCTAGAGTCAAGACCAAGGGAAGATATAGAAAAACTATCTATCGAAGAGACTTTCGAAATAAGTGCAGTTGAAATCATTAGTTTAAATCTAGTAATTGTTAATTTATATTGGAACAATAGTAGAAAAAATAAGGATACGTTTATGGAACAAGTCGAGTCCCTTTTAAAATTACTTTCATTAAAAGATAAATCGAAATCTATCATTATAGGTGGTGATTTTAACGTTAACTATCTAACTGACAATCCCACAAAAGCTATTCTTACAAACATAATGTTAATGTATAATTTCCACCAAATAGTAAAAGATCCCACTCGAATAACACCGACTAGCACTTCTTGTGTTGATTTACTATTTACAAATTTCTCGAATCCTAAAAACACTGTAAAAGTAGAGGAATTAGGTTTCTCGGATCATAGAGGAGTACTTTTCAGTATGTCTGTAAACTTGCAGCCTCCGAAACACTTTTTAACATATAAAAGAGTTTTCAATAAATATAATTTGAATAAATTCAGGGAAGAACTTAGTAAAATCAAATGGAATGAAATACTTACGTACAGAAATGACATTGACAAAAATTATAAAGTGTTTAGTGAAAAAATTACGCTCTCTCTTAATAACTGCATACCCAAAAAGATGTTAAAGAGAAGTCATAAAATAGTAAAAAAATACATTACTCCGGGATTAAAAAAGTCTAGTCAAAATAAACGGTCGATAAAAAAACTAAAAAGCCAAGCTAATAACGAAACATTAAATATATATTATAAACTCTACAGTAAAACCTTAAAAAAAGCATTTCAAATGTCAAAAAAGTTAACAAATTCTAAAATGTTCAGGAATTCTGAAAAAAAAAGCGGAACTATGTGGCGCATTATAAAGAATGAAACCAATCAACATCCCTCTAAAGTCAAACAAAATATTACTTTAAAACAAAACAAAATTACAATCCACGATGCAAAAGAAATAGCAAATACATTTAACGAGTACTTTACAGAACTCGGCAAAAGAAGTTGTCATACCTGCGATAAAAACGAAAATATAACAAACTTATCATACAACTCTTTTTACCTGAGTGAAGTCGATTCAAACGAAATAAGTAAAATAATAAAAAGGCTTAAAGCTAACAATAGTTGCGGAGTAGACGAAATTCCCTCAACGTTATTAAAATTCTGTATTGATGAGTTAACTGAACCTTTAACACAGCTAATAAACCAATCGTTCCGGGAAGGCCGTTTTCCAGATGCCCTTAAAATTTCATTGGTTAGACCTATACATAAGAAGGGAAAAAAAACAGACCTGATCAACTATAGACCAATAGCTTTATTGTCTACAATGGCAAAAATCTTCGAAACTGCAATGGCCGACAGATTGTACAAGTTCTTTGAAAAGTATAATTTACTACACAACAGTCAGCATGGGTTCCGTAAAAATAGATCGACTACTTTAGCCGTCTACAAATATATACAAAAAATTTTAGATGCAATAAATAACAAAGAATATGCTGTAGGAGTCTGTTCAGTACACCCCTGCCTATACCGCGGAGTCAGCTAGCGCAGTGGAAGCTGGTATTACTAATATAGACTCCGGACAAGAACTTGGTTTCAGCCGGGATGTAACTGAACAATTGGACTGCGATACACAGCGCTTAATCTATATTGTGAAGTAAGGTGGATTTTACATACTGTCTGTGGTCCTGGGCAGTGGAGACAGAGGTGGTGTAAGGGAGCGCGCGCGCCCCTGGGGTCCTTTCTTCGTCTTCTTCTGCAGACCTTACCCATTAGTCACATTACTCACAACACAAATAACAGCGTTCACAAGACACTGGGCGTTTCAACAATAGATACACAATAACACACGGAGGAGCCTTTTGTCAAGATATATATTGCCCCTGCAACAACACGTGTGGTGGATGATTATCCTTCAAAGCATCGCGACCGGCCACTCATCAGGATGGCATCAAAATCTTGGTCGTACAAAACGGGATCACATAGATAATTTAAGATGTATTCAAACTCGATATGCCAGGCACATTCAACGCGAGCGATTTTTAACAAATTCAGCAAAATTAATCCGACATTTTCCCAAGAAGAATTCCAATCAAGTGTCTCTGTCAACTTCAAGTGACAGCTAATGTCAATTTGACGTGACATTAGAGTTGCGTTCAGAAACGTCGATCTTTTCCGAACATCCCCCCGCCCCGGACCGTTAAGAACGGTACGTCAATCTACGGGTAATCGGGAGAGCCCACTAACTGCTCTCTTCAAAACCGAATCTCGAACCAAAACCTCAGCAAAACGAGGAACTCCGTCAGTTCCGGGGTAGAGTTTAACAATGCGCCCCCTTCGCCAACATAGGGGCGGCAGGTTAGCATCCTTAATCAACACGAGGTCGCCAGTCTGGGGTGGGGTGGTTTTATCTGTCCACTTCACGCGCTGTTGTAGGATATGCAAATACTCCATCGACCAACGTGCCCAGAAGTTTTGGGACATCTGTCTCAAAAGTTGGTATCGCGACAAACGATGGGATCCTACATCCTGAATCGGATATTCAGGCAACGCCAAAAGAGGCTGTCCGATCAAGAAATGACCTGGGGTCAACGCTTCCAGGTCATTCGGGTCCGAAGACAACGGGCACAAGGGTCGCGAGTTGAGGACGGCCTCAATTTTACAAAATACCGTATCAAGTTCCTCAAACGTGAGAATAGTTTCTCCAATCACGCGACGCAAGTGTGTCTTGGCAGCCTTTACACAAGCTTCAAAAATTCCTCCCCAGGTCGGACAAGCCGGAGGGCTAAACTTCCAGATTATCCCACGCCGGGAGAGGGTGGTTCCAATGTCTATTTTATTATCAACAAAAAACTTAACTACTTCCTTAAGATAATTACACGTTCCCTTATAATTAGTACCACAATCGGAACGTATCAATGACGGCAGTCCTCTACGGGAAACAAATCTGCTCAAGGCGGCGACAAAGGCTTCGGTAGACAATTCCGAGACAATTTCCAAATGGACAGCCTTGGTGGACAAACACACAAACACGCACAAGTACGCCTTATAGGTTTTAGCATTACGCAGTCTCGAAGCCTTTACAGTAAAGGGACCGGCGAAGTCGGTGGCGACTCCGGCAAAAGCTCTACATTCCGTGACGCGATCAGCAGGCAAATCACCCATCTGGGGCTGCATGGTCGCGGCCTTCAATCGATAACAAGGCAGGCAACGGAAAACCACAGTGCGAATGGCTCGACGAGCAGACAAAATCCAAAATTCACGCTGCAAAATGGCCAACAAAGCATTACAGCCAGCATGTTGTGCATTCACATGGCGATCTGTTATTATCAGTTGAGTCAAATGTCCGGCTTTAGGTAACAAAGGGGGGTGACGAGCTCCATACGGCAGGTTCGCATTTCGAAGTCTTCCGCCGACTCGCAAAAGCCCACTCTCGTCCAGGAAGGGATTCAATCGCGATACCGCGCCCTTCAACTTGCGACGGCCTAAACGCAAAATTTCAATCTCGGACTCAAAACTATCAGCTTGTACTCTCCGGACCCAAAACAAGAGCGCGTCCCTACGCTCGTCCGGAGTGAGAACCGACGAATCACGCCTCGCGCGTGGGTTTCTGCAATTGTACACAAAACGTCTGATCCAAGCGGTAACACCAAGCAGCTTCTGTAAGGAGCTGTACCGATCCAACAACAAATCCTTTTCCCCGGCGGGGTTAGTCTCCAGGACGCATGCCCGCATATCAGGAACGGCTACGTTCGACAACGCTGGAGAGGGCGGCCACTCCGACTCAGGCCGCATCAACCACTGTGGGCCCCACCAGAGGGGGTGGTTAATTAGGGTTGGGGCTACACAACCCCGAGACGCACAATCCGCGGGATTCATGGTTCCCGGCACGTGTCTCCAAATCAACTCGATGTCGGAATTACAAATCTGCGACACTCGATTGGCCACAAACACGTCCAAGGTGTGCGCCGGAGCCTTCAACCAACAAAGGACGACCTGACTGTCCGTCCAAGCATAAACCTCTTGTATCTTAATAGATCGACCTAATGTGAGCCATACGTGGTTCAACAAACGCATTAGGAGGGCAGCTCCACACAATTCCAACCTCGGGATCGTATGACGAGTCCGAAGGGGAGCGACTTTGCTTTTCGCTATCACCAGATGCACAGCAACAACTCCGTCAACAGTAACAGTGCGGAGGTACACGGCCGCAGCAAATCCACGTTCGGAGGCATCGGAAAAGCCGTGAAGAGTAACTTTACAATTTTCAGAAGGGAGGAATAGCCTCGGCAAATGCACTTCATTAATCTCGGGGAGGGATGAAACGAAGCTCGACCAATCTCGGAGTAACTCGTCCGAGAGGGGTTCATCCCACGACACACCCGAAGCCCATAACCGTTGCAAGAAACACTTGGCCATAAACAGCACGGGGCAAATCCACCCATTGGGGTCAAAGGTACGTGCGACAGTAGACAATACTAAACGCTTGGTCCAGACTTTCGGTGGTCGTAAATCCACACAATACGTGAAAGTGTCAGAGACCGGTTTGTACTGTACGCCAAGGACGGTCACCACATGGGGATTATCAACATTTTCGAATAGGTGGGGGTCCTGCTGGTGCTCTTCGGGCAAACCTACCAGTACATCAGGCGAGTTGGATATCCATTTCCTCAACTCGTAACCTCCCGACTTCAAAAGGGCGGTGAGTTCGTCTCTCAGGACAATCGCCTCTGAGACAGATGAGGCGCCCGTGCAAATGTCATCCACATAGACGTCACTGGCCAAAATGGCGGAGGCGCGAGGGTATCTCAAGCGCTCCTTCTCGGCCAACTCCAACAAAGAACGAATCGCAACAAACGGGCTCGAAGCCAAACCGTACGTATTCGTATTCAATTCATAGATCAACAAGGGGTCCCTAGGACTCTCTCTCCACAAAATCAATTGGTACCTCCTATCCTCGGGATGGATGACCGTTTGTCTGAACATCATCCGGATGTCAGTCATAAATACAATTTGGTGCCGCCGGAAGTTGGTCAAAATGTCTGAGATCTCCGTGTGCAGCTTGGGACCTACATGCAGACACTGGTTCAAGGACGCTCCAGTAGAGGTGGGAGCCGAACCGTCAAAGACCACCCGAATCTTTCCGGATTTCAAAACGGCGTGGTGCGGCAGAAAGAAGTGCTCAACGGAGCGCCAATCCAAATCGCTCACGGACATGTGCCCTAACTCCTCATACTCCCGCATGAATTCAACATACTTCTGGCGGAAGACCGGATCCTTGCTCATGCGACGCTCCATCGCCACTAGCCTACGTTCCGCTAGCGGTCGGGATTCGCCCAGAGGAGGTCGGCCGGCACGAAAGGGGAGACGGGTGATCAAACGACCAGAGCGGAGGCGACCAGTGTTATTCTGGTAATACAACTCGCATTCATCCGCTACTGGGTCTACCCGCGGGGCTGGTGGAGGTTCCTCAACCTCCCAAAACTTCTGCACCACTTCGGAGAGAGACACATTAAAAACAAGACCGCGATCCTCATCAAGGGAATCCAAAACGCGGCGAGCAGGGCCCATCACAACTGTACCGAGTGTCGTCTGCAGAGCTACCAAGCCATCTGGCTGCAAAACTCGCTTCCCCGTCAACAAAACTCGCCCCAGGACATCGGCTCCAAGGAGAGCATCAATCGGGCCTGGGCGGAAGAAATTTGGATCGGCGAGTGGGGAATCAGACACCAAAGACAACATACTCGGTCCCAAGTCAACTGAAGGTTGACGGCCAACAACTGTGTCCAACACAATCGCCGAGGTCTTAATGCCTGGCGTGGACTTATTACGTGATGTAAATGTGAAGTCAACATGCCCTAACAACCCGGGGACTTTCACATCGCCAACACCTCTCACGCCTTCCGTGTGGGGGTGCACCTTGAGGCCCAACCGCCTAACTAACCAAGATGACACAACACACCCCTGAGCACCGGAATCCAACAAGGCGCGAACTTCCACAAGGTCGCCATTCAATCCCCTGACAAGCACAGAGGCCGTGGGCAACAAAACGGTCTCTGGAGGGGTGGCTACAATCGACCGTAAACACGTTGATTGCTAGTATGTGGGGTCCCCAGACGTCCCCCCATGGTAAGGGGGTCGCTCATAGCGATCCAGTGGGTCCCAATCTCCCACATACTGCCTACGTCCAATTCGCCCGGTATCAGGCGGGTTATATCTCCCGGCCCCTTGAAGACGGGGCGGGCGCCGCTCCAAACGCGGGTATTCGGCGAGCGGCGGCGAGAATCGGTGCCTATCATCCACCGTGTACGTCGCCCCATAGTCGCGGGGGCACGGTGACCGATTTTCAGAGGGGGGGTCCCGGGGACCCCCGGCTGTGCGAGGCTCAACACGTTGCGGGGGGCTTCTACGACCTCCCGCAACGCTCGCAAAATCGAACCCCCTAGTTGGGGACCGATTTCCCATGGGGGGGTCCGTGGGACCCCCGCCCGTGCGAGGCTCAAAACGTCGCGGGGGGCCTCTACGACCTCCGGCAACGCCCGCATAACTCATCCCCATCCTTGGGGATCGGTTTCCCATTGGGGGGTCCCTGGGACCCCCGCCCGTGCGAGGCTCAAAACGTCGCGGGGGGCCTCTACGACCTCCGGCAACGCTCGCATAACTCATCCCCATCCTTGGGGATCGGTTTCCCATTGGGGGGTCCCTGGGACCCCCGCCCGTTTGAGGGTCCAAACGTGGCGGAGAGCGTCTGGGGCCACTCTGGTGGCCACTAGAACTGCTGCGGGATGCAAACACCGCGGGGGGTCCGAGCCCCCCACCCATACGAGGTGATCCTGCAGCGACGCGCTGCGGCGCTCCGCCGCCCTCTGGGCTGTTCATGCAGAGGAGGGGATGGTGGTTGCCCTTACAAAAGCGGCATGGGTGCGCTTGGGTACATTCGCGCTGCATGTGCAGGCCCAAGCACGAGTAGCACCATGTCCGTTGTCGCGCGATCGCTCGACGGCCTTGGACGCGCTGGTCGAGGAACTTATCACAACGGGTCGTGCTGTGACCCGGTTCCCGACAGTACAAGCAGCGGGCGGTCTCCTGGACGGCGGCATAGCGGCCGGGCGCGCGAGGGGCCATACGCCCCCTACGGGGGGGTCCGGTGGGGGATCCACTCTGTGGCACAGGTCGTTCGGGTCCCATAGGACCGGCCAGAGAGGAATTATCTGCCAGTCTACTTTCTCCTTCCAGGAACGTCAAGAGGTCCGAGAAGGGTGGCAGATAAGTCGCACTATCCCCACCATACTGCTGCTCAAAACGGACCTTAACAGAGTCCGGCAACTTTCCCAGGACAATGTGCAGCAACAAAAACGACCACTGCTCCACTGGGAGTTTTAAGTTTTTTAATGCGTTGTATGCCACCAACAGCGGATTCAACAAAGCCACTCTCAAGTGCATCACGCTGGCAACGCGGGGTAAATTCAAAATGGCGGCAACATGGTTGTCCGCCAGACGTCGTACGTTCTGGTACCGACGGGCAATCAAATCCCTAGCAATAGGGTAGTTTTCATCCGAGGGGGCCAAATGTTGCACCGATTCAAGGGCCTCCCCCTCCAACACGGATAATAAATAAGCTAACTTCTGGCCCTGGGTCAAATCATCCCGGGCATGTACCAGACTATCAAAAATATTAATAAAGCCCTCCCAGTCCTCTAGACGACCAGCAAAACGCCTTAAGTCTAAGGGGGCCAATCTAGCAAAGAGAGGGGGCATACTTTTAGATGTGACCGGGGACGGGCTCGGTTCATTCTCTCTTGCCACTTGCAAAGGCCGAGCCACCTGGGTAATTCTGTCCGCAAAATCATAACACTGGTCCACATCCAAATCGACTTCTTGTCGCATTTCCACATCGGCCTCAACAGTCCTTTCCAAATATAAGGCATACTGTTCATCAACAACAGCCAAACGTACGGGCAGATCTACGTATCTGTTCAACAAGGCCTCCGTTCTATCCGGTCGATCCAACAACGCGACCGCAGAAGCCAACCACCGTAACTCAGAACGTATTTTGGCTTTAGCAGAGGAGGCCGTCATTGTAACGTCACAAATTTATCAACAAAAACAACAAATTCAAAATATTCACTATAACACAAAATCTCCAATATTTGGAGGTTATTACTAACCACAAAATTCCAATATTACAACAACAAAGTATTTATAATGACACAAACTCTTAAATATCTGGAGGTTATCAGAAAACAACAAAACTCACTGACTATTGAAATTCACTCAAAATCACTGACTATTGAAATTCACTTGGATATCAACACAACATACTGTTACACAACAACAAGTTAATTTTAATTATTTCAAAGCACAAGTTTCAATGAGTTTCAATGTGTAAACAATGTCCCAAATCATTTAAGTTTCACTAAGTATTGAGTGCAAACTTATTAGCTAACCTTTTATTAGCTATTATTTTAGCAACAAACTTGTCAATATTCACAACTCAAATTTGCTAACAAAACTGAATAATAATTATTATGAGCAAAGAAAGGCATCTGTTTACAATTTGGAACTTCAATACATGACTTCAATACATTAATTACAAGACATGGAACCAATAACAAAGGAATGCCCTTTACTTTTCAAATGCAAGTTAATTACCATTTACAAGTACAAATTAATCTAGTCCGGACCAGATGGTCATCAAACGGCACTGATTAATAGACAAACTTTTGGCGTGGGCCTCTCAGGCCTTCAAAAGGGTTAACTACAAGATTTTACTTAAAAAATTGTATAGTATGGGAATAAGAGGAGTGGCCCATGAATGGTTCTACTCCTACTTGAAAAATCGTACCCAGTATGTTGAAATTGAACACACTGACTTTGATACGGGGAAAATAGACCATATTAGATCGGAGCGGGCGGCAGTGATGGGCTCGATTCCCCAGGGAAGCGTGCTGGGCTGTATCCTGTTTCTGGTCTATATAAATGACCTTCCGTCGCAAATAGATTCATATAGTGTATCTTTCGCCGATGATGTTTCGATAATGTTGAAGTGCTCAGAATCAACCAAATTAAATAATGACCTAACTGTAATATTTGATAAAATAACTAACTGGCTGAACCAGAATAACCTAGAAATAAACTTAACAAAAACGAAATTACTACAATTCAAACCCTACCAAAAAGCCCCTCTTGACCTAAACTATAACTATAAATCCACTTTATTAGAAGCTGTGGACTCTGCTTCTCTATTGGGTATAGAGATTGATACTCACGTCAGCTGGAAACCTCATTTACAAAAACTTGCAAAAAAATTATCATCCCTAGTTTACGCCCTCAGTCAATTAAAACGCGTCACCGACCAAAATACGACACTTACCGCCTACTATGCATACGTCCACTCAATACTATCATATGGAATCGTCTTATGGGGTAACAGCACAGATATTCAAAACATTTTTGTCCTGCAAAAACGTTTTATTAGAATAATAAGCAATATAGACCAGATGCAGTCTTGTAAACCATTTTTTTGCAAACTTAAAGTCCTAACACTCACTTGCCTATATATTTTTGAGGCATGTAAGTTTATAAGAAAACACCCTGAACTCTATTCGCCGAGAAACGAGATAAGACGTAATAATCGCTACCAAAACAAAGTTAAACTACCGTTCTCTAAATTACAAATTTACTCTTCTGCCCCTCATTCCATGCTTATTAAAATATATAACCATCTACCAGATGATTTGAGAAGCATACATGAATTTAAACCCTTTATAACAAAACTCGAAAATTTACTAAATGACAAATGCTATTACAGTATATCTGAATATTTTTGTGACAAATTTTAATTATTACCTAAATGACATTTATTATTTATAAATACCATCTGTGTGTTTTACGTGCATGTGTGTGTTGTCTAATTATTTGACATAAAAATAATATAATATTACTTATAGACTAGACATTGAAATCAATATTTATAAAGAATATCTTCTATCAAATTGACAATATCGCAGCCAAAATACCTAAACGACATTTATTACTCATGAATACCTTCTGTTTGTTTTATGTGCATGTGATTGTTTGATAAAATTGACTTTTAAATACTATAATTTATTTTAAGTAAGACTAGGCATTGAAATTAATTTTATAAAAGAAAAAAAGCTTTAAATTCATTATTTTGTTATACCTACATAGATTATGCATTATTTGATTTAAGTACCTACTCATTTAAATAAATTGCAATTAATAATTCTGCACTAGACATAAGAAATGCCGACACCCTTACAGGGTATCACATGTACTATTATCTTACATTGTCAACTTTTTACCATGTGATTGTGCAATAAATGATTATGATTATGATTACATGAATATTAATAGAGAGCTCGGAGAATGTGATTGGGATAGGTTATTTGAGAGATCTGATAATGTCGATGATATGGTTCAAATATTTTATAATTCTATCCATCATATTATAATAAAGTTTGTACCGAAACAAAAACAAAAAAAAACTCGGTACCCACCCTGGTTTACTCATAATTTAATAAGAACTTTAAATGAAAAACAAAAGCTTAGACTTCGTTTTAAAAAATATAAAAACCTTATGGATGAAGTTCAGCTACAGCTGTTAAGTACACGTTGCACGCACGCATCTAGCTGCTAAGTGCTATTCTAAATATAGAAATGATCTAGAAAGTAACATTTCCAAAAATCCCAAATTATTTTGGACACACATTAAAGCTAAGCGTGGTGGTGCGAGTTCATATCCTAGGTCTATGACAGATGGAGCGGTCACGACTTCGGATGGGGAACACATTTGTGAATTGTTTGCTTCACATTTTGCTTCTGTCTATGTTGATAGTAATAAAAATACAACTCAAAATTATAACTTAGCTGCTAGTCTTCGTCATAAAGAAAATTATAGTGAACTCCTATTGCCACCTGTTATAGATTCCAAAACTCTACTTAATAAACTAAAGAGTCTTGATGAGAATAAGGGTGCGGGTCCCGACGGCGTTCCACCCGTGTTCATAAAAAGGTGTGCTGAATACTTAGTTGCACCTCTTTTAACTATATATAACAGATCACTACATACAGGTGTTTTCCCGACGGTTTGGAAAATGGCTAGAGTTATACCTATTCACAAATCAAATAGCAATGATAGAGTACAAAATTACAGACCTATCTCAATATTGTCCATCCCTGCCAAAATACTCGAATCCCTAGTATGTCCTTATATACAGCGTCACCTTAAGCAGGGTTTGAGCTGTGATCAACATGGGTTTATTCCATCTAGATCTACAAGTACTAATTTAGTGGATCTCACTGAAACTCTGATTTAGGCATTAGATGATCACAAACAGATCGACGTTGTTTATACGGACTTCAGTAAGGCATTCGATCGGCTTCCACATAGTATATTATTGAAAAAACTTTCAGCCTATGGAGTCTCTGAAGGGTTGTTGAGGTGGACAAAGTCTTATTTGGAAAATAGAACATTCTCGGTGGTTGTGAACGGATTTCAGTCTGACTCCTGCGAAATTGTCTCGGGCGTACCGCAGGGGTCTCATCTCGGTCCGGTTTTATTTACAGTTTTTGTTAACGACATACCCGACATTATCAGATACTCTAAAACGTACATGTACGCAGATGACCTCAAGTTAAGCAAAGTAATTGATACAACAAATGACGCATTACTTCTTCAAAGTGATCTTGATGCACTAGTTGAATGGTGTCAACACAACAAAATGGATCTCAATCCCGAAAAATCTTGTTATGTTAGGTACGCTCGTAAAAGAAATTTAATCGCACATCAGTATTGTATAGACCAAGCTAAAATTAAAGAAACGGATGTAATTCGTGATTTAGGTGTTATCTTTGATAACAAACTTACGTTTGGACCTCACATTGAATCCATTTCTTCTCGTGCTTCGAAGATTTTGGGATTTGTAATAAGAAATGGAAAAGTGTTCCGTAGTAATAAACCAAAAATACTGTTATACAATGCCCTAGTAGTGCGCAGCATCTTGGAGTATTGTACAGTTGTATGGAGACCACATTACGCCACACATTCCCTTCATCTGGAACGCATTCAAAAAAGGTTCTTGCGGCATCTAAGATTCTCCAATGGCATCTCAAAGAGGAAGTTACCATCATATACTAAACAGCTAGTTTATTTCAGTATGCGTTCCCTGGAAGAGCGTCGAACATTACTTGACCTGACTTTTGCACATAAAATTCTTAACCACAAAATCGATTGCCCCCAATTTCTTACTAATTTTAAACTACGAGCGCCGGCTAGATACCCGCGAAATAGAATAACTCCTCTTTGCCCACCGCTTCGGAAAACGAAATATGGTTCTAATTCGCCCATCCCTAGACTATGCAAATTGGTGAATGAATATAGCGACCTGCTCGATATTAACTCTGACCCGCCAAGTAAACTACAATCCATACTTGATCCAAACAAGATACAGTGATTGCTATTATCCTTTGTAATATGTAAGTTAATTATTATATTATATATTTTGGTAAGGTATTAGTTATCCACACTAGTTTTAAAACATAATTAACAAGTAGTGGAACATGCTGTATTTACCTTTAAGTGTTTGTTGCGCCTAGATTTAGATCTATTTAGCCAGTATTTATTGAAATGTATTGGTGTATACAAACGATTTATCGTAAATAAATAAATAAATTTTTTAAAGAAAATAGACGCTATCAGTTCCTTTTTTTGTTATGTCGAGTATAACGATAACTAGCTAGCAACGTTCAATAGAACAAAGCAGGAAAAATCTATCAAGATAAGGAATTCAAATGACAGTTGAAGCCCATACCCTTATACTTTAAACTTAACTTTATGTTCCCCTTCGACCAACGCGGGCCTTCCCGGGACGGAAGACCCGTGTTGCTCGAAGATGTTCCCTGTTTAGTGACGTTGGGTATAAAGGAGCCCACAAACGGTCAGGGGGGCTACCGCGTAACTTAATGGGTATGAACTTCATACGTTTTTGGGAACTTTAAGTCAATTTTATAAAGAAAATAGCCGCTTTCAGTTCCTTGTTTTGTGATGTCGGGTATAACGATAGCTAGCTAGCAACGTTCAACAGAACAAAGCAGCAAAAATCTATCAAAATAAGGAATTCAAATGACAGTTCAAGCCCATACCCATATCCATTTTTCTTAGCCGGTAGCCCCCCCCCCCCCCCCCCAACGGATTGGCCGTCTGTGGGCTCCTTTTGCCATAAAGCCCCCAGTACACGATGGCCGATCATGGTCGGCGACCATGACCAAAACATCGTACATTGACACTTTTGAACAAACAAGTTTAAAAAGGTTCTTTCAAAAGTGTCAATTTACGATGTATTGGTCATGGTCGCCGACCATGATCGGCCATCGTGTACTGGGGGCATTATATTGGCAGTATGGCTTAATGTCTTTGAGGGACACAAAAGGACGAATTTTTTTACTACTCATCCTTCATGTCATTGGTGTCAGTGTCATGCCCCCAGTACACGATGGCCGATCATGGTCGGCGACCATGACCAATACATCGTACATTGTCACTTTTGAAAGAACCTTTTTAAACTTGTTCGTTCAAAAGTGTCAATGTACGATGTATTGGTCATGGTCGCCGACCATGATCGGCCATCGTGTACTGGGGGCATATCTGTCTACTTTCACTGTCTGTCACTCACTTCACTCACCTCACCACTACTGCTGAAAATTTTTCGTCTGAATTTATTTCCAAGTTTAACTATTTATTTTTTATCTTAGGTTATTTCTGCTATTTTAGCTTAAATCAGTTTACAGTTTAATTTATTATCCTTAGCATTAAATTATTCATAAAACAGAATTATGGTTAACGCAAGTTTAGCGTATGAAATCCTTTTGTATATTAATTCTTTTTACTTCGGTCTGTTCGCGACATGTGAACTGGGAACATTAATTTTGAAGTCTGTATTGATTATAGAGAAGTATGAGGTAGAGAAAGATCCCTTAAAACTTGGTCAAGATTATGGAGTACTTGTGGGATTGTTTATAGTAGAAGCGGCTCGGTTGACTTTGGGCAGGAGAGGAAGTCTTAGTGAGAGAGGTAAGCTGGGTTAATACATATTTTTATTATTATCTAGCTTTTACACTACCTACACCCAGTGGTTTTACCCACGTAGTTCCCATTCCCGTGGGAATATTGGGTCACAAACTGGCCTATACTAAGGTCAGATTCCAACCTAAAAATTTATCTCTGCTAAATTTAATTTTTAGATCCATTCAGCCGCTTTGCCGAGATTGGTAGATTGAATAACAATCATCCCAACTATCATATTAATTTATAATTGATATTGGTATTATTAGTGATATATTTAGATGGCATGATACCTTTCTTATTTTCAGATTTACCAGTGATGTTATCGGTACTGCTGACACTCCCCTCAATTGTTGGAGTGTTGTATCTCCTCATTTGGCAGGTGGTTGTGCTTCGCATTGAGTATATTTGGTGCACTCTGATGTTAGCTATACAGATGTTAGAGTTCATGTTTGCAATAATGTTCATTGCAACTATGTGTAAAGAACCGTCATATGATTAGGTATGCTTTTAAGTAATTTCTTATATTATCTACTATGCCTTCTTCACTATCTTGTCACATTGACTATTTACAATGACGTGTGATATTAACACATTAGTATAATTTGTCTTGTGTATCTGTTATGGACCAAGTGATAAATTGGGTAGTAATTGGGTAGTTGTTTTTTTGCACCACAAAACCACTTGTTGTTTACAGAAAGAAGAAGAAGGAAAAAAAGAAAAAATACTCATATTGCGCATTTTTCATAATGACCGGGCACTATGTATACTGCCCAATTTATCACTTGGTCCATAACATATCCATAGTGATTTAGATGAGACCAGTGTTTTTAGTAATAAGCAAAGTGTGAAATTTTCTATCAAATTATTATAGATTCTGTGTTTTGTATTATGGATATTATAAGCTTCAAAAGTTGGGCAACAATATGTATACATGCATACAGGCTAATTAGGCTTCTTCTCAACCCTAAGGTTCAGTATGAAGCCAAGATTATTCTATATAAAAAAAATTAAAAAAAATAATGTAACACTACATTTTATGGAATGTTTTTAACTGCAGGATTTCTGCAATTTGAATCTAAATAAATCCTATTTACACCAAAACCTCATATGCTATTGAGATACTTTTGATGATGATGATGATATTTAAAATGTATCAAGTTTAAGGAAAACTGCCTCGATAGTATTATAAGTACTTTATTCAAACAGCCCAAAATGTAACAAACGTGATAATGTGGCCTTTATTTAGCTAGTATTTTATATCTTCATATCTTCCATTGTATGGTAGAAGGTAATGTTAACACCAAAGTTACTTATTAATATATTATTATGTCCAGTATTATATATTAATGTTGTTATATGCTTTTAATGTACTTAAAATGATCAAATAATACCAAAGAACTGTCTAGTCAAAAAATCTGTATTTTAATTATGAAATACTGACATTACATAAACCTCACATAAAAACTTACCTTTAAATTAAATAGTCCTATCAAATAAATTTAATTAAACACTACCACTGTTGTAATTGTAACAATATTAAATAACAGCTTCTGTTATTTGCAGTTAAAGATCACAAACTATATAATAAATACCTTAATCAATTTATAAATAAGATTTAACATTGTTTTTACAAAGTGTTTGCTGTGTTGTGAAATAAATAGTATATGAAAGTTATAATTTTTTAAATTCTTCTTGCAAATACAATGGTATACGTCCCTTTGCCATTTTATCTCTTTTATGCACTCTCAATTCATGTCTCATAAGAGCTTTTCTAGTTCTATATTTACTACCACATGAAAGGCAACTAAAGTCTTTGATACCAACATGATCTGACTTATAATGGACATCTGCATCCTTTTGTGTATAAAATACCCTGCTACATTCAATACATTTAAAAGGCTTATCTTTTTTATGGGTCAAGAGATGTCGGTTTAAATTACTTCTAGTCAAAAATCTCAACTCGCATTTCTCACACGAAAATGGTTTATCACCAGAGTGAGTGCGCATGTGAATTTTTAATGATTCCATGAACCTCCCTCGATACGGACAAACCGGGCACTGATATGGAAGATCAAAATTATGCAACTGGGAATGTCTTATCAAATTGTCCTTGCGGTACAACTTCCCACATACATCGCACACTAGATGTGATGCAGATTGGTGCCTACTCAAATGTTTTTTGTATGACTGTGCAGTCAACAAACCAAAACAAATGGGGCATTGAACCCTTATATTCCGGTGTTGTTTCGAATTACGGTGCTTAACCAATGCTTCATAGCTCTTGAACTCCATCATGCACAGTTTACATCTATAGGAAGCATAACACGTCATATAAGCATTGTTTTTCGTGTCATTAACTGAAGCACTGTCATTAGATTGTTCATTTGCAGTAGTTGCATTGAACGACTCTGGTGCACCAATAATCGGCTTGCTGTGTAATCTCATATTAGTTTCCTTAGCCGTTTTACGAAATAAAATTGCGCCTTTCAAGAGTGAATAACAGAAATCACACAAAAAATGTGGCAGTCCATCATTTTCTTGTAATTCAATTTGACCAAAAGCTTTCACTGCATGGACTAGATCTTCACTTTCAATATTACTAAAAATAGGCACAGATCCGTTCTTCAAACAAATTCTACATTTATTTATTGAATTGTTTGTTATTTTATTACTATTTCTGTATCGTTCAATTCTTTTCTTATTGAGGATCTTAAGAAAAATATATGATGTAGCCATAATAACACAGTCGGTGCATTATTATTATTATTTGTATATAATTTGTGTTGTGTGTGATACTATATATTTATCTTTCTCTATGGATACTATTTAGCTTAGCCCTTAGCCACACACAGCCTTCTCTACTACAATACAATACAAGCACAGCCATCTCTATCGTAGAAGACGATAGAGACGGAGACGCAGGGCTGCCAGTTGAAAATTTTAAATTATACGGCTAGGTTTCTGAAATTATACAAAATCACATCTCATTATACATGAACTTAAAAATAACGAGTCCAATAACTGTTCGTGAAATAAGGTATTTGTTTTTCACCTTTTATTTGATTTTCACAATGATGATGATTGCATACATGACATGTAATACATCGATTTATTATTATGGTTATTATGGTCCCACCACATTAGCAGACGATAATTCTTATCGCGTTGGCGGGGCGGCGGGGCGCGCTAAAATTATCGTTGTCAGGCATACGCGATGTTCTTGTTTACACTAGGCGGGCGAAGATTCGTGTCGCGTTGGTGCGCTAAATCTACGGGCTATCACGACAAACCAGCCTTGTGCGAGACTGCGAGCGGAGCGAGCGATATTTATTTAAGTAGGTATTTTACTTTTTTTAAGAGTGAATATTCTGTGAATATTTGAAGCGTCTACCTGTTGCCATTATTAATATTGAGCAAAAAAGCGCCAAAAAGATCGCGTTTGTTGTAATGGAGCCCCACTTAAATATATATTTTATTCTGTTTTTAGAATTTGTTGTTATAGCGACAATCGAAAAACATCATCTGTGCAAAATTCAACTTTCTAGCTATCCACGGTTCATGAGATACTGTCTGGTGACAGACTGACGGACAGTGGAGTCTTAGTAAAAGGGTCCCGTTTTTACCCTTTACCCAAAGGGTAACCCCACGGAACCATATAGGATTCATCATAAGTCACACCTGCCGGGCTACCGGCTAAGAAATCTGGGGGGCTACCGCGTAACTTTATGGGTATGAACTTCATACGTTTTTGGGAACTTTAGGTCAATTTTATAAAGAAAATAGCCGCTATCAGTTCCTTGTTTTGTGACGTCGGGTATAACGATAACTAGCTAGCAACGTTCAACAGAACAAAGCAGCAAAAATCTATCAAGATAAGGAATTCAAATGACAGTTGAAGCCCATACCCATATCCATATTTCTTATCCGGTAGCCCCCCTGGATATGGGTATGGGCTTCAACTATCATTTGAATTCCTTATTCTGATAGATTTTTGCTGCTTTGTTCTGTTGAACGTCGCTAGCTAGTTATCGTTATACTCGACATCACAAAAGAAGGAACTGATAGCGGCTATTTTCTTAAAAAATTGACTTAAAGTTCCCAAAAACTTATGAAGTTCATATCCATAAAGTTACGCGGTAGCCCCCCTGCTACTTTCTTTCACATAGTCTGCTACAACATAATAATAATACTCATCGGAAATCCCTTATGTATTTATTTGATTATACTACAATGGGCGATTTTCTGAAAGCTCAGTCAATAGATTGCGCTGTTCCCACCTATGCAGTTAGAAGGAACGGAACGTTATAAATTTTACTTTGACGCGACTTTTTTACGTAAAACGGAACGTCAGACAGGTGTTATTTATTTACCTAAATCTTTAAATTTACCTATTTCGTTTCTGTTCCTAACAGTAGTACTTATTTAATATATTATTAGTTTCCTTTGGGTTGTTAAAAAGTAATTAATTTAAATATGTTTCATACCAAAATATACCATAGACATGTACATACTTATTCAACGCCATCTAGTGAAGCAATTGGAAGCTTTTTTTTTAAATGGCCTTTTAGAAAATCGCTCATTAATTCTATTTTATTAAATTATATCCCTACTTTTTTATTTAAAGTACCTACCTAGCTCTTCGATCAACAATAACACAAGACCTAGCTTTATTTTATCATTATCATATTTCATTCCCATACAAAGTCGCAAAGCACGTTTTGTCCCGCTTCAAAGTGGACGACACTGCAGTGACGTAGGTGTAGCCCAGCGTTGCCAGAACGTTACTTTTGTAACGTTTTACGTTACTTTTTGACCCCTTCGCGTTACATTTACGTTACACGTCACAAAACGTTACTTTTGCGTTACATATCGGTTGGACTTTTAAAACCTAAATTTTTAGAGTTCAATAGAAAATCTACGTGAAACGAAACACAAACTCAGACACTTGTGTAAGGGTGATATTCCACTTATCAAATATTTGATCAAATTTGAATTTGATACCCATGGTAAGTTTATGATCATGATAATTTACCTACAGTTTTATTGTATTTAGTAGGTATTTATTTTTGCAGGAGTACACTCATCGATTTCGTTAATCCCTACATAACAAATCATTCAAATAAGATGATAAATTGCTTAAATGATAGTTGCAGTCTATAAAAAACATTGTAATGTGTTTATTAAACTGAAATATAAAAATTTAATAAAGCGTTACTTTTTCGGGGAAAACGTACCTAACTTTTTTAACACTCTTTGGTAACTTTTGAGGACAGGGCGCTGGCAACACTGGTGTAGCCACCCAAGCGAATATTGTCGCGACAAATCCCTTAGATGCGCCGACGACAGTGCCCCGATAACATCGTCTTGTCGTGATGTACTACACGTTGTCGTCTACACTTATCGCGTTGACCCTTAGACCCGATAATTCGCCGTAGCCCGCTAATGTGGCCTCAGCATTAGAAATCTTATCAGGTTATCTTTTTCTTGTGTAAAGAAAAGAAAGAGGACATTGCATATTGTTGCTTTTGCACGTTTGAGTTTTATAACGCGCGCGCGCACCATAGATGGTAGGTAGATAGAGTGGAAGTTTTAGTCAACGTCAACTCAACGCTTTATGAAACTGCGTTACGTTTCAACGTTTTCACAAAAACTTCATGCCCAAAAAATTATATGTACAAAATTATACATGATTATACATAGAAGATACATAAGACCTTCAAATTATACAAGAAATGTATAAAAATATACTAGATTGACAACGATGACAACTTGTCACCTCATATTTATTTTCTTAATAGGGTATTACACGCTTTTTTGAAAACTGTCTAAAATCAATCCTGAGGTCGTAATGAACCAGTAAAATTTTTATTTCAATGCTATGATACCAAAAAATGCCTTAATATCTAAAAACATTTTTGATTTTTAGTTTTCGAGCTAAAAAGCTATCCGCCATATTGTATCGGCTCGTGACGTCACTCGGATTCTATATAATTTGTGACTCGGATAGTACATTTTGAGTACATTTGTAAACAATACGACTCTGCGTAAGCCCAAGTAAAACATTGTCGAAAATAATGAGTTTTAATGTAATATCCATTGGTGTCTTGTGCCCGGGTGCAAGAATACGAGTATAAAAACTCACAAAATTTATGGATTCAAGTGCCAACTGATATTAAAATGAGAAAAACTTGGTTGAAATTGGCAAGAAGATATCCAAAAGCAGTTTTCACAAAAACTAGACTGTATTTCTGTGAAGATCATTTTGATGTGTATGCGATATATATATAATATAATGGTTAATAGAGAATAATAATACACAAAAGAAAACTTGGTGTTCTTCAAGAAAGTTGTAATTTGTTACATACAAAACAAACGTCATATTTATAGGTTATGTTTTGAACCTAACTTTAAAAAACCTACATAAATATATTAAATTCCATATCTTAGCTGGAAAATGATATGGAGATTTATACACAGTATAAGATAATGGGTTCTGTGAAACGAATTCGGATGAGGCCAAACTGCAAACCATCCAGATTTGATTGCCAAGACTGAAAACACAAATCCACTCCAAGTGAACCTCAGCAGGCCTTTATTAAAAGGCAAAAAAAGAATGTCTACAATTAAGGAGATTGAAGAGGCCATAAGAGAGGAGAATGATGTTGTATCAGTCAGTACCATCTTGTAGTCAAGGTAATTTATTTTATTTTTTGTGAGTACCTAATTTAAGCAGATGTTATAAATTATTAACATTATCAATAAGACAAATATTATACTAACCATATTTTACTATTAGTTCCAGATTATATTTTGACATCTGACAAGAATAATAAGTGTCATGACATGACAAAGAAGTCCAAGTAGTACAAGCCCAGGAACATAAAAGCAGTTCAACATTGTCGGATGACACACTATAGAAGTAGAAATGTGCAGACTTGTATAAAAAACAAAGACATTATGACATCACCTTTGAAGACAACTACACAATTGTCTCGTTGACTTGCATTGCAACATCACCCTTTCATCAACATTTATAGTCTACCGGCCACCTGAGAAAATTCCTTCACCAACCTGAATCTCATTGGTATCTCTTCTGTATACCTACAACAGGTATGGATGTGTTCAGGGCGTTGAGTAAATCACGAAACTGCTTGTTCCACCACAAAAAAACATTACAACAAGCAGGTAGGTATACAGAAGAGATACCGACAAGATTTTTCAAAATCTGGTCGTGACCGACCTACTATTTATTGTATCTCAGGAAAGCATGAGCAAGCAACTTGCAGTTTTCTTATTAGTAATCTTAAATTGAATGAGATAGTATGCCCATTTAACTATTTGATTTCTTGTTTATTTGAAAATTGGTTTACTGTCAAGTATATTATATGTAAGAGCAAATGTAACTAACTTCTTAAATTAAGTGTGAAAGCTCATTTTTATCAATCTGTCGACTGTATGAAAACAGGCAGAAAAAGATTGCCCTTGATGCGTTTCTTGCCAGTTCTTCTTGCAAGGTCTCTCGCCGAACGATTTGCGAACCGATGCTGTAGTGTAGCTTCTTTGACGTTCATAAGTGTTGTAATCAAAACCTAGAGAATAAAGAAATTTATTTGTTTTAATGCCGTTGGTATGTCATTTATTTAATTTAAGTGGTTTCAAAGGATTAAATTAATACCTAAACAGACAACTCTGGTTTATACAAGGTATAATTTTTATTATTATATAAGTAATAAAAAATATAACCAACATAAAGTAAGTCTTATTTCTTCCTGAAAATAAATTTAATAAAACAATAATTAGGTACATAATGGATTTATTGTTAAAATCAACTAAATAGGTTACAACATAATAAACAGAGTACTACTTAATTTATTTTTATTTTATTTATTTAGTGGATCAACAGTTAAAACTACAAAATATGAAACTATAAATAGCTACAGGAAACCAATTATAGATCCACACCAATATGTAACAGCGTAGCATAGCCACCAAAGTACCATCCAGTTTTACAACGGCTCACTTCATAGCATTTCGAGGCTGTGATACTTCCATATCTTAGTTCATGCCACAAGCCACTTATGTTGATCTCTTGTTTCACTTTCTATCATGATTTTTAAAAACCTCTCCGTTTTCTTCATCATATTTAATTATTAGACGATGCAGCGAAAAAGTTTACTTTCTGTCAACATCAGGTTCATGCTTCAAAAATGGCATTTGTGTTGATTTTTCTTTTTTTTGCATTGCAAAACAAATTCATTTAACACACTGCTGTCTGGAACTATCTCTTTAGGTTTACTTTTAGAGATTTCTTTTGTACTTACATAACATTTTTATTAATGAGCCAACCTTAGCCAGATTCGATTTACTCCAATAACATTCAATCCAAGTACAGGGGGGTAATTGTCTAACTCAACATCAATCGCGATCGCATTCAGTTTGAAAGATATTGTACGACCATTGCAGCATCAATATAAATAATTTTGACAACTTTCTACAAAAACAAGTGATGGATGTCAAATCGATGTCAAACTGAAAGCGATTGCGATTGATATTGAGTTAGACAATTACCCCCCAGGACGGGGCTTCGGTTCGCCGGTGTAAGTGTAACCACATCAAAAATCAACACCGTGTTTGTAGCCACCTTCTGATGAGGGGCAATCGTGGCATGGCACTGGACACTAGTAACGAGTCTCTTCCTGTTCATTCACAATAAGTTTCACTGCACTAGGACCGCACTTTGTGTTCCGGGCATACCGTATAGTTTGAGTTGCACGTAGCCTATAGCGTCGTCGTCCCCGTATGATTCTCTTCCGGACCTGATGACAAGAAAATAGGTTAAGTTGGATAGTAATAGTCAACACAGTGCATTATCACGCATTATCGTGTTGTGTATTGATTTTGTATTTATTATTAGACCAGACTTGATAACATTAAGTAGGTACTTACATTGCTATTTTAACATTTCTCAACTCGGCTGATCAGAAATCTGGTTGGATGCAAAAAAAATTGCCACCATCAACGTACCTATTTATCCTTGGTAGATTCGTGCTTTCTGCTTTCACGAATCCGTCATCCATGATGTGACGTTAATAAAGTATAGAAAAAAAGTCCTTTTACGTGATAGTAACTATTAGATTACGAAAATATCCTGAAATAACACAAAGCTCGACGTCGTTAGTACTAATTTGTATGACAGAAATACTTCGCCTATGTTTATGCTAACGGATTGACGTCACATCCTAATCCAATATGGCGTATGGCGTTTCAGACATTTGAAGAACAGATTAAAAAAGACGATTTTTAAAATTGAATTATAAATTTAAAAATCCCTTTTTATTAATAAATATACACGTTTCTCGTTTACTTTTTACGTTATCTATCATAAAAATGCATTTTTATATTTTTTCTTTCTAGGTGTAAAATACCCTATTGTGACGCCGAAAGCCGCAAGGAATGCAACCTCTTTCGGACGCCACATCACCCCTCTACGGAAAGGAACCGTTCTGGCGTTCAACGCGCGGTAATCACCACAAGGACGCCAGCCGTTTTCTCCCTTGCGAGCCATGTGCAGCGGAGATGCCCAGGAACTGCTGGAAGGACGAGCCGTTCCACAGTTGATCATCAGCTCAAACTCCTTTTTAGCAGCCTGAAGTTTCTGCGGCGCAAGTCTACGAGGACGGCATGAAACCGGAGGGCCATCAGTGGTAATGATGTGATGCAGGGTCTTGTGCTTTACAACCCGAGGTAGACCTGGTGGACGTAGAATCTCAGGAAATTCTGACAAAATCTGAGCGGCGGCAGGTGAATCAGCTACAACAGCTTTAACACTAGCCTGTGTACTATTGGCAGCGATTGCAGCAACAGTAATCTTAGTGAGACCATCAAGTAACCGTTGATTATGACAGTCCGGCATTAAGTGATATTCAGCTAAAAAATCTGAACCAATAATGGGTACACTGACGTCTGCAATAACAAAATTCCAACGAAACTCCCGTCGAAGACCTAAATTTAATCGCATTAAAACGGGGCCATACGTTCTGATGGTGCTGCCATTAGCAGCGCTGACATCAAACGTAGTTGCGGGATAATCACCTTTAAGTAGATGGCGAGGAAAACAACTTATGTCTGATCCGGTATCAATAAGGAACCGATGGCCAGACTTAGAGTCAGTGACAAACAAACGACGGCTAGGCTTCGAGCAATCAGCCGCCGCCTCTACTGATTGCTTGGTTCGTTTCCCCGCTGGTCTGATTTCCAGGAGCAGGGTGAAATGCACTTGGAGGCCATAGTACCGAAAGTGCGATGGTACCAGCAAAGGCGATCCCTGGATCTGGAGCTGGTCCTGGACGAAACACGGGATGTAGAACGCGAACGAGAACGCTCAGTAGAAAGAGCCTCAACTTTCCGAGACAACTCTTCCAGGCGTTGCATAATAGCGGACAACTCCGGAGAATTCACGGCATGAACAGCTGCGAGAGGTGGAGGCGATGCTTCAACAATGGCATCAGCTATTTCAGCCACTTTATCCAGCTGCAGGTCCTTTTGAGCAATAAGAATACGCTGTACTTCGCGCGGGAGACGGCGCATCCATAACTCACGAAGAATGCTGTCATCACCCATCTCTGTGCCAGCAAGGGAGCGAAGATGGCGCAAGAAAGCTGACGGGCGTCTGTCACCCAGCTCTTCGTCACTAAGCAATTGACGTATCTGCTGGCTCCTCGAAACTGAGAGTTTACTTATTAACTCCTTCTTTAAATGGTCGTACTTATCCTCAGCCGGAGGATTGGTGATGGCATCCTCAACCTCGGATGCCACTCTCGTGTCCAGCATGGACAACACGTGACCAAATTTGGTGGTGTCAACCTTAATCCTGTGGATCTCGAACTGAGCCTCAGCCTGAGCAAACCACAACCTCGGCTTGTCTGCCCAAAAAGCGGGAAGTTTTATTTTCACCTCACTAACCTGGGCTTGGTCACCCACAGATTGCAGGCTTAAAACACGCTCCTGAAGCAGCCTCAACTGTTCCCGTAATTGTTTCGTCTCAGCCATGGTATATTAATTTAAATAGTATACACAAACACGAAACAAGGGGGAAAAAAAAAAAGTATGAAACACCACATACAATTCTTAAAACTAAAACTGTCTTCGCTACAATCTAAAAAATTACTACACACTGTATATGACATGTACAATAGTATAAATACGTATGTCGACACGGAGACCACGAAGTCTGTCGAATTCGATGCCTCGGGCGAGAAACGATTCAGGAACTGATGAACTGGATGCGCAAATCGGCACAATTTCAGCCACGGCGATTGAACATCGAGCCGTGGTATCCTACCGTCCGTGTCCGTCGGCGTGGGCGTCGCGTCGATACGGGCCACACCGTGAGCAACTGTTACCAGTGTGCGCCGCCCGCCGGAAGGATGCTTCTTCGATCGGGGTCACCAATGTGCGGGTGGCAATGTCCCGCACTCTCTCGGGTCAGGACGGACGGAACCAGGAATCAAACTCGAACTTGTATATACACTATATATATTTACACCTGCATATTGCAATTATGTACAAACGATTACAGCTAAATATTATCTAGCACGTAATAAAATATTTATCCAGGAAAATTGTTCCTGTCAATATAGACGAATACCGTTGACAACGATGACAACTTGTCACCTCATATTTATTTTCTTAATTGTGACGCCGAAAGCCGCAAGGAATGCAACCTCTTTCGGACGCCACAATTGTTTATTTGCATAAAACTCGCTACTGTACTTATTGAAATGTTAATCGGTCTAGTCTACCATATCAACATCTCCTTTCAAATTGCTTTCAAAGAAGAACATACGAAACTATCAAGACCAAAGTGTTTCTAACATAAACAAAACTTTTATTCGTGTTTTTATGTCTTATTTAAATTTTAGGGCTTACATTGAATTGAATAAAAAAAATATTATTTTATTACATTTTGTTTTATTTTGTACTTTCATACTATGGTAAATTTTTGTTTCCAATTATTCACTTTTGGAAAAAAAAACTAAAGTTTCATTACCTACACAATAACATTTGCACTTTTCACTTTTCTCATAATCTTAGCTGTATTTTAAGTAATTCACAGTTTTATACATTTTAGTTTGCCGCAGCTTGTAGAAATTGTGTCAGCATGTTTTGGAAGCAGTCTGCTAAGAACATGGTCTTATACCGGCTGATATTTCCTTCATCATCACCATCATTTCAGCCGTGATATAGTTCAAATTATTTCCAACATGAGCTAATTCTACACAATAACATTTGCACTTTTCACTTTTCTCATAATCTTAGCTGTATTTTAAGTAATTCACAGTTTTATACGTTTTAGTTTGCCGCAGCTTGTAGAAATTGTGTCAGCATGTTTTGGAAGCAGTCTGCTAAGAACATGGTCTTATACCGGCTGATATTTCCTTCATCATCATCATCATTTCAGCCGTGATATATTTCAAATTATTTCCAACATGAGCTAATTTTCTTCATGAGGATTTCTTCCAGTAGCACTGTGTGTCAGTACTGGATAGTTTTTCACTGCGCCTGTGTATTCACATCTGGAGAGCAACAGCATGTTTGGACGCTGATGACTTTTCCTTCTTTTTCATCCACTATCGCTGCATACGATTTCGAGCGGAATTTATGTTCTGTACACCAGTACACACCTTCAAATCCATTCATTCAAATCGCGCCGAAGTATATCCAACGGCAGCATCACCGTAAGATTATCTTGCCGACCTGAAAAGACCGGGAACGTTAATATTTTATGTTGAACATAACAAAAATAATAAGTTGTTAAAAATATGATGAGTTACACTTTTGAGGTTACCTATGTTATTTTCGCAATGATTTTAAACTTGTAGGTATTTGATTATAAATAATGTAGTGGTTGACAAACTTACACGGATGTTTTCTTCACATTCCTGAATTCAGCAGCACAGTAATCTGAATTAGAGGCAAATAAATTGCCGACCATTATTATGTCTACTCCTGCCTGGGGCCGGACATTGCGATTATCGGCTTTCGTGAAGCGGTTCACAAATAGAGAAGGCTGTGCCTGGTTCCATGGTAGGTATTATTCAATGGGCACTTTCGATGACTCTTGAAACGGTTTGTTTGGCTATTATCACAAACTTTTACAGTGTTTTGCAAACAAAAGCTAGAAAAACAATTAGAAATCTAGAAGAACAGAAAAATGATTCACAAACAAATAATCACCTCACATTTGACGTCACGCTCACAAGTCACGCTCACGCGCAGTCTGGCGCAACTTCCATACAAAAAAGTGTTGTATGAAGTTTGTACCAGAAATATCGCTGTCTTGCTTTCACCTATTTGACTCTCACTCACTCTGACTGACACTACTGACAGTCAGCCGCCAGCCGCCAAATTTGACATTCTTGTCTTGTTGACTGTTTGTAAACGAAGCTTGATTTTAGTATTAATTGTGTGAATTTGTGCATTTTGTGAATTACTCGCAAAATTTCGCCTTATTTGTACGTTTTCGTGGTCCCGTGTGATCTGTTGAGATATGTATTACAAAACTTGTGAAATATATTATGTGGTTTACGAGCCGGCCGGTCAGAAGGCCAAAAGCGAATGTTCATGGCCAAATTTCCATTTAATGAAGAAAGGTAAGCATACATTCACATTTTGTTATAGCCATTACATTAAGGATTACGTGATTTAAAAGTTTTCTATTGAAATTTCAAAAATTGAGAAGATAACCTGATAAATAGTGCTTGACATTTTTTTATCGACAATCGATAATTTTTTAACCGACTTCAAGAATTGAAAAGGAGGAGGTTATCTATCGTCGCGTTTTTTTTAAGTATGTTTACTAATTACTCGAAGTCGGCTGAACCTATTTAAATGATTCAAACGTTATAACATCAGGTTTTTTCCCAAGTTGGTCCTATTTTGAAATGCCTATTGCATAATGAAGTAAAGTCCGTTCGGTTAGATAGTGTCGGTTAAAGGTGTGCGTTATATTCGATAACGCATATAGCATAACGTTATAAAAATATAACTATCGCACCTAATATAAAAATATAACTTATTCTGCTATTGCTATATTAAATTATATCAAGCAGGGCGCCGCACGCCATCTAGTGTATTCGAAGTGAACAATTGAAATGACAGAACTGAACGAATGAACTGTGTTCTCCTTCTCTATCCAGCCGTTATTTAAGCTTCTTGATCCAGCCGCACGCGATGCAAGTATTGCTCTCTTTTTTCTTGGTAATCAAATTTATCAAAATTCAACTCTATCAAATAGAAATAGAGTTGAATTTTGAAAGTTAGAAAACCAAATAACGCGTTATATTTGAAACAGTTGAGACAGACCCTAATGTCTTATCTATAAGGACTAATATCATAATCACGTACGAAATGCGATTTGAACGAACATGTTATTTTTCTGCTATAATATTTATTACTATTATTAGAATATTAATTAATAGTAATTGATCATTAAGTAGTGTAAAAAACATTAATAACTACTTTTAGTTTAACGTAGGTTATAATAGGTTATTTATTATATTAGGTACCTAATACTAATATATTATAGCATTAAAAATAACCTAATATTTTAATGTAGCATAACGATATGCTATAATATACGAATATAACATAATAGCACACCTTTAGTGTCGGTACACCCGCACGGCATTGTGGCTCTTTTTTAGTGCATTCGTGCATGCTGTCGGGCTGGTCTAAACAAAAACACAAAAAATTGTAAATACATTTTTATATAATTTTTATGCATTCACAATGCAATTTTGTAAGTATAGGAAAAATGTGATAGTAAAAAACCACGAGCCCCATAAGTAGCTTTCAGGCGGGATTCGAACCCGCGCCTCCGGGAATCCGGCCCGATGCTCTGACCAACTAAGGGCCTTTCGGTAGCTTAGTTGGTCAGAGCATCGGTCAGAGCAAGTACGTTAAAATAAAATGTATGTGTTATAGATTGTAATACTTAAACTTAATTACTATTCATAATAAGATATACACGTAGTACATTATTATGTAAACGCAAGAATGCTGTGTATACTTGTAGTGGCTTGCATATAGGCCCATATATATTAAGTGTTTCGTACTCAAAAATGTTTGTATATGTCTAGCTGTAAGTATACCTAATTAAATAAAATAAAATAAAAATAAAAAAAATTAAATTAGACTTTGACTTTAATAATGGAGTTTACTTTTAGCCCCATTTGCGCCAACGTGAAATTCTTGTTAAACTTGGTGAACTACTTTTTGAATGAAAATTTTATTGTCACATAACTCTTGTTTAATTTAAACCGAGAATTAACGTTAGCGTAAGTAAGGCATCAATTAGACCCTAAAGTTTGCAAAATGATAGAAATGGAATCCTGATATTTTTTAATATCGCCATCGATAAAAAATCCCACGACTGGTACATCACTATTTCGGTTATTATGTTGGGAACCCTGTACGTCATGTACGTCATAATTTCAGCTATGTGGTTGGTATTCCGTTTTAGTATAACTTCCATACAAAACGATAATTTACTTTTTTTCTATGAGAGACCCGTCTCTTAAACGTAGTGATTACATGCTCTTTGCTCACGCGCTGTGATTGGTGTTTCGGTAGAGATTACGCACAGATTAAACTCAACGCTCTCGCTTTTGGTAGAAAGTATGCTTCCACTGAGCGTTCGTTCGTTGGCCTTCGGCCGCCGTCCACACCGAGTTCGATCTAATGGCTCAATTCCTTTGATGTTACCGCCACGCTCCGGATCGCCGGCACACGCCAACGAACGATCGTTGGCCTTCGCCAAACCGTCCAAACAGGACCAACGAAGGGCATCGAAACCCATTCGTTGGCGTTCGTTGGCGCGGTGTGTACGCGGCATTCTACAAGCCATGCTATGATACGGAACGGCAACAAGCTGTGAACCGGTTTACTCCTCTGAGTACTAAATCCTATGGAGGTGGCATACTTACGAAAAAGTGAGGCATAGTACACCATAAACTTATTAATACTAGGGGTAATAGACGGACAATGGTGCGAGTGAGAAACAAATCCATACATCATAACCTATGTGCGAGAAAGAGTTGGAAGAAAATGACAGCAGAACCCGATTTGATTCATTTAGCGTCTTATCACGTAGATGAAAAGCGTCCACTCGATTATTTTGTGATTTTTATCGCGATCGGGTCGATTTGGCTGTTATAACTATATAAATCAATAATGGGGTAGTGTTCTGTGTTGAATTGTAATGTTACTTACGACAATAAACCAAATAAACTAATTTCGCAGGTAAATAGGATTGTAAGTACAATTACCATTTTTATGGTTTATATTTTAGTTGAATATATTCCCAAATACACTAAGTGACACACTAATATCATAATATTTACTGCCTTTTTTCTAAATAAAGGTGATTTTTAAATATTATGTGTTAGATAAAAAGATATTCAATCCGTGAACTTGAGTAAATACGACGTAGAGATTGATAAAAATATCGATATCGATACTCATGTCGATGGTTTCCAATATAACTTTGTTTGTCTTTGTGAACACTAATAGTTTTATTTAAAGCTGATTTTAACCGACACTTTTTAAATAGTAAATTTTACCTATTTCAGAACTAATTTAACAATATTTTCAGGTTGACAAGAACATCGCGTATGCCCGACAACGATAATTTTAGCGCGACAACTCGCACGAATTATCGGCCGCTAATGTAGCCGCAGCATTATGAATACAAGTTTCACTATATTTTTCTGTCACTAGATGTCTGTCGCTAAGCTATGTTATAAAAATATCAAAAATAAATTCGACGCGGACGTCTGAACAATAAAACAGGGGGCCAAGTCTGCTAACGTTAAGTCACAATCGTGTCTCAATAGTGTTTCAATTGTAGTTCAGTTGTAGTGCTTTTTACCACACTTTTATTGGCGTCACCTGTAACTAAGTCACAATGTAAGAAAATCTTAGAATTCAATTTTGAACTACTTCTAATTGTCGTATTAATCGGTTCGTCAAAATCGGTCCAGCCGTTTCAGAGATTAGCCGGAACAAACAGAAAGACAGACAAAAATTGAAAAACATGTCATTTTGGTATATGTATCGTATATTTAGTCATATGCACGTGGTAAAAAGCGGTTATTTAATGTTACAAACATATGTTACATTTTATTTATTTGTATAGATGTATAGAAGATATGCCATCTCCATAGGATTCATTACTCGAGGTTTACTCGCTGTTTACCTGTCAAATGGTGCAAACGGTGTCAAATCGGTTCACTTAAAAAGACGTTGCCAACTTTATGCGCATGGCTTGTAGAAGACGATAGAGATGGCTGTGATACAAGCCATGCTATGGCGGTTTGGCAACGTCGCTTGTGAACCTAGCGTAGTATTATTCAGTACTCAGAGGCGTAGACCGAACATATAATTTGTGGACCGAACATTTGGTTAGATGTAACCCGACCTAGTTAAAAATAAGCAGATCTCGACTTAAAGAGACTTGGGTTGTAAGAATCAAGGAATCTAAAGTAATTAGAGGAATCTAAGTTTTATAGGACAGTGTTTCTAGATTGGCATTAATTAAAAGTACACGATTTGTTGTTATACTTTTTATTGAAAGTTAAACAAATGCCGTTGTTAAAATTAAACTGACTGGCTGACACTAGGAAAATTACATACATACAATGTTTAAGAAATTGAGAGCTTATTTTAGTTTATTATTTCTGATCACACCGACTACGTCGCTATTTATCAGCGCCATCTCGTTTCATTATTAGCACCCTTTTTTTTCTTTTTTTTCTGTCCCTCAAAAATCTCTCATAGGTGTGCGGGGTCTAGTACAAAGTGTATGGAGAGTGCGTCCTCAAAAAGCCAGAAAAATTTCTGCCGTCCGATCGTTTGCATCCGAGACTCATCAGCAGCGGACGTCAGACACGTCAGAATTCTGATAGTATGCGGAGTCTACAAAAAAACATATGAGCAGAGTGCGCCGGCGGGCGTTAGAAATTTTCTGACAGAAAAAAATCGTATAATATGCGACAGGCCTTAAATCGGTTCACACCCAACGAAAAATGCAACGTTGTCAAACCTAATAGCATGGCTTGTAGACAACAATAGAGAAGGCTGTGGCTTAGCTCAACTAACTAAAGTGTGTCAGATAACTCTGCACGTGCCTGGCGCGTTTTTGGCGCTAGTTACAGCACAGAATAATATTGTTACAGTGCATTTTTTGTTCTAATGTTATAGAAAAGATTAGTATTCGATTTTTACCGCGCGCAGACTTATCTGGCGTGCGTTCCGTCGCTTCGATCGAGTGCACTCGAGCGCACTCCGGCAGGGGGGGCTCACTCCGGAATTCAATCGACTACGCGCTGTCTACCGCGAGGTAGAGAATAGGCGGGTGTCACGCGCGCTCACCGCTCAGTTGTGCATGCGACGCCACGCGAGAAAGAAGTTACTTATTTTACTTTCGCCACACTTTCGCAAAATCCGTAATATTAAATATTATTGTGCGGCCTTCGGTTGTCTTAATAACGACAGAAAGAGAACGGATTTAAAATTTCATCATTCTCCTAAAAAATCTGAAAGGTACCTACCTAAGTTTTTTTGTGTGGTTTTAGGTAATTACGACAAAAATAAAAATTGACAAAGTGATTCTCATTTTTATACCTACATAGCTAGGTTAGGTACCTACGAATAATTATTATTAGGGAAAAATAATCAATAGGAAGTAGCTGTATGTAGCACTTTTAAAATAGGTACCTATCTACCAAATTACAAAATATCTACCTACTTTCTGTCTTAGCATAATATAATAACTGTGAATGCTCTAATAACCACTGAGCTAACGGAGTCGTTACGGCGGCCTGGCCACGAAAATGTGAAATAGAAATAGAAAGAAATAGAAATATCTTTATTTGCTCTAAATAGGGTTTATAGGGTGTTGGGTACAATATTATATTTTGAAAACAAAGTGGAGCTTAACCTATTTAACCATTTTACATAGCATGCAAATATACAATTATTGATTTAAAACAATTATTATTTAAATTAAAAATAACAGACTGATCAAAATGTCATAAACTAATATAGAGAAAGTCAAAACAATTAATTATTAATTATGTAAAAAAAAAAAAAAAAGTATCATAATAAATTTAAAATGTCAAATAAGAAATAAAATAAATTCACATGTCAGGCAATATTATTACGTCAATACAGGTTTGATAAAATACATTGCAATGTCTCGATACTTTTCTTTTACTCGATACTCGATACTGTCGGGAATCATATAAATGATACCCGACAATCGACATATTTTGAGACTTAATTCTCACGTGCACAGAACACTAATACTCCTAGCTCACGTGTTAATGTATGTATGTGACGTGGCACGTAGCGTGGCCGACAGCACATGGCAGCACAGCACATGTACAATGGACAATTCTGTTTGTTGAAGGTAGGTTTATTAATTATTATCGCCTAAGAATTCTTTGACACTATAGAACAACCTATCAGAAAGCCAATTATACAATGCAGTCTTAAACCTGCTAAAGGGTAATTGTTTTATACTTTCAGGTATTTTATTGAAAATTGAGATGGACATCGAGTTACAGTTTCTCTGATAACGGGTGCTCCTAGGAACCGACTCAGGGACCAGTCGATGACCATTACGTGTGCTGCGCAGGTACACATCCTTCGCTTGTTTAAAGTGGGACATATTTAATTTCACAAATTTGGCAGTCTCCAATATGTAAATACAAGGCAAGGGTAGTATTTTGAGCAATCTAAAAAGAGGTCTGCAGGGTTCATCGGGAGGACAACCACATATAGCCCGCAAACATTTCTTTTGACAGATAAAGGCTTTACCTACGTCAACACTATTTCCCCATATTATGAGCCCATAACGGAGTACTGACTCAACATAAGCAAAGTAGGCACTAAGTGCAGTGCTTCTAGACGCTATTTTAGTTAGTTTGTGAAGAGCAAAAGTGAAACTATTGATTTTCTTGCATACTACCTCTACTTGCTTCTTCCAGTCTAATCGATGGTCAATTTCAATACCTAGAAATTTTGATGTATTCTCTTTTTTAAGTATATGTCCTTGGTAGATTATGTCAAATGTTTTATTATTAAAATTAAGATAATTAGTTTTATTAATATTTATTATAAGATTATTATTATGCAGCCAGTCTATAATTAATGAAATAGTATTATTAATGTCAATTTTATGCTCATCTAGATTTTTGGTTATTGTTGTTACTACTATTGATATGTCGTCAGCGAACAAAATGCAACGGTGATTAGTTATTTTTGGTAGGTCATTAATATAAACCAGAAATAAAAACGGGCCCAGTATGCTTCCTTGTGGGACGCCAAATAGGTTTTCCCTGTATTCTGATTTATATGTTTGAGCCACCTTATTCTTGTCCAACCGAGATACTTGTACCAATTGCATTCTGTTCTGCAAGTATGTCTGGATCCATTTTAACGCAACGCCTCTTATGCCATATCGTTCTAGTTTTGATAACAATAATTTGTGACTGACAAAATCGAACGCTTTTGACATGTCAAAAAAGAGGCTTGTTGTGTACATACCGTTATTTAAGCCTTTCAATGTCTCACTCACAAGGTTGAAAACAGCCTGCGTAGTGGACTTAGTTTTCTGGAATCCATATTGGTCGTTATTTAGAATCTTATATTTATTAAAGAAAGAAATGAGTTTCTCAAGCATGACTTTCTCATAAATCTTTGCCAAAATAGGTATCAGTGTTATGGGCCTATAATTATTTAAGTTTAGTTTGTCACCCTTTTTAAACAATGGCTTAACTACAGAAAATTTGAGCTTTTCTGGGAAAGTGCCTGATACCATTGAAAGATTTATTAAATATGCTAGAATGGGGCCTAGTTGTTCGCTGCATGCTTTCAAAACTTTTGTGCATATTTCATCATACCCTTCTGAAGTGGTATTATTTAAAGAACTTATATATTTTTTTATGTCATATTCGTCAATAGGTGTCAAGTATATGGAATTTTTTAACATGTCATTTGAGGGTTCGTGTGAATTTATATAGTTTATTTTATTAGTACATTCGATAAAGTAATTATTAAATTTTGTTGCAATTTTTTTGGGACTCGTAATAATCTTGTCATGATATTCTATTGATTCAATGTAGTGATTTTTGTGAGTTTCGGAATTTAGCTCAGTCTGTATCACTTTCCATGTTGCCTGGCAGACATTCTTGCTATTTAAAACATATTTATTATTATTTATTTTTTTAGCTTTTTGTATACATTGTTTTAAAAGCTTAGAATATGCAAGGTATTTATTTTTGTTTGGTATATTACGTTTTTTGTAATATTTTAGTCGGAGGGTTCTATTTATGGCACAGCTTTTTTTAATGCCTTTTGAGATCCATTTTAATTTATTTATTGTGTTTATTTTAACTTTACAAACTGGGAAACATAGTTTGTACAATAAGCAGAACCAGTCATAAAACATATTAAAAGCCTGATTTGAGTCAGTTTCCTTGTATACATCTGCAAATGAGGTCTGTGCTAGATAAGTTTTGAACTTCTTAATGTTCTCAGCGGAGTAGCACCTTTTATAGTTGTATATAACTCTAGGAGTAACAGGTTTATTTTTTGTTTTAAATACCAACAATTGGGCTGTGTCATGATCAGACAAACAGAGAGGTAGGGTTTTTCCAATGGCACCTTGTATGTTACTATATATATGGTCAATACACGAGTTACCTCGTGTTGGTGTTGTTATGTGCTGTGTCAAATTATAATTTACTAAAATGTCAAAAAGGGTACTAGTCATATTATTATTTATCAAAGTGTTAATATATATGTCACCTACAATTATAATTTTTTGTTTCTGGTACTTATGTTGATACTTATTTAGAAGAAGTTGCAACTTGTCAAAGAAACAGTTATAATGTCTTTTCTTTGTGGCTGTAGAGGCACGATATACATACACAATAACGTTACTCAATAAGATGTGTATGGCACTGCACTCGAAATGGAAGTCAACCGCCAAGTCACTACCTAGTGCTATTTTTTTATACAAAATTCCTTTTTTTACTAAAATACATGCACCTCCTCGTCTTTGGCTCCTTGAGAAGTGGGTAGCTACTTCATAGTTATTTATATTAATATTTTTTTCCTCACCACATTTTATAAATGTTTCGGTGAAACACAGTACATCTGGAGTGAGGTCATTGTGCAGGTCAGAAATAGTTAACTCAATAATTTCCTTCTTAGAAGTAAGACCTTGTATATTTTGGTGCAGTACAACAAAATTCTGTTCCTTATTATTAACGAAAAAACTTAACTTTCTCTGGTTCCGGGGACTTCTGTGTGTTGTCTAATGATATTACAGGTTGGAAATAATATGGAATGGTCCCTTTTTTATACAAACAACTATTTGAACTGTTATTAATACATGTTTTGTTGTTGGATGTCATAAGTGTGTGTGATTTAATCATGTTTAAGCTATTTTGAATGTAGTCTTGGTTGTACTTTATGTAGTCTATTTCTATGTTTAATTTAAAGCAAATTATACCTTTTAATGACATTTTACAGTGTGGATTCTGGCTCAATAGCTGATTAATATCAATAAAAGTGCAGTTCACATATTGGTTACAAACAAGGTTGAGTTTGGTATTCAGTTTTTTAGTATTTAAACAATTATTATGTTGCACACTTAAAACAAACACTTTACATTGTATTGAATATAAGATGTTACAAAGATTGGTAATTGTTTGATATGGGTTGTCATCATTATTTCCTAAGGCTGTTATTACAATGTCATTTTTGCTTAGATTGTCATACAGATATTTACAGTTTTTTAATATTTCCGAGCTAGGGGCGTATGGTTTCACTGTACCACTAACACTGTAGTTGTCATTCCATTTGCCGCATCGAGATTTTCTTTCGTGCGGCGGCCGGCGCGCCCGGCGCGGCGGCGCGCGGCGCGCCGCCCCGCCCGGAGTGCGCTCGAGTCGAGTGAAGCCACGGACCGCACCCCTGGTATTATTGATTCGGAACGCGGCTAGGGACACGGTATCGAATAGAAAGTATCGATACGGTACTCATGAGTAGTATCGAAAAAAAAGTATCGTAGGCGTAAAAGTATCGATTGAAAAGTATCGATACCTTGAAGTATCGATACTTTTTAGTACTCATTTAAAAGACCAAAAAAAGGGCTCAATTTCAGAATGATAGAAAGTAAAAAAATATAATTCAAACAAGTACATTGAGAAATCAATCAGCCTTTATTATTATTTCAATACTTTTTGCAACCATTACCATCATTAACTATATAAAAACTATACTTACATAAAATTAGAACATCATATCTTCCTTTTTAACATACCATACTTATTTCCAGTATATACTTTTCTGTAATCAAGGGTTAAGGTTCAATAAAACAAAAGTGTATAATAATGAAGCCTAGCTTCAAATTAAGAATGATAGGAACCTATTACAATACTTCAAACAAGTGAACTGACAAATAAAATCAACATTAATTAAGTATTAACTTTTTCTTTACTGACAAAATTACAACCAAAATAGGTACTTTGCACAATCTGAAAGTAAAGTAAGTTGATGCCCAACCACCGCCGGCGCCCGCTAGAAACCGATGAATCAGCTCCATCCCCCAGCATCACCACCAACACCTACACCAGAGCCAGAAAGATGTGGGCACTACCCCGCAATATTGTGCCGCCGCCACTTCCCCAACCCAACTCACCCAATCCTCACATCCTTTCCAACACCTCCACCTAAAATTATAGCCCGTACCCCGTTTGCGCGCCCGCTCGCAGGCGCTAGCTGGGCCTCTCCCAATGGGGTCTCACTCGACTGGCTGACCGCGCCGAGAGCCGCAAAGATCCGACGGGGCACACCACACGTCCGAGAACGGCCGCGCAAAGTAGCACCAAACACCGTGGGGCAGTAGCCTCGCGAGATGAAGCCCGGGGAAAGAGCAGAAGCTCGAACTCGAACCCGCCTTCATCGGTGGAAGAAATCCTTGATGATTATTTAAGCATGAATTATTTGATACGATACTTGCCAAAAAGTACTCATTAGTAAAAGTATCAAAACAAAAAGTATCGAGTACAAAAGTACTCGGTATCGAATAAAAGTACTCGATACCAAAAATATCGAAAAAAAAATCGTGTCCCTAAACCTCTGAGTACTAGGATTCAGTACTCAGAGCCCTAAACGCGGCCCAAATGTCAAACGTGTGTCAAACAAACAATAGGCTACGTTCCGATTTGCGCCAACAGCGATAATATTACTGATATCGCGCTCACACATCATTCCGATTTGTTGTGAGCGCGACAACGAAAGCAGTAATTACGTCACGGATGACGTCACTACCGCCGCCATTTTGCGATCACGGTGATATCGTTCTCAAGCGTTAGCACTGTGAGCGGGCTGTCATATTTGACGTTTTCTTGTCAAACGTCATTGTTTGTTGTGGTTTTGTTTGAGTAATCTCTGCGTTTTAACTTTTATTTAGGTATTTTATTTGTTTATCCCGAAGCAGAAAGCCAGAAAAATGATAGTGCTTATTAAAGATGAGACGACGGGTAGAGACATTACTCTAAATTTAAGCACGGATCACTATCATCATCGCTGTCCAATAAAACGTTTACTAATTGACGAATATCCATACTAAACCGGTGATTATTTACTTACAAATTCAAATCAAAACAACGCTCGCTCGCGATGCGTGCAAATAGCCGTTCCGAATTGAAATCGCGTCAACAGTGCTGTCAGCGCGATAATCAAAACGGAACAGCTTTTAGCGCTCACAGTGCCAACAGTACTATTGACTCAAAACGGAACACGGCCATAATTTGGCTATTTTTACGGCTATTTGCAAGCATCGCGAGCGAGCGTTGTTTTGATTTGAATTTGTAAGTAAATAATCACCGGTTTAGTATGGATATTCGTCAATTAGTAAACGTTTTATTGGACAGCGATGATGATAGTGATCCGTGCTTAAATTTAGAGTAATGTCTCTACCCGTCGTCTCATCTTTAATAAGCACTATCATTTTTCTGGCTTTCTGCTTCGGGATAAACAAATAAAATACCTAAATAAAACCTAAAACGCAGAGATTACTCAAACAAAACCACAACAAACAATGACGTTTGACAACAAAACGTCAAATATGACAGCCCGCTCACAGTGCTAACCATGAAGTTTGACTTAATACTCTGAGGTAACTGGAGCTCTCACCCTGAATAAAAAAGTGTCGCCACCAAATTTGACATTTATGTATGTAGTGGCTGTCAGCTGTCTCATATGACCATACGTATTTTTTTAAAGTGTAGGTGAGACGGAAGACAGCCACTGTGTTATTTGTGGTATTCAAAAAATTGTTCGTACTGCACGCTCCAGTTACCTCAGTATTAAGTCGAACTTCATGGTGCTAACGCTTGAGAACGATATCACCGTCTGTGTCACCGTGATCGCAAAATGGCGGCGGTAGTGACGTCATCCGTGACGTAATTACTGCTTTCGTTGTCGCGCTCACAACAAATCGGAACGATGTGTGAGCGCGATATCAGTGATATTATCGCTGTTGACGCAAAACGGAACGTAGCCTTTGTGAATCAAGAGCATGTAATCACTACGTCACAATATATTGATCATATAATTTGTGATATGAAAAGCGCGGGAAACTTTGAGAAAGGCGGTTGTGTTTTTTCTGGCTTTTTGTTAAATTTATCTAATACTTTGGGTAGTAGGTGTAAATATTCATTATTTAAGTGTATTTTGTATATATATATATATTAGTTTAGTGTATATAGCTGTTTTGGTAAGTCTATAATATAATTTTTGCATGAATAAACCCCCCGACGACCCGGGGGGGTCTCCCCCTCCGGCGCCGGAGGCTTCTCATTATGTTACGATTACTAATGCCACTAATGATGCTGAAATGGATACAGAGGGATCCTTATTTGATACGGACAATTCCGAAAATCAAAATCCCAAACGTAAGAGGTCATCCGCTCGAAAAATTTGTCGACACTGTCACAAAAGGAAAAGGAAAAGTCATCAAAAACTTTCTGAAATAAATGAATTTACAGAAATAGACTGTCACTGTGATGTTACAACAGATAGTGTAAAACTTTTGCCAAATAATAAGAATATGATCGAACCCTCCCAACCTGTACAAACTCATACAACCCAAAACACTGAAATTCCAGCTCCTCATACCCCAATAGCTAGGCTGCTTTATCAAGCTTCAGATGCGTCACCTTACATTATTTACATTCAACGCGAACAATCATCTCCTGACGACAATACGATTATTCACCCAGTGGCTTTAGGGCGTTTTTTGAAAAAGCACACTTTTAACAATATTGTCAATGGTAGCTTAAAAAAAATCGTAAGAAATAAAGCTTCTATCTCCTTTTCCCATTATCAAGATGCTAATAACTTTATTATTAGCAGCTACCTGAAAGAAAACAAATACAAGGCATTCATTCCCACCCATAATATAACCCGGATGGGTGTAGTGAGAGGTGTCCCCGCTGATTGGTCAGAGGAGGACATAACTAACAACATCTCAGTGCCTGTAGGTTGTGGGAACATTCTCAGAATAAGACGCATTAAGAAAAAGATAACAAATAATGGTAAAATTGATTTCACACCTATTGAAACGGTAGTATTAACCTTTGATGGTCAGGTCCTTCCAAAAAGAGTTTACTTATGTTATAATTATCTACCTGTAAATTTGTATATATACCCTACCGTCCAATGTTATAAATGTTGTAGATATGGTCATATTAAGGCTCAATGTAGGTCTGTCTCTAGGTGTTTCAAGTGCGGATCGGGACACTCCGGAGATAATTGCTCTGTGGATGAAGAAGAAGTGAGATGCTGCTTATGTGCTGGTTTGCATACTGCCATTAGCAAAAATTGCCCTGAATTCTTTAGGCAGAAGTCTATAAAAGAAAGCATGGCCAAAAATTGCATATCTTATGCTGAGGCATTGAAACTCCATCCTGCCTCTTATAAATCTTACGCAGATGTTCTTGCTTCTTCTCCTCCTTCACCTCCTCTCTCCAATTCTGTGTACCCTACTAGTGCCAATAACAACTTAAGTGATACAACAAATAGAACATCATACAAAAAAACTGTTTTTATGAAACCAAAATCTCCTCGTAGCTTCAGTAAAGGTTATGACAAAGTTGCTCATGAAGCAGTATTAAATGAATACAGAATTCCTACTTCCCCCAATGGGAGTGCTCTGAGTAATAACAACACTGAGACCTCCTAACTTTCTAACTTACCTATTAGAGACCTGATAATTACTCTTATCCAAACTCTGTCTAACAGTAATATTTTTTCCTCACCGTCCAACGCTGCACAACCTGATAACAACTTTGTAAATTTAAATAAACTCAATGAACTCTGTAATTCAGTGGAATTGCAGAAGTGCAATCAGCAAGAAATCTGATTTAATCCACATAATTAATAAATATAATCCTTTTATTGTTGCCCTCCAAGAAACCTGGCTCAAACCAGGCATTAATTTTAAACTATCCGGCTTTTCATGTATACGTGAAGACCGGCTTGGGCTAGACCCAACTATTGGTTGTGGTGTAGCTTTGTTAATAAAACATACTTTGCTTTTTAAACATGTACCTATTCCACATCATAGTAATGATTTTTCAATCATTGCTGCTATTGTAAATAATATTTGTTTTGTTTCAATCTACATTCCCCATCCTGTTTCACATATTTATGATGAAATTGAAAATATTATAAAATCACTACCTAAACCCCTCCTGGTTATGGGAGATTTTAATGTGCAGCACTGCTCATGGGGTAGCTCTACGTCTAATCACTATGGCAGTAGAATGTTAGATCTGTTACATAGTAATAATTTATGTCTACTCAATACAGGAAAAATCACGCGCAGAACCAAGCCAGAGGAGGGCAGAAGTGTTCCTGACTTATCCATTGTCTCCCCTAGTCTTGCTTCTTCCTTAATATGGACTACACTTAGTTCCACACACGGCAGTGATCATTATCCAATTGTAATTACTTTCTTGAATAGCTCACTAAAACTATCAAATACAAATCCTCCAAGATTAAAACATAAATTAGTCAAGGATAAATGGAATACTTTTAAGTCACAAGTTGAGCAAGATTTAGAAGAACTCCCACAAATTGATAGGAATAACATTGCTTCTTGTGCAATTGCTTTAACATCTTTGCTAATAAACACTGCCAATAAAGTATTTCCTACTAAAACTGGCCAACCTAGTAAAATTCCATCCCCTCCCTGGTGGGATCAGGAGTGTACTATAGCTGTTACCAAAAGGAAAGAGGCTGAAATAAAATATAAGCTAAATTCTACTACTGAAAACTTTAATATCTTGTCTGACCTTATTAATAGTACTCGGAAATTATTTAAACAAAAGAAATGGGAAAGTTGGAAAAATTTCTGTGCTTCAATATCACCTAACACTCCGGTTTCTCTTGTTTGGTCTCATATTCGCCGTTTTCGCTCAGCATTCAAAGAATCCACTCCCAAACATATTCCGGAACAACTGGCTGAAGAATTCCTAGATAGATTAGCCCCTCCTTATGTTCCATTTGATAGTACACTTCTGCAAATCCCTTCCTCAGCTGAACTGACAGGTCTTGGTTCTCCCTTTTCATTAGCTGAACTCAAAGGTGTTCTGTCTTATGTCAAAGACTCTGCTCCTGGCTACGACAATATCCCATATTCTTTTATCAGTCACTTGGGGGATAGTAGCTTATTATACCTTTTAAATCTAATCAACTCTATGATGTTACATGGTGACATCCCATCTTCATGGAAGATTCAAGAGATAATACCGATTTTGAAACCCAATAAACCCAGCGATAAGGTTTCTTCGTATAGACCTATCGCATTATCTTCAGTTCTTCTTAAAATTGCCGAACATCTAATCAAAATCCGTTTAGAATGGTTTATTGAAAGTAGAGGTTTACTGAGTGACAGCCAGTTTGGCTTTAGAAAAAATAAAAGCACAATTGACAGCATTGGCATCTTCATGACTGATATACGAATAGCTTTCTCTCTAAATCAATCGCTTTTGGCTGCGTTTTTGGATATTAAATCTGCATATGATAATGTTATTCTTAGCATCTTACAAAATAAACTTATTAAATTACAGGTTCCAACATTATTAGTTAACTTCATCATAAATATTTTATCTAATAGAACAATCCATATTTCACAAGGTCCCGAGAATACGAAGTCACGGCTAGTGTGGAATGGGCTTCCACAAGGTTCTGTATTGAGCCCACTATTATACAATATTTATACATATGATTTAGATAGCTCTCTCCCCAACAGCATCCATACATTACAATACGCTGATGACCTACTGTTATACTGTTCAGGGAAATCAATAGAAAACCTATGTTCCCGCCTTACGTCTTCTTTAAATTCATTGAAAACCTGGCTTGATAATAACGGCCTTGAGCTCTCGAGTGCCAAGAGCAGTGTGGTCCTTTTTTCTAGGATGCGATGTCCACCACCCATCACTGTTTATTATGACAATTCCATATTACCGACTAGTGATGAAGCCAAGTTTTTAGGCATAACCCTAGACAGTAAATTAACAGGTCTAACGCATTGCTATCAGGTTGTTGCCAAATGTGAAAGGACTCTTAACATTTTAAGATGTTTATCTGGTGTCTGGTGGGGATCTCATCCATCCTCCCTGAAACAGCTTTACAACTCCATAGTTAGAAGCATTTTAGACTACGGGACATTCCTATTAGAACCCTGCAGCGCGCTTGGCATGAAAAAACTTGATATCATTCAGTCGAAAGCCCTCCGCATTGTTACTGGTGCTATGAAATCAAGTCCCACAAATGCTCTTCAAGTAGAGTGTTCTGATCCCCCTTTGAAGCTTAGACGGCAGTACCTATGTGATAGATACCTTTTTCGAGCGTTTCAATTGTATAACCACCCACTCTATAATAAACTTTCTAAACTTCTACAACTCGTGGAATCCTCCTCATACTGGTCACACAAACAAGTACCTTGTCTTGTTGTAAGTTTTAGCAAGTTTTGCTCCTTTCAAGCTCCAACTCACAGGTCAACATTTCTTCCAATTTTTTCACAAAACTACGAATGTTTAATTTTACTACCAAATATTTATTTAAACATTGATTTCCATAAAAATGACATCAACAGTAAATACCACTTTAATTTTTTACTGTCAGAGGTATGGCGGGATTATCATCATATTTATTGTGATGCTTCCAAGCTATCCTCTGATAGCAATGTTGGGGTTGGGATATTTCACAAACAGTACCAAGTTATTCAAATGGTTAAACTTCCGCCCGAGTCTTCGGTGTTTACTGGTGAATGCCTTGGCCTTTTAAAATCATTAGAATATGTCTTATTGTATAAATTAAAGAAAGTAATTATTTTCTCTGACTCAAGAAGCGCACTAGAAGCTCTGCAAAAATTTCCTTTTAAAAGCAATTTATGCTATCAAATAATTATAGAATGCCGAAAGTTAATTTATAAATGTTCATCATCCGGTTGTGAGATAAACTTTGTATGGGTGCCTAGTCATAGTAATATTCAAGGCAACGAAAAAGCTGACCAACTAGCAAAGGAAGCAATAGTTTCTGGGGATTTATTCCCTTACAAAAATTATTGCTATGATCTATGCGCTTATGCAAGGGTTTGTCTCAAAACATCATGGGAAAGTCAATGGCACTTAACCAGTAAATACAAAGGCAGCTATTATAAACTTATTACACCAGACATTCCATCTAGACCTTGGTTTAGTAAAATGAAGCTTGGTAAAGTACCCTCTACCATTATTACAAGAATGCGGCTTGGCCATACGTGTACTCCTGCCCATTTGTCCAGACTAGGAATTATTGAAAATTCATTGTGTGAGTGTGGCACCGGATTGGGCGATGTCAATCATATATTTTTTTCCTGTCCCCTATATGATCATACTTCCTTTTATGACACTTTAATTTCCCTCAGTATCCCTCTTCCTACTTCTATATTACTTCTATTATATTCCAATGATATTTATGTTTATAAATGTATTGCTCTTTTTATATCCTCTAACAATATTCAAATTTAAACTCCACCTACATATCCTTTATATATTTTATAATCCTTCTTTCTTTTCCTACCTACTATCCAATTCCAAATTTCCTTGTACATATACCTAAATTAGTTTATAAAGTTATAGTTTAGTTTCCCTACCTTTGTCATGGCTAATACCCAAACCGGGTGGAGCCAATAACAAAAAAAAAAAAAAAAAAAAAAAAAAAAAAAATTTGTGATATTGATGGTTGCATTTACTATGTAGTCTGTATAATTTAACTCACCACAATCACAAATTATATAGACTAGTACAGATAGGAATCAAGCCTTATAGCGGCCGTTTGTTAGTGAATGACGGACCCCGATTAGATTTTGACAACATAGTGCTGCCAGAATTATCGACACCCTTAATTCGTTATCGATAGTTGTGCAAATCATCGACGTTTGGTACAACCCTAGTAATATACTATTTTAAATTCTGCTCAAATAAAAAACACATTTGATGAAAGAAGGCATTTATTACTTGACATTACATTATAATTTTATCAAATACAAAGTACATTTAGATATACAAGTTGAGATTTATACAAGACAAAGAATGAGAGTAATGAAATTACTTACTAGATTGACTTAATAGATAAACTAAGAAATATAAATACTTTATCAGCCACAGGAAAAATTAAACTGCTTGCAAATATTTTTTACGCACAAATGCTAATGCTATTTTTCCTAGTAGTATTATTTAGTATCTGCCATTTCATTATTTATTGTTAATATCACTTTCAACGCAAGACGCAATAACCTAACTCTTATAGTGAAACATTTAATGCAGTAAGTAATCAATATAGCAACTAACAGCAGTAATTTGCACCATAATTCTGATTTGATAACTTATTACCGCAAGAATAGGCAGACACGGGCATCTTCGCAGCACTCCACGAACCTCGTTGAGACTCAAGTTATCTGAAAAGATTAGATTTGGTTAGTATAGATTCTACATATTGTTACTATAATCTGCCATAACATTTTATAAACAAATAAGTGATAGTTGAACTGAAAAGTTTGTAAATCAAGACAGAGTAGTGTGTATAAAGCACATTTTGTTTGTTGTGCCGCTATGCACAAGTTATAGATAATCAATGTTTATAGTTAATAACTGTTATTAAGTAGATAAGCTTTGTACATAGACTGATGAGAGGTAGTATATATAATTAAGTAAGATCTAAGATAGTAGGTAGCAGTAACAGTTATAACAGTCATAAGACAATCACAATAAACCATCATTCGTACCGACAACAATCATAATATTATCCCACCAGTATATTTGTTATAATTCTGTTCTGTTTGTCAGAATCAGAAATATGAATTTGATGATAAGGCATTTTAAATGTTTTGACAAAGTTATTGAATTACTTACACTGTTATTTTCTCTTGACTTGGTATTAACAACTTCACGAAATTGAAACTTGTTAAATGTGACAATTGATTATTTAAATTTAATCCCAAGTCATCTACTGTGCTTTATCATTATCACCATATGATATCACTTCTAAATGTATATTGAAATAAGGTATTAGGAAGGTTTTTTTTAACAAAACTAATCAATAATTAATTACACATACCTACTTACATTCATATAAAAAGAATAAACAAACATTACCTACCTTTCATTCATAACTTCTTCTTCAACATGTCAATGACAAGTACAAAATCATATGTTGTTGGCCCAAAACTGTGCCACTCTCACCGCGTTATCTGCAGCCAACATGAGGTCCTCACGCATGCAGGTGTCCGGGCATAAAGAGCAATCAATGAAGTGGGCCATGGTCTGTGGAGTGTAACCACACCTGCACGCGAGATCCGTGTTACTGGTGAAGCCCCACCAGGACAGGTTGTCTTTACTTCGACCAACTTGGGTACGGAGTCTATTTAAAGATCTCCATAATGATCTGGGAAGTTCAAGGCCAGGAGGGAGCTTTTCCTGGATGAGCACATATGGGTGTGAAAGGGTAGCAGACTTTTCCCACAGTTTAACTTTGGTTAAAGAGGCCTCCGTGGTGCCAGGAATGACGCACTTGTATAATTTGTATAAAATTTATAACTTTCTGAGAAACCGAATCTTCTTTACTCCGGTTAAGTTGTGAACTGTATTTTCTTTTGTTTTGGTTAGTTTTAAGAAATACAATGTTGCCTCTTGGAATTACCTAAAACAACAAAACTCAAATTTAGGTTAATGTAATAAATAATTGATACATAAAACTACGTAAATAGTTTTACTTACGTGTACCGAAGGCATCTTCGAATAATGTATCCATATTTCTGTAAAGAAATATCTGAGAAAAAGTGGAAAAACATCTAAAGAATACTAGAAAACCGAAATGAGTAAAAAAACAGAAACTAAATAAACGTCATCTTGAAATTCTTGAAAAAAGTGACAGCCTTAATTTTAGCCAATGGGGGCACCCCAACAAAATGGCGGTCTTAATTATAGCCAATGAATGGGTATCGGGGCTACCGGCCACTAAGTTTTGACCTATTCTATGGGTGATTCCAACGCCTGACCACAATCACAATCCGTGCACCTATATAATTTGTGCCGTGCACAATCCTATAATTTGTGTCACAATCACAATCATCAGGAGGAAAGTTTATAAATTCAGAAAATATTTACATCATGAATAAAATAAGTTATTGAGTGTGTTGTGTTAATGAGTACTTACTCTTTTCTATAGTAAAATGACTACTTCATACTATATTTTAAAAGCTCTGATGAAAACAAAAATCGAATTAGAGTTCAAAGAACATTTTAGCCGAACAACTGAAATTAAATGTTTCGATAAAACAAAAGAAGAAATGAATTCTAGATGCCGCGTTTGTTTGCGGAGAGGCACTGTAGATATATATGGGGGTGATCCAAATACTGTTAAAATTAGTGAAGCTTTGCAAACAATAGCAGGTGTTGAAGTCATTGAATCTGACAACAACCCGAAGATGTTGTGCACTATATGTTATCAATTCATTAAAACTGCGCTGCTTTTTCGTAAGACAGCGAAGAGATCAGAGGACATTTTGAAACAACCAATTAGTAAGTCTTCTGTGAAAGTAGAGTTATTTGCAGCGAACTTGGACGAGTCTAGTCACAATGAAAATGATAATAATACTGATGAAGATGTCTCTGACTCGAAGCCGTCGGAAGAGTTGTGGGCTGGATTAAAGACGGAAGAAATAAAAATGGAGAAAAAAGACAAAACTAAATGCTCTTCTAAGGTAACCTGTCCAATATGCAAAAAAGTTGTCAACCGCACATATTTTAAAGAGCATGCCACTCTCCATGATCCAGATCACAAAAAATATGTGTGTGACGTATGTGGAAAAGCATTCAGACTACGATGTGCTTATCATAACCACAGCTTACGACACAGAAATGATTTTCCATACAAATGTACATTTTGCCCGTACCGGGGACGGTATGCTGAGCTTTTAAAAACCCATATGCGTACTCATACTGGAGATTACAGTTACATGTGTACTGAGTGTCCTGCTAGATTTCTTTTTAAGAGCAATTTGAATAGCCACATGCTTAAGCATAAAGAGCCACAGTTTAAATGTGATACTTGTAACCGAGCCTTCCATTCATCATTGACATTGCAAAGACATCATGAAGCGGATCATTTGGGCATAAAAAATCATGTATGTAACATGTGTGGAAAAGCCTTTGGCTACAGAAATGCTATGATGAAACATCAACGTCATGTTCATAAGAGAGAAAAGCTCCTTTTCGGGCGTATGCCATCTTATTTAGCTGAACAGAAACAAAATGGTTGAACTAATGAAAAATAAATAGTACTTGCTGAATGTATTTGTATTATTAATGCCAAAGTAGATTCAGGTGAATCTTGAGAGGTTCAATTTGCGATGTCCAGAGGAAAAAAGTACCGTAAAACCTTACAAGATTGCCCAACCGATCTGAGTTTGCCCTGTAGGGCATTTATTACAAATGTTGAAAAATGTGGCAACTTTTTTTAGAACTGTGGTATTACGTAATCTATAGTAGAAATTTCAATATATTTCTGGCAACACTACGGATGTAACTTTTGCTAATGTCACTTCAGTTGGGTGTCAGTCTATGACAAAGTTAGAGGTGTGATTCGCGGGCCAAAAACAGTGTGAAAAACTTTTGCCAGAACTTGATTTGGTATTGCAGCAGGTAAGTTATTTCTTAACTACTGTTTGTTTGAAACCAATAAACAAGTCCAACCGAATAAACACCGCAAAATCTCTCTTAAATTCGAAAATATTTTGGTGGGCAATGTCAAATTACTTTTTCTGAAGCAGTATTTACAACTTTGCCCACTAAAATATTACCGTTAGGGTTGTCTCCTCCGCGTTAAAAACTGAAAGAGTGATAAAAAGGTATAATCAGCAGCAAACAAGTTGAGCCCTGACGCAATGTATACTTTGTTTTAACCATAATACGTTGGAATGAGAATACGTTGAATTGTTATGAGACTTTAAAATGAAAATGTTCCTATTACCTATAATAAGAGTTGCTCGCTAGCATTAAGTATATTGTTTGTTTTTAGAGCGAAAAGCGTTTATATAATTTTTAAGAATCTTTAAAATATATGGTTCTTTAAGTTATGTAAAAGTTGCTTACCAATTATTGATCTTTAAATATTTTAATGTTTGTATTTATAGCTAGGTATATTTCAGAAATACTGTTTCATCTCAACTCATCTCATTTCAACTGTTTTAGTATTTTATTTTTTACATAAATAGTGTAGTAGAAAGTGAGCGTATTCATACCTCAAACCGCGTTGGTTACCACAATAAAAGTGACAACCCTTGCACATAGTTTTATTTGTATGAAATATTACAAAAATCTTTTTGTGACTTTGCCCACTCAGTTTTGACCGTTAATATAAACTATTAAACTATAATAATAAAATCATATGTTACATTCACTATTTCTCTAAAATAACCCCTAAATCTTATAATCGTAAGGTTAACAATAGCAAATTTAGAAAAGTTTCTGCACAGTGGGCAAACTTGTAAAAATTATTAATATTTGGCCCGCTTTTTAAATTAATGTTTTTATCACATTAATATACATTTTATTGGTATCATGATATGTTCTATACAAAGAGCTGAAAATTTAACAATGGTTTAGCACAATCATGAATTAAAAACTTTATTATTTTTTTAAATATTCAACGCAAGATCTAAAATTGCAAGAAATTTGGGCAAAGTCGTACGGTTTTACGGTACCCGAAGTATTAAAATTATAATCCATATTTTTTTTATACTTACTACTTTAATGTATAATCTGAGGCACGATAGTAAGTGTCTAATTTAGGTATAAATGATCGAAAAAAAAACCCAAAGAACACCTCACAAAAATGTAAACTGCTATATTTTTTAAACCATTTGGCCAAAAGTGATGCCTATTTGTTAATGATTTTTTAATTACGTTAAATTTTGTTTCATTATTACTTACTTGTAAAAATCTATTAAAATAAATTGCGCCAAGGGAATCAACAGAACGAATTTCAAGATTCACCCTTCATCCGTTCCTTGGCCTTGGTGATTAATTTTATATTCAGCTGATATGCATACACATAATACACATAATATAAATAAAATTATAATGTCGACTGTCAAGTAATTAAGCCATTTTCATCAAATGGTTTTTATTTTAACAGAATTTATTTTATAAAAAACTAAGGCTTAGGTTTAAGCAATCACCAGATATAATGAAATATAACGCCCAAAAAATCGTAAGTACTTACCAGAATTTAATCCCCATTTTAATATGAAATTATCACCAATAAACGTAAAGTCTTTGTTTACCCAAAAAATATAATTGAAGTTCTAAAGGTTTACCGATACTACCGTAAAATGTTTACTCAAGGCTGAGCTTCATAGAGCTTCAATAAATAACGGCCCCCAAAAAAAAACACTACCTAGTTTGCATTCATTTATTAATAATGGCTACCATTTAAAGCGGCAGTTTACATACAAATAAACTTAAAACTTAATAAGGCAGTCCTTAGTCGTGGGCCCCACTGGAGCGACCGCGGGCATAGAATAATAAATATTTGACCGCGGGGCGCGGAGGCGACACCTGCGGATCCGCAGGACGCGCGAACTCGTACTATTCCCTCCGCCCGCCGCCGCCGGCGCCACAAATTATATAGACTAGTGCCGGCGCCGCCGGTCGTGGCAACCTCTGAGTGAGTACGTACTCAGAGGTGGCAACCGCCCGCCGGACGCGCCAGTGTGACCCCTCCCTCCCGTCCGTCTTAAGGTGCATGTAGACGTGAAACGATCATTTTTGAGGCCCTAAAACTCATAAATTAGCCTACTGATGAATCCAGAATTAATATATATTGAATATTGATATATAAACTTCAATCTGAGCATTTAAAAAAACATAGTCTTTAAGATACTATTAAAAAAAAACATTGAAATGAAGCTGTTTTCAACTTGAAATACGCTACTGCTTCTAAACTACAAGTGATATTTTCACGTTTCTTTCAGGAAGAGATTGCTAACTTGTTTAACTTAAAACTGAGCATTTTTCGTTTTAAAATAATACATAGTTTTGACGAAACGTGTGTTTAAGCTGTTTTTGTGCGGGTAGCGGGCGGGAAAATTAGGCCACTTTTCTATGGCCAAGGTCGTTGGCGATACCACGGGCCTTTAGTAGATTGTACAACAAGTGCATAAAACGTACCATTTTACCCGAGACGTATATATCCATCCGAGCCGTAGGCGAGGGTGGATAGTCAATTCGAGGGTAAAATGGGTTTTATGTACGAGTTATACACTCTGCTTTTCACTTCGAGTGTGAGGAAAATTTGATAAATAACAATATTGCAAAAAAGAAAAAATAAAGACTTCGCCATATTGGCGGGAAGACTTTCTTTTTTTTTATACGTGGCAGTGGCAGCACAGTGACTTTAGCATAGAGCGAACTCGTAGTCCATAATGCTCTTGAAAGCATTATGGACTAGACGTAGAAATACGTTTCTTAGAAAACTCATTAATTTTGCCTAAGTAGTTTTATTAATTTAGTAATTTAACATGGATTATGTACAAAATTTAAGAAACAGAATGAAATAACAGGTTTATATAACGAAGTTTAATTGCGTGTGTGACTGTTTAACTGACGACCTTTGTCTTAGAATCTGAGACATAGACGAAGATTTTACTTTATGCACTAGAGCATAAAAAGCGATTTTATGCAGCCTATACCCAACATAAACACGAACTTTACGAGCATGAGAAGTGAAAAATATATTTGTTTTTCCCGCTCAACGCGGACGCAAGTGTGGCCCACGACTTAGTGTAATTTTAAAATTTACAAACGTAGTGATATAATATTTTGGTAGTAATGACACAAAACTTTGCTAGTTAAAATTTGGTGCACGCGTGGCCTTTTTGGGTTATGAAAAGTTTTTGTAGTGCAGGCATGACTTAAATAGCCCGAAAGATTTTGGTACAGGTTTCCTTTATTTGTACATATTATATTTTTTTTGGATGAGGCTGTTTAGGGTACGATTGTTTTTTTGGTGGTCATTAAATTTCATCCTAAAAACTAATAACACGGGGTACATAGATAATGTATCAAGGTCGTAGATCATTTCCATATGGAAAAAACCCTCCCTAATAAATAAAAGAAGAAAAAAAAGGGCGTCGATAGTTTTGGCAGAACTACCTATGCGGCTGCCCCATTTCAAAACTTAGTAAGTCGCCAAAAATGGTGATTTTTGTTTTTTGGCTTAATGCTATTTCCTATTCCTAGTAAGGCATACAAAAACACCCTCTAAAGTACCTACTTTAGAGGGTGTTTTTGTATGCCTTACCAGTACCTACTGCAGCTGTAAATTTTTTGCTATCGGCACCGCATATTAAAGACTTATTTCTATAGAAATAAGGCAGCATTCAGTTTGACTTTGGCGGGGGCTGCTGGCCCCAGCTACGCTACACACGCTCCTGTATCGATAGCTTGCTTCCATAAAAAGTTATGACGTATTCTAAACCTAGTAAGAGAGCCAAAAATATAAAAATCCTAAGCTTAACCATTTCAAAACATAGTATGTCGCAAAACTATTTCAAAAACATAGTTAGTGGAGACACTTACTAGGTTTTTGAAATGGTTCAATATACATACCTACCTACTAGGTTTTGAGATGGTAAAATAGATAGTAAGACATTGAAGTCGTGCGTTACTATACTAGGTAGTTTAGTTGCATGGTAGTCCAGTTAATTTTTTTGAACATTAAGTAATACTTTTTTAAAGGCTGCTTTAAGTCTTAAAATATTTTTTCTAGATTTTGATCTGAATCTATCTGGAAAAGTGTAGTGCCAAGTGCCAGCTCAGAAAAAAAGTATAGAAATAACCCCTCTCTTTCCGTGGGTGTCCTCATAAAAGTCGACCGAAACTACTAATGCTATCAACTTGAAATTTGGAATGGTTTTAGATGACGTTTGCCCAACTTTTTTGCAAATAAGAGAAATATAAAAACATTGGTATTTTTTTTCCACCGGGACTGAAAGGGGGTCTTAAAAATTCAAAGTAGGGCTTTTAGGGCATATGGGGTATCATATGAAAGAGCGCTGCTTGCACATTCTCAAACATATTTTATTTTTTTCTTAAGCTCCATAGTTTTTGACTTTTGATGAAAAATAAAAAAAAAATACCCCCCCCCCCCCCCTTATCTCCGAAGTTTGCATAGAGAAAAATCTGAAATTATTTGATGTGATAGAAATTTATGTAAAGATTACAGCAAAAATAAAACCATGTCTCTAAATAGTAAACTTTTCAGAAATCATCAAAAAAAAATATAAGTATTAGTTGAACTATCGGTCAAGAGCTGGCGTTGACCTAAAATTGCAATATTCTACACCGTAAATGCTCTGACAAATCTAGCCTCGCCGATGAAAACATTTTCACGTTATATTTAAGTATTTATAGATTTTTCCTACGTACAAATTTGAATCATGACAATAACAAATACAAAAAAATAATTACTTACCTTTTTTTTTTTTTTTTTCTTCCTCAACGGGGTAGCACTTAGCCTTCATCACACCTGATGTTAAGTGGTGATAAGGCTGAAGGTGGAAGCGCACTACTCCCGGAATCCCCAATCACTCAGGAACTGGCTATCTTATCTCTAACTGCCGGAACACAATAATGCTGAAAACATCATTGTTATGGCGTCAGACTTAGATAAGGCTAATAATTACCTAATTTTGTGCTGTCGTTCTGAAGTGATGCACTGGCATACATTTTGGTTGATAAGACTAGCTGTGGGGCTTCGCTCCCGTGGCATTTCGGGATAAAAAATAAATACTTACTTAACAACCTATTCTCCGACCTACCGAATATACTTACATATAAAATTTCATCAAAATCGGTCAAGCAGTTTCAGGCAAGTATGGCAACTAACACTGTGACACGGAATTTTATATATTAGATGTAATCACAGACCTGTGGATATAATATACTAGCATTCCGCCCGCGTCTTCGCCCGCGTCACGCTCCAGCTCCAAAACTACCCCCATACCAAAAATCACGTCGATCCGTTGCTCCGTTTTGACGTAAAAGACGAACAAACAAAAACATTTTCACATTTATCCAGTACTAGCTTTCCGCCCGCCCCGCGGCTTCGCCCGCGTGGACTTCACGACGTTATCCCGCGGGAATGTAATATTTTTACGGGATAAAAGTACCCTATGTTCCTCTCCAGGCTACAAAGTAAGTATCTCTGTCCCAAATTTCAGCCAAATCCGTTCAGCCGTTTTGGCGTGATTGAGTAACAAACATACAAACATCTAAACATCCAAACACCTAAACTTTCACATTTATAATATGAAGTAATTATAATATTAAGGCGAGGAATCCCGACCGAAATAGGCACGCTAACGCTTGCTCGGCCGCGCTCTATACACTTCGCGCGGACCCAGCGGCAGCCGGCAGTGAACTCGCGAGCGCCCCGCGAATCGAAAATAACTTAAAAATCAATTAAAAATTAAATAATAAGAAAATTTAATTTATGACGGCCGGAATCCCTCGGCTATTCAAAGACAATTATTTTCATATGTTTTTTATTAACTAAAACCAATTATACTGCAAGTAATATGATATTTGAATTATTATTAGACGGATGTTTGGGATCTTAATTGATACAGTAAAATATCACCAATCGAAAAAAAACGGCCGGAAGCACTAGATAAATAACTGTAAAATAACATATATTTTTTCCAAATTTTAAGTACTTGTGATTTGCGAGTAATCCATAATTTAAAATACCCTATTTTGGGGAATAGGCGCCTTAAGTGTCACAGTCACAGTGTTTGTTAACGCACTAATCCTTGATTGACCTATTTTTATTAATTTCTTTGTATAGGTATATTTGTGGTATAAGTCTGATGAGAATAGGTAGTTGGCATTATATTAATTAAATATTCCAGTCACAATCCACTATTCGGCACGCACCCTACTTATATCATTAAATTATTCTCAAGCTGTCAACAAAAGTCAATGCAAACTGCACTCGTGCCCACGCGCGGCGCTTCTGCGTAATAAATTCATTGCCACGCCTCGGAAGCGACGGCCAACTAAAAGTATGGAGCGAAACCCACACTTGGGCACTGAGGCCACCTGCTGTACCGATACGGTCAGTCCTGCCATCGACTTCGCAACAGCAGCTCAAATCTCTTGCATCCAATAAGTTATATTTGAAATTTCTAATGCCATACAAAACATCACAAAAAAGGACATGTCCCGATTAACAGTAACAAACTTCAACAAGAGAACCGGTAGCCCGTTCCAGAGCAAGAGCAAGGAATCGTCCCCGGAGACCACAAAAGTCGTCCATGAAGAAGTACTGGAGAAGACGCACTACGAGAAACAGAAGGAAAAGCAGCATGAGCTGATAAACAAAGTGACCAAGAAAGCTGCAGAATATCAATCGAGTAAGCCGAGCTCCGGAGTGTTTACTGAAGTGGTGACCCATGGGGCTTTTACTTCGAAAACCAATAAAGAGAAGTCTCCACCTGTAGAAAATGCCGTGAACAAAGGTGCAAACGGTTCGAACGGAACAAAATCTCTTCTAGGATTCCCATCATCAGCTAATGATTTAGCTCTCGATGCTAAGACAGACTTAGAATCAGATCCCAATATTTCAAAAGAAGTTAAAGAGAAAGTTATCGAAAAGTTATTTAAACTCGTATCAATGGTGCAACATACGTACGAATCAAAAGTGAGGATAATGACAGAATTTGACAAGTACAAAGACACCCACCTAAAAGCTGAAGCGAGAAGAGAGAAGGAGCATTCGGAGCAGCTTTACAAACTGAACATGAATTTTCAGAACGAAGTAGTGCAAGCTATACAGAGGTTGAAGAGTGAAATGGATATTACTAGAAATGCTTCTGATGATTTAGAACAAAGTCGTGTCAGTGTCCCCAAAGCAAGTTCAGTTAATTTTAATACTAGTGACATGCAAGATTTATCTAACGAATTTGTGAATGATGACGTAAGCGTTGAAAACAAAAGTGATCAAGAGACTGACACACAAACACACTAATAGAGTCTGTGCCAGATAACTCTGCGCGCGACTAGGACATTTTGGCGCTAGTTACAGTATATTGATTTTGTTATAATATTATAGTAAAGGATTAGTTAGTGCCTATGGTATTCGATTTTGCTCGCAGACTTTATCTGGCGCGACTTTATCTAGATATCAATGTGCAATAATTTTTTTATATTGCTTTTAGCATTATACAGTCGTGCTTTAGCAAAAAATAATCAGACCAAACTAAATGTAAGATTTTAACCACTATTTATAACATAACTTGTTTAAATACACTTACCATAAAAAATGAGGAAGTAAATTATTTTTGTAATAATGTAAGTAAGTAATTACTTAAGTACCTAGTTTTGTTACGAAGTTTCATTTTAATTATTTTACCTAAGTAGGTATTACCCACCTATTTAAGGTGACTTTTCTATTCGAAAAAGTTCAAGTCGATGGTCAGGTCAAGTGTTTTAGGACATAATTAGAAGCAATCATTTTTAAAATTTTAACCTATTGACGCCTGACCGGCGGAATATAAATAATAAATAATTATTGGATTTTAGAAATAGGATATTTCTTAGGCATCTCAATTATTTTTAAGCCAAGACTATGATACTTATATGTTAAGATTATAATTATTATCTTTCCATGTCTAGGGTGGTCTAAGCTTAAAAATAGTTGAGATGCCCAACAAATATAAATTTTAAAATAAAGTATGAATAATAATTAGAATAGAAAAAAGTCACCTTATATATATTATATATAATAATTATATATTATTATAAGTAATTAGTTTAATTATATATTATTATTATATATAATAATATATAATTAAACTAATTAATAAAATATTTTATCTACACTCATGTTATAATATTCGAATTATGAACTCTTGCCTGAACGTAGAATGATACACTTTATGCCATAGTCAAGTCAACTTTAAAAAATAAAACTGCTGTATCCTGGTGTTTCATAATGACCATTATGAAACACCCGGATACAGCTGTCACTCATTATAAAACACTTATATTTCTTAATTTTACAGTCTCCATGGCAACCGTAGATTTACCGGCCCTTACTTCCAATTCTTTCAAGCCCTTCTTTAGCCGGCAACAATCAAACTTTTTTAAAATGAGAATTTTGAATTTAGAAGGAATAGATCTATGAGTGGGGTTTGGCACCAATTCATTTTATAATTAATATTCATCATAATCATCATAATTCAATTATTAATTTCGGCCAAAATTTGTGTCAAATTATAAGCAATGCAGGCGAAATCACGCCGAATTTCGGCAAAGAGTGTTTACTTACGCACTTACGCATGAAGTGGTCAAGGCGAACTATGATGTGATGACAAATCAAGTAGGAGTGTGTAGGAGGCTGACAATGTTAGGAATTCCAATGTTATGATGACAGGTAGTTTTAGGTAAAAGGTGATTTTAAACTTACATGGTCATTATCACTATAACTATTATGAAAAACGGGATTTTTACCATGTTTATTTTGTTTTTCGAGTTCCCGATATTTCGGCGCAGTTGCACACGCCATGATCACGGAGTTACTCCGTGAACATGGAACTCGAAAAACAAAATAAACATGGTAAAAATCCCGTTTTTCATAATAGTTATAAAGGTGATTTGATCGTTATAGTTAATAAATTAATACTCTGACCAACTAAGCTACCGAAAGGCTTACACGACTCGTCGAATTTTGCTATCACTTGTTACGCTGTAGGCCAGCGTTGCTTCATCAATGCGAAGAAACCCTCGCATCCGAAAGAAACATTTTTACAAATGTTTAACAATCCAATGTTATCCCGCCTGAAAGCTACTTATAGGGCTCGTGGTTTTTTACTATCACATTTTTCCTATACTTACAGAATTGCTTTGCTTACAGAATTGCATTAAAAATAATTTAAAATCAAATTAATACTCTTAAGATTTTTGACGATAGACGATGACACGAGGAGCTTAATAGTTTACAGTCATTGATTGACTCCGTCTAATATAAGCAAATCTTAGATTTCTGCGCGAGCTGTTAATTGAAATAAAACCACTTTTATAACGGATTCAATCACGCGTAAGTATATTAAACAAATAAAAAAAAAAATTTTAGTTGTGGTTTTAAAAGATTATTTTTCCGACGTTTCGGTTTCGGAACCTTTCCAAGGGCCGTGGTCGTTCACTTCATTATTGGCGCTACCTCGCGGCCCGCTTCGTCATACCGCGCCCGCTTCGTCATAGGTAATATCTATTCTCCCCCAATAGCCACTCTACCCTGATGACGTTTTCATGAGTTACTGCAGTTGGTGGTCGGCCGAGTCTGGGGTCATCGTGTAGGTTCTGTCGACCACGTTTAAATTAAAGAAACCAGTAACTGTCGCTAACGCAGGAGCAGACTCCCCAAAAGCAGCTTGTAAATTTTCTTGAGATTCCATGAAGGTAAAAAACCTCGTTTAAAATCATAGAAAATCATAGCACGATAAGCTTCTCGGAAGACGTCCATTGTTGGAACAAAAGAAGAGTGACAGATAATCTTTAAACATTCTTTTAATTTAGACTACTTACACATGGTCAACAGACCTTAGGTGTTATTGTTGATCGAAGCATGTAAGTTTAAAATATTACTCCATTATTTTAATGTCTCTTTTGTCTCTTACAATAACTAGGTAGGTTAAGGAAACAAACAGAAAACTCTAGATAAAACTACCTACCACCATACGTCATATCGTACCTACCTAAATGAGGAACATCTCAATGTTGATAACACTCGAATATCGAGAGAAAACTTTTTAATTTTAGTTAATGTCGATGCTATTAAATTATTTTATAGTAATTTAAAGGTTTTTAGATAATTTTGGAATACTCGTACCTAGGTAATGTTATTTTTTTCTTCCACAGTCCTCCGCTTCGCCGCATCTATCTGTCTGTTTGCGATAAACTCAAAAACTACACGGCTTACACCAAAAGATAAGTGTTTTCTGAGAAAGGTATGGATTAGCTAGCTGTACATAATTTATCAGGGTTTTGTGTAAGTTGGTTAAAAAACGATAAAATAAATTCAAGCGCTTATTTCGCACGCGCGCCCCAGGCCACGCCCCTCGCTGTAGGGTCGGGCCGTTCATCCGTCCCACTCCCACTCCCAGGTAGCCAAGCCAGGTACACAAATTATACCAACATTCCTCAAAATTTTAATTAGTACAATATATTTACGGGATGATACCATGATAGTGTCAAGCAATACCTACGAACAGATTTTACTATGGGGCTATCCACGAAATCTCGAAAATCAGCTGTTCCATACATTTCAGTAGAGTCGATGTTGTACTTCTGTCTGTATGGAACAGACAGCCGATTTTTTTTTTGCGATTCCATGGTTGGCTCCATAGTAAAAATTGTTTGTATTGATGGACACTATCATCTCCTAAAATCTTTGTACTAATTAAAATTTAGTGGCGTATAGAGCCAGGGCGGACCAAAACATTCATCATGTCAGCCGAACGACGCCCACTGCTGGGCATAGGCCTCCCCCAAGGATCTCCACAACGATCGGTCCTGCGCTGCCCGCATCCAGCGGCTTCCCGCGACCTTGACCAGATCGTCGGTCCACCTTGTAGGAGGCCTGCCCACGGAACGTCGTCCGGTACGCGGTCGCCATTCGAGAACCTTTTCGCCCCAACGGCCATCGTCTCGCGGAGAGACCAAAACATTAATTATCATCATATTGTGATTAATTTGTTGATTTACGCACACGGCACATTAGCTTTTGGAAACAGTTCGTGCGGTTTCGACATAGGTACCTACCTATACAGCCGTTGTGCTCATACATGATCAAGTTATTTTGTTTCCGTCGATGATTCAACAAGCCAGACGTTTGTGTTTTTGAGATGTGGTTGGTTCACTACATCGGGAATAAGTATTCGGTAAGTTTATTAAATTAATTTTTAATCATAAGTAGGTAAGTACATATTATTGTTTCAATTTAAAGTTCATTCAGAAATATTTTTCTATGAAATTTCATAGTAAGTAGGTAGGTAGGTAGGTAGCATTCAGTGGACATTGTTTTAATTTTATAGATTATTTAAATTTTTAGTTTTTTGCATTCACAATGCAATTTTTATTATAAAAAAATGGAAAATGTAGTTTTTAGAAAAACTAAACCCGTCTCACAACCAGCTCCGATGGGACTCGAACCCACGATCTTTCGCTTTCTGGGCGACTGCTCGAACCACTGAGCTACGGAGTCGTTACTCCGTTTTTTTCTAAATACTTAATTTTCCATTTTTGATAGATTATTTTGTCTCGAGCTCAATTTCTAAAATTGAGGTTTGAGTGACAAAGACAAATATTGTTTAACTAAAAAATACTAAGGTATAATAAAGACGCATAGGGCCATCATAGGGCAGAAGCTCACTTTTGTGGCCTTTATAAAGGATTATTATTATTAGACTTTTTAGTGCAATGAAAGTAGTACAACATGAAATACTTACATAAAATATTTTGAAGGGTGCAGATTGCCCCGGTTCTGGCCACTTCCTCACTATTGACAACCAAACTTAATTAGTTATGTCACCTTTTGTTTAGTTTTCATAACTTTCTCCCATAACAATTTCCCTGAAAATATAAAATACATAGTACTTAACAAATTATATTTTATATCTAGCTACATAAAATGGCGTTTATTGAAAATTGTTCGTACGAGTTAGGGATAAGGAAAGACAACAACAGCTGTTATGATTAAAAGTTATTTTTATGGCTTCTATAGGAGCTTCCGCCCTACTTATGTTTTCTGCAATTATCTACCATACAAACAATCCGATCCCTCCGATGGGTGCGTTCTTATCGCTTCTATAATTTATGAGTAATGAATGACGTAAGATCGTCGTAACATAATTTGGACTTACCAAAATTTTTCTTTGTTTAAAAAAAGGCAGTCAGTTCGGTGCCATTTGAGCTTTGTTTTAGTTCGTGATCGTGAGGCGTTTCTTCTTATTCTTTTTATGTGGTGGCGGTTCCCTTTTAGATTTCGTCAATGTCCAGTTTTTTGTTCCTGAAGACTATGCTATTTCAATCATCTACATGTACATAATATATTTATAAGTATTGTGTGCGTCTTTATTTCAGATAGGTCCACAGCGAGCTCTACAGCCTCAAAATTCTGAAATTTACCGCCTCTATACACACCCCACGCCACGTTGTATTGTTAGTACGTGAGGCGTTTGTGGTGAGTCGTTATATTAACGGTATTGATGATCGAAAAGAAGCTCGCTACTAAATCATTGAATCGATTTGAATGTTAAAAAACTATATATTTTCAAAAAAACTTTTTTTTTACTTACTGGTACTTATAGTGTTTCGATTGGATTTTTGTTAACAGGTAACAAAGCAAGATGAAGATATTCGGGATTGCAGTTGCAGTTTTCAGTGTTATATTGCTCAGAGTCAATGGAACACCACCATGCGCTTACTTTGATGAACAAAAAAACATTCTCGTATGTGTTTCAGGCGCCAATGACTACGTTTTGAAGAAAGGACTGGTTTCAAACCAAAACAACGCCGAACAGATAAGCCTCCAAAGCTGCAAAATTACTGAAATACATTGCGATGCATTTACGGGGCTACCTGCATTAAAACTTTTAAATATCGCAGACAATAAGTTGCACGAATTGAAGCCATGTGTTCTAAACGACTTGCACAAACTAAATACTGTAAATATATCAAATAATAAAATCTCTATACTCCCTTCTGATGTTTTCGCTCAACTAAATGATGTGCAATTGCTTTATTTGGGAGGAAATGAGTTGAAAACATTACAGCCTGACGTTTTTGATAAACTGACAAAGTTGAGAGTGCTAGATTTGTCTAACAATGCTATCGATGGAAAAAAACTTAGTCCACGAATCTTCGCTAATAATAATATTTTAACAAGGTTGGATTTATCGAGAAATGATATGTCTGCAGCTCCTGAACATTTACTACAGTCGTTTCAAACTTTGTGGTCTCTACAATTAGATCGTTGCTTCTTAACGAATGTTCCAACATTTGCCACCAAGAACAACTTGAAAACGTTAAGGCAGTTGATTCTGTCTACTAACCGTATAAGCAGTTTGGATGATCCGACGACCTTTATTAACTTGGATAACTTAGAAATTTTGAACCTTGGTGGTAACTTGATAGAGACTATAGTCGAGAACGTCTTTACTCCGCTGAGGAAACTGAAAGCCATTGTCTTGAAGCACAATCAATTGAAGATGATTGCAGACAAATTGTTCCAGAATATGCCGAAATTGGTTAACATAGATTTGTCGTACAATAATATTGAAGTGATCCATTTATCTTCGTTCCGTAATACGCCGATGAAGAACTTGAATTTGTCAGGAAACAAATTGTCTTATATGCCGGTGAATTTCTATGACACACTAATAAGTTCGGGAGGGAAACTGAAGAAGTTTTTATTTACTAATAATCCTTGGCAGTGTCCTTGTTTTAGGGAGCTCTTGCAAGAGGTCAAGAGGCACAATGTAGAATACAACAGTACGGCTTATGACGGAAATAACCCTGTTTGTGTAGCAACTGATGATCATATGACTTGCAAAAGAGGATAAATAAAACGTTAATTGGATTAAATAAATTAATGGAATTATCATTTGTTTCATTCATCTATACTAATCCATACTAATATTATAAATGTGAAAGTGTGTTTGTTTATTTGTTTGTTTGTTTGTTTGTTTGTTTGTTTGTCCGTCTTTCACGTCAAAACGGAGCAACGGATCGACGAGATTTTCGGTAAGGAGATAATTTGAAAGCTGGAGAGTAACATAGGCTACTTTTTATCCAGGAAAATTATAAAATAATAATGGTAATTTTGTATAGAAAACCGTTAAGCTGTCATACTTCACACAACTCTCATTTCTTAGCAGCTTCCAAAGAGAAGGTATGTCAAAGAGTATGTAATCACTGACATTTTTGACGCTTAGGATTTCTTTTTTTTTAATAAGTGACATTGTGTCAGGCAGTTGATAAGAAGTTCGTGTCCAATAAAATTTATATGGCAAAACAACGTTTGCCGGGTCAGCTAGTAATATTATAAAGAGGAAAGATTTGATTGTTTGTTTGCATCGAATAGTCTCCGAAATTACTGGACCGATTTAGAAAATTCTTTGACCATTAGAAAGCTACATTCTTCCCAAATGACACATGCTATATTTTATCCCGATATTCCCACGGGAACGGGTACCACGCGGGTAAAACCGCGAAGATCTGCTAGTTTAATAATAAGGACCTAAATGCGTTTTGTAAGATCATTAGAAAATAATTCCTACATGTAAATGGGTGGGTATGTAAGTAATCGTTTAAAATACGCTTGTTTGTTATAAGCTATTTATTTAAGTCAAAATAAAACTAACTAAAATAAATAATAATCACAGACAAAACATCAAACATCAGATTTTTATTATAATATTCTATTATATAAGTAATTTAAATTTATGAAATTATTCAAATCATGAAATACAGCATGGAAATATACATAGTTTGTGGAAAAAAAAACAGAAAAAGGGCATAAGTATTTGAAATAATTTGAAATATTAATTATTCCATTACATTTCAAGTAATTAATTTACTGAGACAATAATCTGTTCTTGACATTTAAATTAACCTTTTAACATGCTGTGATTTATTTATAAGTACGAAAAAAACAGCACATTTTTTAAATAATATAAGTATTAGGGTTTAAATATGTACAATAACAGCTTGCTTTTAAAATAAAAAGACATTTGAACATCATTATTGGCTGTGATTATTAGTCTAAAAACGTGACACTGTCAACTTGATAAAAAAGCAATTACCCAAAATAGTGAAAAATTACTTATAAAAGAAGATAGAAAATTATATCTTTATTAACTTTTGAGTGATATTGAAATTAGTGCGAGTGCGATTAATACTGACATTGTTTTCAAACTTTGATATTTAATCATTACTTATGTTATTCTGAATACTCAGAATAATAATTATAGTAATGTTGTTCGGATAACAATATTCCATCTTTTTATGTTTGTCTTGAAAGGAGCCGATGGAAATTTCTAATAGTAACGCAGCAAATATTCTATGGTATGTAAGGGTTAGATCACATCTGGCAGCATGGAACCGCGCTCGCCTAATCGATTCCGCCGCGTGCTATAATTTAAACAGTAACTAGATCACATCCATTTAGCCTAGATGGATGAAATCTAATCTTGCCTACCATCAAAAGGGACCTTGCTTGTTTACATCCTTCTAACCTAACATTCTATCCAAATGTTGTTTGACTTTCCACAACCTTGGAGGAAGGCTGTTAATCGCGCGCGTATGTGCAAATGGAAGTAATGGAAGTGTCCGCAAAATAATCGCAGGTTTACAAATTACATCTGATGAATACCAAGATTATATCCATCTGGCCAGCGTTTAAGATTTGTTTCTACTATGGTTTAAGCGTCTAGACAGGTGTAACGTAACATGTAATGTATCCTGCAATGAGAGAATTTACCGTCCACATTGTATAATGAAAGGATGAAAGTTAACACACTTTTTAACATTTCTCTAGTTTGCTGTGCTTGAAATGCACTTGAAAAACTAAGACATGCGCGGGAGGTCCGTCCGTAGTAAATGCGCGATAAGAGCGTCCACGCTTGCAGCGAACATGCAATGAAAGGCAGAATGATACATTTCATGTTATGTTGTACCAATCTATACGCACCATTACCGCTTTCTTTCTCGCTTTAGCAAATATTTTAAAGCGGTTATTCGGTTCTGAGCGATAGAAAAGGATAGCAGCATAAGAAAGTGCGGTCGGTTGCTTCCAGATGTAATCCAAACCTAAAGATAATATGAAGTGTAACTAAATAGGATAAGTTACAGTACAACACTAACACACAATACAAGTTTCTTTTTTATTATAAAATACATTATTTGCAATCGGTAAGATTTTATTCTAAATACAATACTATTTTGTAAATACGTTTCATAAAGCTTCGATAGTAAAATATCAAATAAGATTATATTTCTTTTACAGTTAGAATTAATTTTGTAGTAATTTGATAATAATTGCGATATACAAATATAAGCTATAAAATAAATAGTGTACAAAAGAAGCTAATACAGTCGTTGGTGATAAATAAATGCTTAGAAAGTGGGAAAATCGGATAACAGTTTTAGTCACAGAATACAAGGAATAAATTAGAAGGAGCAGATGTCACACATTTTGTACTGAATGAAGCGTAGAATCGAAAACAAGTTCGGTTCGGTGGCATGACAACTTGAAGTAATTCAAAATTGTACAACGGCAAAATGTAAACAGGGTTAAGCGGGTGCCAGACGGATCTAATCCAGTCTTCCAAAATGCCACGGGTCCAACAAAGAAGAAGTTGATAAAAATACCTACTTCGAACATCAATGTTAATTATCTCAAAAATAGCTAAAAATACGTAGAAAAGAATGACATACTTTTGGTTATCATCCTTACTGGCTAAAACATTGAAAAATAGCTCTAAAGTATGGCTTTTTATATTGGTCGGAGTGTACGGCGCTTTGACAAATTCATTGGTAGTATTGATTGGTAGTAGGTAGACTGGACTTATATATTATATATACTAGCGGTCGCCCGCGGTTTCACCCGCGTGGTTCCCGCTCCCGTGGGAATATTGGGATAAAAAGTATCCTAAGTTACTCCTTATTACATCAGCTACCTGCTAGTGGAAGTCCCGTCAAAATCGGTCCAGCCGTTTCAGAGATTAGACGGAACAAACAGACAGACAGACAGACAGACAGACAGACAGACAGACAGACAGACAGACAGACAGACAGACAGACTGACAGACAGACAGACAAAAACTGTAAAAAATGTTATTTTGGTATATGTACCGTATATATAATCATATGCATGTAGTAAAAAGCGGTTATTTTAATATTACAAACAGACACTCCAATTTTATTTATTTGTATAGATTGTATAGATGTATAGATAATCGTAGAGCTGAAGGGAGATCTGCGATAACAGAATATTGCTGTAGGTACATGTATAGGTACATGGGCGCAGGACACTGCGGGAGTCTGCGCCCATGTAATGACTATATTGTATCATCTTGGTTGGGCGAGATTTATGAAGATGTTTTTAGACACCCAGCGCACTTTTAGGCAATGTTTTGATAGACATAGAATGGGAATAAATAAGTAATACGAGTGAATTAATTTGCCACGGTCCCCAAACGATATAGTAAAGCCATCTGTGTGAGTGAACGTGCATTTTGTTGTATTTGGATTGTTTAATGGATTTTGGAAGGCTTGATTGCATTCGTCTGGCACCCGCTTTAGCTGTTTTGAGAAAATAGGGTTCTTCGCTCGCTCCGCCCACTTACTACTTGTCTTTCTAGTGTTCTGTGGTAGTAGTGGGTAGTAGAGATTGACAAAACGACAGTCAATGAAATGTGTAAATGGACGATGCTCTATAGTACTGGCCGACTATCTCCCTCTCTTTAGCATGATGTAACATCGCGAACCACGATTCTTAAGACACTTGCCAACAATTTTAATCTAGCCTTGTAATACAAACGTGTACTTTCAACTCTAAGCCCGAAGTATAGTGGCACCAACTTATCTGTAGAAGCCAAAAGCGGAACTACTGACGCAATTTTGCTGTTGTCAGTCGATGTACAGTGCCACAAACTTTGCTGTGCCGGTGGCCAAAATGTGAAACTAGCGTGTTTTTTTTTATGTCATTTTGCTGTCAAGTTGATGTCCAACCATAGCGCTGCTAGCGGCTGAAGTTCTTAGAAGTCAGGTCCGGTTAAATTGTTACAAAAAAAAGAAAACCGTACGTAGCGCCGCTGTCACCGGAACAGAAAAGGTTGTGGCACTGTAGTCTGTACTGTTCAGTCGAGAGTTGTCTTATTTTTTTTTAAAGATTTTTGTGTGAAAATCATGCCGAAGGCGATCGAAAGTGGATCAAAATCCGATCGTGGCGCTTCGCTTAATTCTACAGAAAACTTGGTGGTACTGTACACCCAATTTGAATTGCACGTCTAAATTAGTATATTGGTAAGTGGCTCAATAATCGCGGTTCGCAATGTTACATCATGCTAGGGAACGTTGAGTCACTTGTCAAAATTCTTAATTTAGCCGTGTAATGCAAACGTGTATCAGCCGTGTACCCGAAGTACAGTGCTACAAGCTTTCCTGTTCCGGTGACAGCCGTGACAGAGGAGCTACTTGCAATACCAAATTAGCTGTCAAAATGGACTGTCGTATGAAAACTGATTTAGTTCCAAAGATAATCACCGGAACAGAAAAGCTTGCTGCACTATACGCCCAATTTGCATTACACACATAAATTAAAGATGTTGACAAGTGGCTTAGCTTGCTCTATAAGTGACTGTACATTTTTTATCGTCCGCGTACTGCCTATATAATTTTACGGAAAACACTTCTTAACAATTTTTTTTATCAAAGCTAATAAATTGGTGCATCAACAGTCTATGATGACATTATTTATTCGCTAATAGTTGTCAGTGACTCGCCTGATTTCCTCAATAGCGAAGCTGCTTTACGAAGAATATCTAGATTTTTATTCACAATGATGAATCATTTCTACTTTCCTGACACATTTCAGACTGTATTATATTGCTAATATGTATGTTTAAATACAACATAATATATATATAATACTAACAAAATTAATCTAGTGTAAATCTTTACCTATAAATGGTTATAATTAGTATTTGAGATACAAACTTTTGTCGCCGGTCATAATATTTTGTCTAAGATACAAAAACAATCCTTTCCTTTGTAGAAGGATGAGTTCAATAAAGGGACAGACCAGAGCTTAAGAGACAAAAAGCTTAAGAGGGGGTATAAACCTAGAAAAAAATCACATACAAAAAAACAGAAATAGTAAACGCCGAATTAGTTTTATTTGAAGTAAGTACCTATTCGTAAAATAAACATTATTTTTGCAAATCGTTAATAGGGTCGCTAAATATATAATATAGTTTTATTATGTATTAATATATTGGCTCAGTAATATGCGTCAAAATGAAAATAAATTGATTAAGTAGAGCTGAAAATTAGATCAGAACTTTGTGATTTTTTATCGACAAAATGTTATTATTTTATGTTTTCACTTAGTCCAGTCCCTTTCAAGTATGTTGTAATATCTATAAACTTTTTTCCAAATAATTCGTGGTTTAATTTGTATTGTAAAAATCAAATCTAAGACTAGCGATTTGCCTTTATAACCCCCTCTTAAGAGTCAGCTATAACTTCTATTACTAAGAGTGTAAAGCTGGATTTGTACAGTCACGAGGAATAATATTATGTAAACAAGTGTTCCGAAACAAAACTATCTGTGCCGCAAAAATTATTCAATATTGTGATATGACATAGTCCTATGTTGTTTACATATTATTGTTCGTGGTGACTGTACTTACATAAAAAAGAGTTTCAAAACTCAACCTTATTCTCTAAGCAATAAAGTTAGCATGCGCACCACGAGATAATTTAGTCGACGCTTATTCGCGACTGCGCGTTGTTGTTGAACACTCGAACTCTACATGGCGGCGTCTCTTTCATATGTCAAAGTAAACTTTTGTTTTAATAAAGGCCTATGTCGCTATTCGAATAACTTTATTTACTAAACATAAACATCTAATCTCAAAATTTTAATTTTACCTATGTCATGGTTAACTCAAACAGCCTCTGTAACAAGTATTGCCAGTCACAAAAATATATATAATTATTATACTATTGATGTCCATCAATTACTCGATCTAAATTCAATCAAATTTGGGAGTCAAATCTTTGGACTTCAACACCCTTATTCCAAAACATGGACTAAAATAGTCCTGGTTTAAAACTGGTACTAAACTGGTGATGTCTCTTTCATTTTCCAAATGTAAGACAGAATTAGTATCAGTTTTAAACAAATACAAATATAAAATGTGGTACCAGGCATAGGACATTGCAATAAACATTACATAGCAAAAACAAACAGCAGGTAAGTACATAAAATAATAGTTAAAAACTTATTATTAACACAAAAGGTACCTAATCAGTAGAGAGCGGATCTGAAGTAGCTATTATTATATTAATATGGATATGACCAGTACAATTTTGTTACTCAAGTAACAAACAATAAGTACGAGTAAATTTAAAATATATATCTATTGTCATGAAAGCAATGTAGCGCCACGCTTTCACTTCGCAACATAAGCAGGACGCCAATTATCGAAGAAATGCAGGATCAGCGAAGAGTACGAATGTAAACATCGACGCGCAAGCCTGACGTCACACACTACATCAAAACAGAACTGAAGAATTGTATGAAACCACTAGCTAACCGCACGCGGCTTCGCCCGCGTGGACTACACGACGTTATCCCGAGGGAATGTGATATTTTCCGGGATAAAAAGTAGCCTATGTTCCTCTCCAGGCTACAAAGTATCTATTCAGCCCAAATTTCAGCCAAATCCGTTTAGCCGTTTTGGCGTGATTGAGTAACAAACATACAAACATCCAAACATCTAAACATCCAAACATCTAAACTTTCACATTTATAATATTAGTAGAATGAATCGCGCTTACAGTTTCTTTGCATAAATATAATTTCCAACTACTAACAGTTGGGCCGCGGTCCCCGAGCACAGACACCTAGCTCGGAGGAAGTACTTCTCTTTTCGCTGAATATCTGGCGAAATATCCTGTCTATACAGGAGTATTATAAACCTTAAACATTAAAACCTATTTAACTATTTTGCACTTTGTTATGTCATCAACTTACATGACAATTTATGTGCTTGTTTCATAGTTACAAATGATTCATTGTTTTCCTATATTTGCCCAAATTAAAATTCACGAAATATCACGATGCCTCTAATAAGCACTGTAGTTTTTAATATTCACGCACTACATTGCTCTAAAATTAATATATTAGTTGATTTTTTAGACGTAGGCAGGATTTACCGTTAATATTAAATATAAAAGGTCCCCAACTATACTTAGTTCATTTGAAAGAAATAATGATTAGGTACTAACAAAAAGTTGCCCGGCAACCACACGAAAGCAGTTGTTTTTTAATTTATATAATTAAATTAAGAACTTTTAATGTTACCAACTTGTTTGTTACCTGAGTAAAAAAAATTGCACTGGTCATATCCATATTAATACAACAATAGCTACTTCAGATCTGCTCTCTACTAATCAGTGTCCCACGTCAGTACCAAATGGGTGTCCAGTTCAGCATTGAGACAGTTTTGGAATAAGGGGGCAAATGTTTGATAGAATTATGTACTTGGTGGAAGACTGGGTGGAAGTCCATAGTATCTAACTATGAAACCAAAATTTATCTTTCTTCCGCAGTAATCAAAATGCAAGATGCACCGCCCTCCCGCCCCCTAACAAATGCAAGTGAAAACTTGTGACGTCATGACACCTTGCCCAAAACTTAAATCGGGCACTTGCTTTATTTATATCCATACAAACATGCTCACTTCATGGCCATTTAAATAAAACGACAGTAACGTTCTACAATAATTTCTGTCTCAAAAATGTTTGATTTACCGACTGTCTTTTGAAACGACTTAGAAAAACCAGAGCAGCGCCTCTTTCGGTCGTATAAAGAAGAAAGATTCTTCTTCTTCTTCTTCCTTAATGGCTTGCTTTGTGTTTGTTTACAATTCCGCCAATGTCACGTAGTTAGCTTTTACACGGTTGGGATGCGATTGCGAAGTTCGTCATTCATTACATTCTAAGCGAATTAACCTAGAAGGGAACCTTAATTTCATTTTGACAGCAGCACTTTGACAGCTACAGTTTTCGTGATAAAGCTACAGTGCCACAAACTTTTCTGTTCCGGTGGCCAAAATGTGAAACTAGCGTGTTTTTTTTAAATGTCATTTTGCTGTCAAGTTGATGTCCAACCATAGCGCTCCTAGCAGCTGAACGTCTTCCGGCCGGAACAGAAAAGATTGTGCCACTGTACTGAACATTTTTGTACAGTGGCACAATCTTTTCTGTTCCGGTGACAGCGGCGCTATGTACTTTTTTCTTTTTTTTTTGTAGCAATTTAACAGGGCCTGACTTCTAAGACCTTCAGCCGCCAGCAGCGCTATGGTTGGACATCAACTTGACAGCAGAATGACATCGTTAGACGTTCTAGCTTCAAGTGGCGGCGTGTATGGCTCGTGTGTGGGGACGGTAAAGCATTCACTTAAAATTTCAAAATCTACGTAAGCTTTTATTTGAACTATTTTAAGGAAACTATATGTGCAGAACTATATTTTTAACCTTTTGACCGCCAGGTCTTCTATAGAAAACAAACGTTTTTGTGTTCTCCACGCCACGACTTAATTAGAAGACAATATCTAATAATTTATTTTGTTGTTTTATTTTGTCTCCTATAGAAGACCTTGGCGGTCAAAAGGTGGCTATTTAGCTAGTGTTTTAGTTATATTGATAAAGTGTATTTTTTTACTTTCTTGCCACTAACATAAACAAATTAATACCTAAATCACAATTTGCTAATAACGACACTGGGCTATCAATATTTTAATACTGTTAATGTCATTTGAGTTAATATACATCACATTTATTTAAGAGGTTAAGTAGGAATGTATTTGTATTAGTGCTCTTACTAGGAGAGGCGGCGCGTCTGGCAGCGCGTCGCGCGGCGCGGGCGATTAGTGCGTCAGTTGGTGCGTCACATTGACTTACTTGATTAGACGTCTGTCGCGAGCGCGCAATGATAGTACAATAGGGGACTGGACTGATTTTTTATTATTAACCGACTTCAAAAAAAGGAGTAGGTTATCAATTCGACTGTATGTTTTTTTTATCCTCCTAATTATTATAAATGCGAACATTTGTGAGTAAGGATGTATAGATTAATTGGTTTCTTACTCTTTCAAGCAAAAACTACTGAACGGATCTGGATGAAATTTCCAACAGAGATAGATTATAGGCTGGAATAACACATATACTTTTTATCCCGATATTCCCACGGGAACGGGAACCACGCGGATAAAACCGCAGGCGACCGCTAGTTTAAAAATATTTTTAGATTTATCAGAAACACAACACAGGTATTTATTTTCAAACATTTTACATATTTTCAGAGATATCTAGCATCAAACTTACTTATTAGACAAGGACAGTGCTACCTACGTGTGACGTCACACGTAGGTAGCGCCATACTCCCGCCATATAAAATTTCGTTTTAGAAAGAGCACAATTCAGCAGCTCATTAAACAAATTGCTTGTTATTAAACAAATTTACCTTTTTTCACTTTTGTTATACTCCAATGTTTTAATATTAATTTTTCACTATTAAATATTGACATATCAATAACAGTTCAGTGCTTTATTTGCCCGCGCCGCCTCTTCTTGAACGAGCCCTTAGTTATTAATTGTTCTAGTATACAAACTACCAGTAATATAGACATCGAAGATACAGCTAAAACACCATGTTGTAAGTACTCTTTCCGAGTGATAAATTCAATTAAATACTAAATACGATCTCACTCTTTCAGTGTGCGAGTTCCGAATTTAAGATACTCAAATAATTTTAATTACGTATTTTTGAGACATAAGCACAAAGATTTGACAAACATTGAAGATTTTTTTTAAACGTAGAAAGTCCTAGAACACTTTGTTACAATACTAATGAACTATGAACTATTAACCTAAGTGCAATAAATACAGAACTAATTTCGCTATAACAATTCCTCACTAGGACACGTGTATATTCACACGTTCTTTAAACTATTGCTAATCGAGCATCTAATTATTTTAACCAATTATCATAACAACAATTGAAAATAACATTTAATTGACGTCAACTGGCCATTTACACACTGCTTTTAAACAAATTAGCCTTATTTTTGGAAGCTTTTTTATATATAAAAAAATGTCTGAGACACTTTAAATATTGTCACAGAATTCATTTTATTTAGAGAATTTTATTATCAAAAAGCATATTTTTTTCATCTGGCAACATTTTTGCTAACCTGGCAATACCGGCATTACAAAGCGACGAGGCGAGTGTTGCAGCCGCGCCATTTTTCTTGTAGCTTCTTGTGCTCTTCGTATTGTTGTTCGGTTACATGTTTTACTGCAGTTGTACCCTGAAAAGTAAACAAATATTATTGTAAAAATCTATAAAATGTAATGTATGAAAAAGACAGCTTTTAATTTTGGAAAGAACACGTTTTTTATACAACGTGTTAATACCTTTAGCGAAACTGAGAAAATAGTTGTTCAGAATCGAGAGTAGAATCGATTCCACAGAGTTTTGATATGGGTTAAATTTAAAAAAAAATATTTTCATGTTTCGCCGCTTCTAAAAATGTTTGTGTCTACTGCCTATTCATTCAATACGCGCGCGACCAGTCACGTGCTCTCTTACGTCATAGTAAAGCTTAAAACCTGTCAGAAAGTCACGGAGACCTATGAGGACGAATAACTTGGATGTTTGTTTTAAAAATAAGAGAACTAGTTTTAACGTAACTCCATTCCCATCTTTCTGATCGTGAGATTTATCACTCTCAAAATTATTTGATATCATACTTACTTTGATCTTCCTGGGATCCAAATTAGCCCCTAAAGTCTGAACACCCTTAGCTAGCTTCGAAAGCGGCGACAAAACCATTTCTCGCGTAGCGCTCGACACTGGACTCGCTATATTCTTCAGCTGCTTAAGCGCTGACTCACTATGAGACTGCGCTATGTTCAGCGTAATATCATGCTGGGAGTTCGACCGAACATGGTAGTTAACACCTTCTTGGTTCTCCTCATAGTTTATATCATTAGAACTGTGAGATAGTTTCTGGTTTAGTATTAAACTGTTCGGAGGCGCCGGTTTTCCGTCCGATTCGACTTGTATTTCTGGCGTTTTCGAAGTTTCGGCGTCGAAAGGGTTGAATTTGTTGACGTTGCTTGGGGTTTTTAAGGTTTGCTTGTCGACTGGGCTTGTTATGACGGTTGTGGGTTCGAAGACTTGATTCTCTTGTGGTTCGATTTTGGAAGAGTATAGGGGATTTTCGATTAGGTCACAGTCGACTTCAGCCTCGTCTTTTTGGCTTGTTGCTGCTTTACCTACGAATCAAAAAGAAATTGATTTGGTTTAAGATTTTGCAGACACAATGCTACAATATGGCTGGACCAAATAGAAAAACTGAATTCGCCATGGATATTCTGTGAAAAAACAAATATTTTCACAGCCCTCTTTTCTTCCATTAAATATTAATAGAATATTGGCTTAATTTATTAGTCAGTTACCTACAATGAAATAAAATGTCAAAAGTCTATGAATCCGATAAGTATCTTGTTGGACGACATGATTTAGAAAAGTGGCTTTGGTGTAAAATGGGTATCCTGGCGCATGCAGTGTTTCTTTTTGGTCCAGGCGAATAGTATCAGCAGTATTGCGTTATCAGTATCTTCATTTACCGCCTTGCGTTCGGTACACTCTTTCACAAATTGCTTACTGCTTACGAACGAAATCATTCATCACTGCATTCGCGACCGTTGTATACAGATTTTTTTCTGTAGCTTACAAAAAAAAACGCAAAAAATAGCATAACCGTAAAATATTTCGTCCTATTTCTATCATCAGACGAGCAATCCGGACTCATGTCGTCAGTCAGGCTTCCCTTCTTCTTGTCAGCTTTAGCACAGACTACTAAATAGTTACTATGTAACAGATAGTTCACTCCGCTAAGTCATTTAAATAAATAGCAACTCTAACAATAACGCAATAAAGTAGAATTCAGCTTGTACGGCGCAGGCAAATTACGAACGGCCACTCGTTGTCGTTGCATCTCTTTCTATCGCATATATACTAGCTCTTTTGCGGACCTAATTTCTATGGATTTACAACGCCCGGCGTTGCCGCCGCGTTTTCGAGCCCACACGGGGAGTGAAATAGGCCTGGCTTTAATCTAACCATGATGTAAAGTGGCTGATAATAAAGAGCAAGATACAAACCTTTATACTGCTGGCTATTCTCGAAGTTGTCCAAAGTGGGCTCAAAAATTTTTGTGCTATTTTCATCATCAGACGAGCAGTCTGAACTCATGTTGTCATCTCTAATCTACTCTAAAATATAGAACCATGACCAAAGAGGCTGATAATAAAGAACATAAACTACAAACCATATCCTCTGAAGGTTTCCTAAGTTATCCAAAGTATGCTCGAAGATGTTCGTCTTATTCTCATCATCAGACGAGCAATCAGAATTCATTCCGTCAGACAGGCTTCCTTTTTTCTTGTCAGCTTTCGTCTAACCAAGGTGTAAAGTGGCTGATAATAAAAAAATAACTGCAAATCTATGTACTGCTAAAGGTTCTCAAAGTTGCCCAAAGTAGGCTCGAAGATGTTTGTCCTATTCTCATCATCAGATGACCAATCAGAACTCATTCCATCAGATAAGCATAAGAAGCATAAGATAAGCGTCCCTTTTTCTTGTCAGCTTTCTATCCTAGCGTGAACATCTTCTTGACGGCTCTAATCTAATCTAACCTAAAGAAACTACACCTAAAAGTCACAACTAGCTACTAACCAATATACTGCTGAAGGTTCTCAAAGTTACCCAAAGTAGGCTCGAAGATGTTTGTCCTATTCTCATCATCAGACGAGCAATCAGAACTCATTCCATCAGACAAGCTCCCCTTCTTCTTGTCAGCTTTCTGGCCAAGAGCGAACCTCTTCTTGATGGCTTTAATCTAATCTAACCTAAAGAAACTACACCTAAAAGTCACAACAAGCTACTAACCTATATACTGCTGAAGGTTCTCAAAGTTACCCAAAGAAGGCTCGAAGATGTTTGTCCTATTCTCATCATCAGACGAGCAATCAGAACTCATTCCATCAGACAAGCTTCCCTTCTTCTTGTCAGCTTTCTATCCTAGCGTGAATATCTTCTTGACGGCTCTAATCTAATCTTAGCTAAAGAAACTACACCTAAAAGTCACAACAAGCTACTAACCTATATACTGCTGAAGGTTCTCAAAGTTGTCCAAAGTAGGCTCAAATATGTTCGTCCTATTCTCATCATCAGACGAGCAATCAGAACTCATTCCATCAGACAAGCTCCCCTTCTTCTTGTCAGCTTTCTGGCCAAGAGCGAACATCTTCTTGATGGCTCTAATCTAATCTAACCTAAAGAAACTACACCTAAAAGTCACAACAAGCTACTAACCTATATACTGCTGAAGGTTCTCAAAGTTGTCCAAAGTAGGCTCAAATATGTTCGTCCTATTCTCATCATCAGACGAGCAATCAGAACTCATTCCATCAGACAAGCTCCCCTTCTTCTTGTCAGCTTTCTGGCCAAGAGTGAACATCTTCTTGGTGCGCGCGGTGCCCTGGTCAAACTTCAGCTGTAGACTAGGTCGGGCGCGAGCGTTTAGAGTATGGCTCAGTTTGTTTAGCTTGCTGAACTGCTCTGTCATGTTGTTCAGGGCTTTTGATCCTGGAAACGATGGTATTTTAAAAGGAGATCCAAGACTATACTTAGTTGTAGTAAGTCTATTTTGGTTCAAAAATTGATGTAGTTAGAATAAGTTGATCAAAGGTTGGGAGATAAGTTATGTCTAAATTGTGTCTATGTCTAATGCCCAACAGTGCTAAAATTGGCATTGAGCTATGTCAGGCTTTGAACAAAGGAGTCTTTGAAGAAAAGAGAGGGCTCTATACGAAGCCTTTTATTCACAATCACAACACAAATGACTTCTGCGTTCACATTTCTGTTTTAGAAAAATTCTTGTTTCCAAATTAATCAAAATCTTTGATAGTTTCTGTAATAATATTCTTCTAATCTAGAAACTGTGTACTCGTCTCGAGGGTTTGTATTCTAACTACATCATTATTTTACGTAACAGTAATTTAAACTACACTTATTATAAACAACTGATGTCGTTTAAAGGCGCTACTCGGAAAAAGTATGGACTTTTTGATATAAAACTATAGGACGGTTAGAGTTGTTACATATCTGGTAATAAGATATGTATTTCTTTATACCTTTATCTAGATTCGTATAGTTTCAGAAATACGATTTTATGATTTTGGCTCGACACTTTTAATTTTCGAAAAGACCTCTAAAAATACGAAATTTTAAGATTATTCTTAAATGGGGTTACATATATTGGTTTAATTAGTGGACACCAATAATATTAAGGATCGTGTAGAAGCATTTTTAAAAAATCGCTATAGTTTTTTAATACGAAGTGATTTTGTGTTTTTTTTACCTAATATGCAAAATCGGTCTCGCTCCCGCGCGCGTCGTTTTCTCATTGCTATCTCGCTTCAGCATAATTTTTCCGAGTATCGCCTTAATTATGTTGTAATTAATATTAGACATTTTGGAAAAGGACTCGAATAATTTTAAGACTTTGGTTAAAGCAACTTAATCTTGCAAAGGATATTTACAGGCCACCTTCCTAAAAATATACTGTTGCTATTTATAAATAAGGCCATACTACTAAACCAGCTTACTTTAAATAACTAATCAGATCATACAGCCGGCTTAGCATGAGCGGCTTATAACACGCGATATGATATAGCACGTCATGCTTTTCTTGCTTACCCCACTAAGGTTTAAGCAAAACAGCATGACGTGCTATATCATATTGCGTGTTATAAGCCGCTCATGCTAGGCCGGCAGATCTATATAGCTACTAATTAACATATGGATACGTAGTAATAAATAATTATAGCAATGGCGGGCACTGACTAACATGCTTGGTGCGCTTGAGCGAGGTGACGCAGCGGCACTCCGTGTTGCGCGGGTTGATGCGGAGGATCTGGTCCAGGACCACGCTGGTCGGGGACGTGGACGGAGCGCCTGCAGTGGAGGGGAGAGGAGTAGGTTGGTAGGAGTAGGTGCGGATAACACAGTATAGCAGATTATGACTTTATCAGATAGACAGTAATGTCTAAGCGAGTTTGATAATTAGACGATTTTTCGACGTAAACACGGCGGCACGTCAGACTATACCATTTTGACCTTGAGACCGCGTTTGTATCGCAGTTCAACTGTTTAACCTGATGTGCTGTCGAGTGTACCTATGTTTATACGCCGTTTCTAGTGACTAAGGTTGTGCACTAGATTAAAGTTTCATCATCCGATTTCTCATTCTCCCAAAAAAACTGGCGGAATCGCTAAGAACCGTCAGCAAGAGCCCTAACATGCTATGTGCGCTTGAGCGAGGTGACGCAGCGGCACTCCGTGTTGCGCGGGTTGATGCGGAGGATCTGGTCCAGGACCACGCTGGTCGGGGACGTGGACGGACCGCCTGCAGTGGAGGGGAGATGAGTAAGGGTGCGGATAACAATAGACGGTTTTTCGACGTACCTACCTATGTTTATACGCTATTTCTTGTGACGAAGGTTGTGCTCTAGACGCAAGTTTCGTCATCCGATTAATCTTTCTCACCTCATTCAAAAAGCAATACAGCTTCTTCAGACCTCGGATACGCACCAGAAATAGTAAGGGAATGTTCTTAGAAGTCCACAAAAACTGGCAGAATCGCTAAAAACCGTCAGCAAGAGCTCTAACATGCTAGGCGCGTTTCACCGTGCTAACGCGGAAGATCTGGTCCAGGACCACGCTGGTCGGGGACGTGGAGCAACCGCCTGGAGTGGAGGGGAGAGGAGTAGGTAGGTAGGAGTAGGTGGGGATAACACAGTATAGCAGATTATGACTTTATCAGATAGACAGTACTGTCTAAACGAGTTTGATAATTAGACGGTTTTCGACTTACACACGGCGGCACGTCAGACTATATATGTTGACCTTGAGACCGCGTTTATGCCCTACGTAATAACAGTTGTTATCGCAGTTCAACTGTTGAACCTGATGTGCTGTCGAGTGTACCTATGTTTATACGCCATTTCTAGTGACTAAGGTTGTGCACTAGATTCAAGTTTCCGATGTCTCTTTCTAACCTCATCCAAAAAGCAATACAGCTTCTTCAGACCTCGGATACGCACCAGAAATAGTAAGGGAATGTTCTTAGAAGTCCACAAAAACTGGCAGAATCGCTAAAAACCGTCAGCAAGAGCTCTAACATGCTAGGCGCGCTTCACCGTGCTAACGCGGAAGATCTGGTCCAGGACCACGCTGGTCGGGGACGTGGAGGAACCGCCTGGAGTGGAGGGGAGAGGAGTAGGCAGGTAGGAGTAGGTGGGGATAACACAGTATAGCAGATTATGACTTTATCAGATAGACAGATACTTTCTAAACGAGTTTGATAATCAGACGGTTTTTCGACGTACACACGGAGGCAAGCCAAACTATATAAGAAATAGTCTGACGTGCCGCCGTGTGTACGTCGAAAAACCGTCTGATTATTAATGTTGTCCTTGAAACCGCGTTAATGCCCTACGTAATAACAGCTGTTATCGCAGTTAACTGTTTAATCTGGGACCGTACTCTGAAACGCACATCCGAAACTTCGGTTAGCCCCGTCCCTCTCACTCGATTCTGTCATGACTCGAGCGTGCGAGGGACGGGTATAACGAAGTTTCGGGTTTTGCGTTTCAGAGTAGGCCCTCTGATGTGCGGTCGAGTGTACCTATTATGTTTGTGCGCCATTTCTAGTGACTAAGGTTGAGCACTAGATTCAAGTTTCGTCATCCGATTTCTCTTTCTCCCAAAAAAAAACTGGCAGAATCGCTAAGTCAGCAAGAGCCCTAACATTCTAGGTACGCTTCACCGTGGTGACGAAGCGGTATTCTGCGTTGCTGCGCGGGCTGATGCAGAGAATCTGACTCAGGACCACGCTGGTCGAGGATGCAGAGAACAGCCTGGAGTGAAGGGGAGAGCATTGGGGTGGGGATAACATAGCATAGCAGATTATGAATGTCTTTATCACATTAGATAGTACTGTCTAAACGAGAAAAAGTTGATAAAAACATCACGTGATGAATGGACAGCCCCCAATACAATATTATTGTTGGCATTACTTACCAACGCTCCGTATATCAGCGACTAGTTGCGTCTCGCTTACATTCCTAGTGAGTGTAGGCAACCGCGACAGGTCCAAGTACAAGGAAGCTCTTAATCCACCTGATGACCCTTGTGTTGGATGTACCTGATAATAACAATATTTTTATTCCTTAATATTAGTAATTTTCAGTTGTTTTATCTCACGAAGACGTCAAGGCTTTTAAATTTACGAAATTAAGGTGCAATTTGGATGATTGGCCTTTTTATATGGAGACTGGACGAACAACCAATAGTAATCTATTATAATGTATGATAACGTTAACATGAATTTCATCTTCATTATTATTACTTGTGTTGAAGAATAGTGAAGTCCAAAAGGTGGATAAGGTGGGGTCAAAGTCAAAATCCTCTGAATGATATTGAATTAAAACAAACGAACAACGACTCGGCGCATACGCACGCTGTAGAGTGTAGCGGGAAGGAAATATTGCAAAATAATGATGAAAGATCTCGAAATAATTCGTGTTATTAACAATTTATAGACGCATATATTCAGAGATTTTAAAATAGAAATATATTATGTCTTCGACTGTGACATAATTCGAAAATTATAACATGAGTGTAGATAAAAATGTTTATATTTTTCGCGGAAAAGCATATTTGAGTTATTATAATACCTTAGACTTCTTCCTTTCCAATTTGATTCCATCGTTGAACGGTATGCGAGGTAGTTGGGCAACGTCGCGCGCCACCATCAGAGATTCGCATATAGAGTGCAGAGATTCTGAAAACAGACATTATTTTTAATACACAACTAATTTTTTATTAGTAAAAAAGTGGTTAAGCGACGCTGTTGCCTACATACTCTTAAATATAAATCTTAAGGCCGCTGTACACATTGGGCCAAGCATTGGGCCAAGTATTGGGCCAATATCCAATATATTGGCCCAATAATCCCCAAGCCAAGATGTAGAAGACTACTTGGCCGTATGTTGGTCGTCATCCAACGACCAAGTAGCCCTCTACACATTGGCCCAATATACTGGCCCAATGCTTGGAACAATGTGTACAGCGGGCTTTAGAAAGGTGTAATACCGATCATCTCGTCCTTGGTGTTGATGGCGACGGCCATGTTGTTGAAGAACCGCAGCGAGGTAGAGCGGAACATGTGGAAGTAGCCCGGCTCGTTGTTGTACAGGTAGTGAAAGCGGATGCAGAACATAGGCTCGCTGGTGGACTTGCGGCCGACGCCAAAGAGCTGCCAGAGAAGTATAAATGATATAGATATGTGCTATACAGCGGATGCAGAACAGAGGCTCGCTGGTGGACTTGCGGCCGACGCCAAAGAGCTGCCAGAGAAGTATAAATGATATAGATATGTGCTATACAGCGGATGCAGAACATAGGCTCGCTGGTGGACTTGCGGCCGACGCCAAAGAGCTGCCAGAGAAGTATAAATGATATAGATATGTGCTATACAGCGGATGCAGAACATAGGCTCGCTGGTGGACTTGCGGCCGACGCCAAAGAGCTGCCAGAGAAGTATAAATGGTATAGATATGTGCTATACAGCGGATGCAGAACATAGGCTCGCTGGTGGACTTGCGGCCAACGCCAAAGAGCTGCCAGAGAAGTATAAATGATATAGATATGTGCTATACAGCGGATGCAGAACATAGGCTCGCTGGTGGACTTGCGGCCGACGCCAAAGAGCTGCCAGAGAAGTATAAATGATATAGATATGTGCTATACAGCGGATGCAGAACATAGGCTCGCTGGTGGACTTGCGGCCAACGCCAAAGAGCTGCCAGAGAAGTATAAATGATATAGATATGTGCTATACAGCGGATGCAGAACAGAGCTGAGAGAGAAAAGTATAAATGATTGCATAGTAGGATGCACCCTTTTAATATTAGAAATGTGAAAGTTTAGATGTTTGGATGTTTGTTACTCAATCACGCCAAAACGGCTGAACGGATTTGGGCGAATTCTGAAATTTGGGCCACAGATACTTTATAGCCTGGAGAGGAACTAAGGCTTCATAACACATTCCCGCGGGATAACGTCGTGAAATCCAAGCGGGCGAAGCCGCGGGCGGAAAGCTAGTAGAAAAATGGCAAACCGACACACCGCTATAGGAAAATCCAGTGTGAAAAGTCAATTGAAGTATCTTGAAGTAAATGCGACTTGGGTAAGTATCAAGTAAAACCAGATGTTTGTAGTTTAACATGACGTTGTCTATACTAATATTATAAAGAGGAAAGATTTGATTGATTGTTTGTTTGTTTGTTTGCATCGAATAGGCTCCGAAACTACTGGACCGATTAAGAAAATTCTTTCACCATTAGAAAGCTACATTCTTCCCGAGTGTCATAGGCTATATTTTATCCTGATATTCCCACGGGAACGGGTACCACGCGGTTGAAACCGCGAGGATCCGCTAGTAGATTATATTTAGCTATAGTAATTGAAGGTCATCAACGACATACGTCATGTTGCAGAGCGTAACGGAAGTTACGGTTCAATTGTAAATACGGCTACATTACACAATAGTCAATGCAGCAAGCTTTTGAGCAGCAATCTTAATTGTAAACTATATTTTATGTTTTCTAGCTCTCAATAGCATATTTGACCTTCACATTCAATAATGCTGCCAGAAAGCAGGGCTCGGAAACCAGGTTAAAACTCGCGAACAGGTTCGCAAGAACCTCCATACAATTTCAAAAAGAGCACCTATCATCGGGGTCAGTCTTTCAGAATCTAAAATATTTCGGTTCTAATCAAAGATCAAAACGAAACGGTTCCTGCTCGAAATACCGGTATTTTTCGCTCGCTGGTTTCGGTCGCCCCGCCCACTGACTCTTTAAAAGAATAACGAGAGACTTACTCGTTATTCTTTTAAAGAGTTTTGGGAGAATTCTGGGATGATGGAGAGTTCTGGGAGAGCGTAACTTCTGCTGGGTTCGAACGATGAGTTCAGAAGTCACGTGATTCGCAAGGGGATGGAGCGCGCCGTTAGTGCTTGAAATTAACCAGGTTTATTCGAGAGGTAATAACCCTCGCGAATCAATTCTGCGCCGAGAGACCGCTAAAACACCTTGTTACGATCCTTATTAAGCGGTAGTTTACGAAATGTTCCCAAGCCCTGCTAAAAGTTCAATAGTGCGGCAACACACTTGTCGAACCGCGAGGAAAATAGCGAGCGAAGTGGTGAAGGGCGTTGTGTGGCCGCGATAGTAGCCTATGTTCCTCTCCAGGCTACAAAGTATATGTGTCCCGAATTTCAGCCAAATCTGTTCAGCCGTTATGGCGTGATTGAGTAACAAACATACAAACATCTTAACATCCAAACATCTAAACTTTCACATTTATAATATTATAAGTAGGATTCCTATCGAGGCGGCGGCGCTAGCATAGAACGTTCCCAGTTCCACCGAACTGTGACGTCACGCTAAGGCACCCGTTGGACGGACTGCAACCGGTCGGAAGTCTCGTAGGAGAATGCTGTCCATATTTGTCACATATAGGTCACCCGCATACGGGAGATATCAATAGAAGGGTTCTATGGACCAATCCGCGTCGCTGTGAAACTATATTCTAACGCCTCAAATATGACACCATTCGGGAGCGGCTCGTACAGGCGTCCAGAACCGCTGAAATGACAAAGCAATCAATAGTTTCATTTCTTACCGAGGCGGCACTAGTGTCAAGTGTTCCCAGTTCAACAGAAGTGACGTCACGCAACGGCACTCGCTGTACGGACAGCAGCCGGTCGGAAGTCTCATCGTAATCTGCTACGTAGTACGCGTCGCTTGTTAGAAGCAGAACGCTGTCCATATCTGTCTCGTGTGGGTCGCCCGTACTGTAATAAAGTGTTTCATAAGTATTCAACATTTTCTACAGGGTGAGTATTATTAAGCCAGTTAGTGAGCGACCTTTTTTGCATTTCCTATTGATCCATTCAAAACTAATGGCTACCCAATAAGGCCTAAATTAGTTGAGTTGTTACAGCATTGTGGTTGGTGATAGAGGTAGGGCTTGCTCAAAGTCCGCCTGGCTAGCTACTACCATCTTATCTAAATATGACGCCATAACAACGATGTTTTCAGCATTGTTGTGTTCCTGCAGTTAGAGATAAGATAGCCAGTTCCTAACTAATTGAGGATTCCGGGAGTAGTGCGCTTCCACCTTCAGATCATCATCACTTAACATCAGGTGAGATGAAGTCTATGTGCTACCCTATTGTGGGTAAAAAGATATACTGAAGTGGGAAGCGCACTACTAGTGGTAAACACCGCCAGAATCTGACCCAGAGGTCCCGGGTTGATCCAGTGTCCACTAACAGCTTCTTGCAGTCTTCTATCAAAGAACTTGACGTGTTGACCCATTGCCGCTGTGTCTAGCACTGTTAGATCCTATCGTATTTATTTAAATATTGGTACTGGTTATGCATTTGACCACCATCCAGCTTAGCAGACAGAATGTTGCATGCTTACCCAGGAAGTGCTCATTCACTCTTACTTTGAAAAGACCAAGGTTAAATGATCGGAGGCAGCGCATTCCAAACTCTAGCAGTTCGCGTTAAAAATGAACTAGCAAAGCGCTTAGTACGGACAGGTGGAATGTCTACGATGTATGGATGGTAAGCTAACCTGCGTCTGGTACCCCGATGGTGGTGGAAAGGGGCTGGAGGAACAAGATACTCTCCAAAGTGTATGAACACTAATGTTAGATACAAAATGTTACTGACCTTGGATCCGCGACGGTAAGTCCCCACGACCCCAACACTGGTTCAGTGTCGACTAACAGCTTCTTGCAGTCGTCTATAAGGGGCTTGACGTGTTGACCCATCGCCGCTGAGTCTAGAACTGTTGGGTTCTAATCGTATAAACACTAATGTTAGATACAAAATGTTACTGACCTTGGGTCCGCGTCGATAAGTCCCCACGACCCCAACACTGGTTCAGTGTCCACTAACAGCTTCTTGCAGTCGTCTATAAGGGGCTTGACGTGTCGACCCATCACCGCTGATTCTAGAACTGTTGGGTTCTAATCGTATAAACACTAATGTTAGATACAAAATGATACTGACCTTGGGTCCGCGTCGATAAGTCCCCACGACCCCAACACTGGTTCAGTGTCGACTAACAGCTTCTTGCAGTCGTCTATCAGAGACTTGACATGTTGCGCCATTGCAGCTGTGTCGGGAATTATTTGGTCCTGTTGGGTAAACGATGAAAATGACGGTAATTTTTTATGTAAGTATTAGGATCAGAAAATATTTCCAGTATTTTCAGATTAGCTAGATTGTGGAATTGCATTAAAGATATTGCAGGCTAAGCGATAAAATATGAATAAGTTAAAATTACGTACAAACAAGCATGGTTACCATCAGACACATAGAGACGAAATGTTCATTAATGATATAGCATGCGAAAAAGTCAAGACAAGTCAACGTCGAGTCTTATTAACCGTCTTGAAAAAAATTAGGCTATCAGTTTGATCTGTATGTATGTAATATAGTAGGAATTGGATTACATGTCAGAATAGCGTTCTATCTAAGCTTCCAAGCACGTCTTCTAAACTTCGTAAGTGTAAGTGTATACATATGTATGTTTGTTTGTGTTATTTTGTCCACGAATTTCTCGAAAACTAAAAGACAATTTGAGATGATTCTTTTTATACCTACATTAGATGTATTCCATCTTAGGGAACAGTCTAAGTTTCATCCAAATTGGTTTAGTAGTTTTTGAGATATTGGCATCTTTGGTACAATCTACACAAAAAACTTGGAAACAAAAAGGGATTTAAAAAATCAAACCGACTTTAAAAAGTAGCTGGCAGCTGAAAAGAAAAAAATCTTTAAAGTTTCACTCAGGAGCAAGAAAACGTCAGAAAAAAAAAACACCCATCTCAAAAAGGTAGGTAAGTTAGGACTTTAAACATATTACTCTTTCCTTTTCAGTTGCCAGGTACTTTTTGAAGTCGGCTCATTTTATTAAATTACTTTTGTATTCTTACTCTTATGTTAAATTAAACTGAGCTCTATAGCAAAGGCACAAGCATGTAAGCATGCACGCACATTAAACATGAGCACCTTGACGGAAGTGCACCGCGTGCAGTCGGGCACGATCAGCTGTTCCGGGATGGACCGAGATTCCCCGGTCATCACGTCGATAGCCACCTGGCGGAGGGCGTCTTTGAACGTGGACAGGTAGTACCTGTGGACAATGCATCTGTTATTTACTAGGCTTCGCCCGCGCGGACTACACGAATTCCCGCGGGAATGTGATATTTTTCCGGGATAAAAAGTAGCCTATGTTCCTCTCCAGGCTACAAAGTATCTGTATCCCAAATTTCAGACAAATCCGTTCAGCCGCTTTGGCGTGACTGGGTAACAAACATCCAAACATCTAACTTTCACATTTATAATATAAGTAGGTTTGGCTGAGCCTACTGTCGCCTAGTAGCCTATTAGCCGTGTACTGACTGAGCGAGCAGCCTCACGCGGCAAACCTCAAGGCACGCTGGCAGGCGTCTGTCATTTGATGTACTTGCGCGCTAATCTAGATACTCAAATCCGTAGATGTTAGATCCGCAGACGAGCTAGGATATATGCGATAGAAAGAGATGCAACGTCTGGCCGTTGTACAAGCTGAATTCCACTTTATTGCGTTGTAGTTAGAGCTGCTATTTACTTAAATGGTTTAGCGGAGTGCAGCTTCCGTACTTGTACTATTTATTTATTCTGTGACGCTGGCCCGAAGCACCGCGTGCGTTTTGGCGCTGCTACACTCTTCTCCTTATGTTCGCGTTCGAATTGCCGTAAATGTTTGCCCTCGCACTCACTCGCGCAACGACCGTGGCGACGGCGCATCAGCCGTCTCACTCACTCGGGCAAGGCGAATAAGCGGCAACACGACGACGCCCCTAGCCACATCGCACGATACTAAGGCCCGTATTAAAGAACGACACTCAAGTGGAGATCTCTTCTCGAGAATAGTTAGCAAGGGATGAATGTATTCGTTGCATGTATTTGCATCCCTTTCTAACTAATACTTGAGAAGAGATCTCCACTTCGACGATAGTATAGCCGGGTCGGACACGTCCTGATTGACTTACCAAAGCGCAATATGCCTTTGACGTTTGCTGCGGCGCTCTCTAAGTCAGTATGTGGCTATTAATCAATGAAATATATATTTTCCTATTAGGGCTAAGAATTGGGCCAAATCCTGTGCCATTCATTTTGTGAAGAGAAAAATTATGAAGTGAACATCATAATTTTTACGTTATTAACTTCTTCAATGGCCACTTTCACCAAATAAAATTTACGCCACGCCTTACTCGCGACAGCCACTTGAAGCTAGAAGAAGAAACAAGTGACGACTACCGGCGTCAACTGTGTGCGGCGAGTTCATGTAATATGAATAAAAGCTACAGGAAATAGGACGGTGGCGGCTTGTGGTTTTGGTCGGTGGTCCGAGTGCGGAGAGACTTAGTCGTATGTCGTACAGGTACTTCATGCTTGTATATTAATGTTTTATATTAGTATCCATCCTGGTAAAGAAAGACATACCAAGGAAAGGATGTCATACTGGTCTTTCGCATGATGAAGGTACGATTCGTTGTCAATTTGATGCTATCATTTTGTATTTTAAGTTATTTTATAAATTACTTAAAGAAGTTCAAATTTCTGTAAAATATCAAAAAGTTGAATAAAATATATGTTAACAGACTAATATATCATAAAATATTATATTAATAAATTTTGAAAAGCCTAAGTTTTAGATTGATTGCAAAGCGATGCTGTGAATGGTAGTATAAAAACGCTAAACTACTGAAAATAATTTAATAATTGTTTTTCAAATCAAAATATATTTTACTGTTATTAACCCAATGAAGTTTATTAGTGGTGTTAAAAAAAGCCATTCATAAACGGTGAGGAGGTCGCAACAAATCTTTTAGTAAAAAACCAAAGCATAAAGAAAAGAAAATCTATAAAAACCAATATAAACTGAAACTGACCTCCCCAATCCGTAAGCGATCTGCGCAGACGCGAGTTCAGTAGTCAATGGATGGCCAAAATAACTGGGCATCATTTCTAATTTAGGTTGTTCAGTGTCCAAATTGACTGCCACCAGTGTTGTGGCGGTTTTTATGTTCCACCATAAGTTGTCTATGTCGTCTATGGTCGCCATGTTTACTGGCTGCCCGAGAGCTATGTCTATGGCGCATTGTGTCATGGCGTCGGAAAAATGGCGGATGATGTATCTACGGCGGGAAAAGAGGCCGCGGTCTTATATACAAATTACATCATTAAACATGGTTTGGTTACATATCAACATTTATAGATGAAGTTAAAGTGTCCCTTTTTGAAATATAACAGTAAAAAAAATTAAAATTATGTAAAATATGCGTATAATGGGTGACTTACCTATTTGCCGACGCTACTCCATCTTTCATCATGCCTGTCAGTTTCCTTTCGCCAGTGCGCGTGTAGTCGCCCTAATATCAAACAATAAATTCCAGTTACTTTCATAAAAACGTATAGATGACGAGTAAACTCCGTTTCACCAAAGAGTTCCCTTGACAGTGGCGCTTCAGCCGCCGTCAACATTCGAAATTGAGCTGTCTTACAAAGAGAATAAGGAATTTTTAGTTCCAAGATATGCCAGGGGCCGGGGACTTTTTAAATGAAACGAACTCTAGTAGATGCTACAAAGCAGCTGATTTTGCATCAAAAAATTATATACTATTATAAGTAAGTAGGTATGGAAATTTGAACTAATGATAATGACAAATTTCTATAAAGTTTTATTCACAATATCTACCATTTATCATGTCAGAAAAGTAATTCAAATGTTTTAAAATTATATGCGACCTTATTGCTACACTCTAAGAGCCTTAGTCCCGGCGTACTGTCGCGATATGACGTCGCCGTTATATGCCCATATGCTGAAGAAGGCCTGCCTCAGAGCTCGTGGTAGACCGCTGAATAAACACTCAAATAGCGACCTTATTGCTATCACCTTAAGAGCCCTAGGCCCGGCATACTGTTGTGAAATTATATCATGGTGTTAGACCACTGAAAAAGCACAAAATTTACAAATAATATCGCTTGTATTGTTATTACCTTAAGAGCCTTAGTCCCGGCGTACTGTCGCGATATGATGTCGCCGTTGTCTGCCCACATGGTGAGGAATGCCTGCCTCAGAGCTGGTGGTAGACCGCTGCCAGGAGTGCCCAGACCGAGGCGGCAGAGTTGGAGCTCCAAGACATACTTGGCTATTGCCGTCTGCAAAAAAGAATCGTGTTATTTCAGAACATTCAATTCAATTAAATTTTTCAATAGAAATTTCAATAGGGGGTCAGACTGTTATCGATATGTAAATATTTAATAGTAACATCAAAAAATATAACATTGTAGAATAACAAAAGTGAAAAAAGTATTCAAAATGTTGATTAATAAGCAAGTAATGAGCTGCTAAATTGTGAAAAACTGTGACTCTAGCTATCTCTTTCTCTGTGTGCGTGTGTGTGTGTGTGGGGACTTGGGGAGGTTATGTTTTATTTTGGTGTAATTAACACCTATTTAACTATTATAAATACTATTAGCTTACACACCGATCCAATGTATCAAATATATAAAAAAAATATTAATTCAGTATAACTTATATGGTCCTTCGAGCCGGATTTCCTCAACGGTTTTTTTTTGTAATTTATAAATTTAAATCAAGAAGCCAGCCACTTTACCTGAACCACATTAGTCCTGTCCAGACAGTCGATACAGTTGACTCTGAACACTCCGTTCTGCGCACAGATCAGACCGCGGTCGTCACGCCAGCAGAATCGCATCTCGCCGATGATGTCAGCGATGGCGTTTATCAGTATGCTGACGTTTTCATAGTGCATGCCGCGGCTAGAAAGACACAATTTTTTTTATTATTTTTTCTATACTAATATTATAAAGAGGAAAGATTTGATTGTTTGTTTGTTTGCATCGAATAGGCTCCGAAACTACTGGACCGATTTAGAAAATTCTTTGACCAATAGAAAGCTACATTCTTCCCGAGTGACATAGGCTATATTTTATCCCGATATTCCCACGGGAACGGGTACCACGCGGGTGAAACCGCGAGGATCCGCTAGTCCAAGATAAAGTTAGGTATACGGTACGACTTGTTCGTTGTTCGATGGCACATGGGACTTACTTAAGGGCAGGATCTTCCAAAAACTCTGTCTTTGCCTTTTTCCTTACGTGTGAAGAGTAATGAAAATAACCTCACTTTTTCATTTTTTCAATGTTTTTGTTGTTATTTTGAGCATAAATTCACTTTTTGAAAAAGTAGAGTTACGATACGAATATCGTGTTTCTAGCCACAAAATAATCAAGATCGTTTATGAAACTTCAACATTATATTTTTATCTGCTCATAATAAAGAATATTTGATTGTTTACTTTTGAATCAAAAATAGGTTGATTTCGATAATTTGGAAGTACGTGCCCTTAATTTTAAATGTCCATGGAAAAGACGTCATGGTGTTTAAGACGCGCCTAAAGTTAAGAATCGTTCACACAAATTCAAATCACACGCCGCCGCCGACGCCTCTTGCTATTTCGCACGATATTTTCCTTGCGATCCGACGATAGTGTAGCCACACCATTACTTGCACATGAGTCAGTTAAGATATTATTTTCAGTACAAACTCACCAGTACTCATGGAAGTCAAAAGTAGCATATATGATCTCCGAACTGTTATATTTCAGGACATGGTTTCCATACGCCTCGTAAATGATTCGTTCTCGCCCTTGTTGCTCAACCAGGTTGATTATACACACGTGCTTGTATAGTTTAAGTTCTTCTTCGAAATGCTTCTTGAAGGCTGTGTGGGTCTCTTCTTCGCCTGACAGAATGAATAAAAAAATATACAGGCTATACAGTTATTGAGATTGAGAGGAAAATAGAAGAAGATATTATGTGTTACTAATTGACACACAACCTTAAACTAGTGTTAAATATTACACACGGAACATGAATATGAAAACTGAAGTTAGTACGCTGGATTTTTATTTCCCACAAACATGATCCTACTACCCCTAGCAAAAAACAGATTAAATGGTTACCTAAGTGTTCATGGGCTTAATTAAGGAGTACAATGTATATTATACGTAGGCTCGACTAGCCATGTTCACGCATAACGGACCAAATTTGAGTCTAAAAAGTTGCTTGCGGAAAAGTGTCAATACCAAATATATTATACGTACTTCTGTCCAGACGAGGTGGTGGTCTGAATTTCAAATCGGGCTGACTCCAGAAAATCGGAACGGATCCGCGTACCTGAAAAAGAAAGTTAGAAATTGAAAACATAGATACAGTATAGGTATACAATACATATTATGGTAATAATCTACCTTAAAGTGCCAAATAATATAACTACGATGTAATTAATTTAACTGAATACGATCGATCAGTTACTTGTTTGAAACGATAAAGACCACAACCTAGTGGGTCTAGCATGCGCACCACGAGATGCTTATGTTGTCTTCAGCGCGTATTGCTGTCTTGCTTATATTAATGATAAGTGAACGGGACAAAATCACTTTGACAGCCAGATAAAAGAAGAAGAAAATGGAACTCATTTTGTACTGAATGAAGGGTGTAATCGAAAACAAGCTACTCCTAAAATTTTTAAATTATACAAAGTTAAAATGATTAAAACGGCAACCGTTTTAAACTAATAGTGTTCCACCTATTTCTTCTAACGTCTTTAAATGTTCTGCGCTAAGATGTTCCATTATGTAGTTAGACCGAGACAAAAATCGAATGGTTGATCGCAAAGAGCCATAAGTATGATACATTGATTTATCGTACGATTCAATTTCATAATGGGTCACAATAATATCCGATGTCGATCTACGATCGATTGACGATTTTCGATTCGGGTCTTTCCAACCGATTCGGGTTGAAAAAGCTGTTCGTAAAGATAAATAATAATATCATCTATATCTATAAGTACAAATAAATAAAATTGGAGTGTCTGTTTGTAATATGAAAATAACCGCTTTTTACTACATGCATATGATCATATATACGGTACCTACATATATCAAAATTCAAAATATCATTTTTTACAATTTTTCTCTGTCTGTCTGTCTGTCTGTCTATCTGTCTGTCTGTTTGTTCCGGCTAATCTCTAAAACGGCTGGACCGATTTTGACGGGACTTTCACTGGCAGGTAGCTGAAGTAATAAGGAGTAACTTAGGCTATTTTTATCCCGATATTCCCACGCGGGTGAAATCGCGGGCGGCCGCTAGTAGTACCTATTATAAAGCTGAAGTGTTTGTTTGTTTGAACGCGCTAACCTCAAAACTACTGGACCGAATTGAAAAATTATTTTTGTGTTGGATAGTCCATTTATCGAGGGAGGCTATAGGCTATACTTTATCCCGATATTCCCAAGGGAACGTGTAAGTACCACGCGGATAAAATCGCGAGGATCCGCTAGTAATATCATAATTTAGTAACATCAGGTCTTTTAGGACTACAGTTCTAAAATGATAAATCCGCAAAGAAACAACCTTGTTCCTCGCAGTAGGTTCCTCACATAGGAACCTATTAGTTTAAATCCAATGTTTCAGGTCAAACTGAAAGTTAAAAACTAAAACCGCATCCGAACCGTTTGTAACGAAGCAGAACGTGACGTAACAATTTAGTTTGCGGATAACGGATTACAACTGAGAAGACTTTCTAAAAAAAGTTTCAAGGCGTCTCATAGTTACAATGTTACGCGAATGTTAGAGAGCACATCAAGGTTTAAATGTTGGAATTGAATGTGTTCTTTCTTATCATCATCAGCAATTTAATCCATTCTTGCCCGCCGTGCCAATTTTTGAACACCTATAACTAATATTTATCTTTTTCGCATTCACAATGCAATTTTTATGATAAATGGAAAATGAAGTATTTAGAAAAAAAAATCGACCCGTCTCACAACCAGCTCCGATACGAACCAACGACCTTTCGCTAGCAGAGCAGAGCAGAGCAGTCGCCCGGATAGCGAAAGGTCGTGGGTTCGAGTCCCATCGGAGCTGGCTGTGAGACGGGTTGATTTTTTTCTCTCTAAATACTTACTTCATTTTCCATCTTTAAATTTGTAAAAAACCCGTTTCTATAATAGTTATAGGTGTTCCCGAAGTGGCATGGCAGGCAAGAATGGCTTCATGTCCCCACTGCTGGGGCAGCCTTTCTTATGGATGGACAAGTACAGTCGAGAAATTTTCTTTTCGTAATATGAAGAGCAGAGGCTTCTGATACAAGTATTGTTATGCTTAAATGATTAAGTCATTTGAAAGTAAATGCGTCTAAGCAAGAGTGAATAGGCACCTTCTGGGTGAGCTCGCTCCATCGTAGATCCTGTTCTAGCCCATAGGCAAAGAATACTATAATATTACTAACGTAAAGAAGCGACACTCACCTCCCCCCGCCAATTCATTTCCCCCGCATTGAGAAAGTAAACCGAGGAGTAAACGTCACACGTTTGTCGGTTGTCTTGTCAGTCACTCAGTCAACAAGAATGTAACCAAGTCAACGATGTCATTATATTTCGTAAGCAAACTTCGATTTGAGGATCGTGCGATATAACCTTGCAGTGGCGTTCGTATATTATGCAGTTGAATCGTAGATGATTGATATCAAATTTAATATTAACAGAAACAAATATTCCAATACGAATTGTTTGACCAAATAATAAATGTTATGATACGATTTAATTCTATGAAATTAGAGGATCTTTTATTGATTTGATTTAACTTTCATTAGGTGCAAGTATTGGATTAAAGAAATTGGTCGAATGGACTTAAGTCGCTACTCGGAAAAAGTATGGACTTTTTGATTTAAAACTATAGGACGGTTACAGTTGTTACAAATCTGGTAATAAGATATATATTTCTTCATACCTTTATCTAGATTCGTATAGTTTCAAAAACACGATTTTATGATTTTGTCTCGACACTTTTTCTTTTCGAAAAGACCTCTAAAAATACGAAAATTGTAGATTATTCTTAAATAGGGTTACTTACGCTATTGGAAATTGGTTTAATTAGTGAACACCAATAATATTTAGGATCGTATAGAAGCATTTTTTTAAATCGCTGTAGTTTTTTAATACGAAGTGATTTTGTTTTTTTGCCTAATCTGCAAAATCGGTCTCGATCCCGCGCGCGTCGTTTTCTCATTGCTATCTCGCTTCTGCACAATTTTTCCGAGTATCGCCTTAAACCAAAAAGCGTGGAGACATTTCATACTAGTTATTTTGTTTGCGAACTTCATTTCCCTAATTCTGACCGCGCAAAAAGAGTTTCTAAGAAAAATGCAGCCTCTACCCTATTATTACTGCAGCCAGAAGACTCATCTGGTACTCGTATTTACATCAAAATTTACTCAAACTGATAATAGCCTCTAAGAGTACTTGCAAATCTCAAACATCAACAGAAATTCCAAGTACAAGTACTTCACAGGTGTCACACTCAGTGCAGAAAACATAGATTTTAAGTGAAAATTCACCCCGGAAAAGGAAGTTGCGGCTTGACTTTAAATCAGAGGCTAAGAAACGAAGATTATTGGAATCGTCGGTAATAGGAAACCCCAAGTAGGCTGATATGTCACCTCTGCTAAAATAAAATATTGATGCTCAAAAAGTATTTAAAACGAAAGTCTCAGGGAAACAGATATGACCAAGAGTAATAATGTTTGCATTAAATATATATTTATATAGTATTTATTTATTTATAAAAATATAGTATTTATTTTTCCTTCAATAAAAAGTATGGCTTACTACAGTCTGTGACTGTGACAACAGTCACATTTCTTTCATTAGCCATGTTTAAAAATTTTTAGCCTTGATCTGATACAAAGGCTACATTACATGAACTCCAATATTTAAAATTTGTGAAATAACATGATCTAACCACGCACTAAGTTCTTTGTAATTTTTGCTTTGAGCCAAAAAACAGTATACGATTGGTTGTTTCCAATTTTAATGTATAACTCTGGCAATGATTACAAAAGCTTGCGTTGCTGGTTCTCCAGTTTGTGTCCCGTCAATCTCATGAAAACTTATAATCTTATCCTCGTTAATTTGATGATATAAGTACCGTTTTAATGAAATTTCGTCAGCGCAAATAATGCAGTATTTTTCTGAGTCTTTTAATATTTTAATTTGGTCTCTAAACATTGTAAAACGTTAGGTGAAAATTTTGTATCAATGTTGATATTCATTCGGCGCAACGCCCTTTCGCTTGGCATGTTTAACGTTTGCTAAGACTCTTTATGCTAATGGACTGGCAAAATATAAATTGAAAGCAAATAACTGTAAATCTTTAGTGTTTCTATTGCCATGACTGTTTTGTTTTAGACGGGTTTGAAAATTGATATTTTTTTGTAATTGAGAGGACATATTGGTATCTTTTTGAGATGCACATTCTTGCTGAGTATCCAAATTTTTTCGTCTTTTGCACTCTGTTTATAAGTCACTTAACAAACTTTGTTTTATACTATGTAGTGATAATTAAAGACAATTTTATTTGTTGGATTCATTTCATTTTTTATTAAATTAGTTAGTACCGTACGACAGGTGCGTTTCTGAAGATTTCAATACAAAGTACATTGTGCCATTCACACGGCCTTTTGACAATCGCTTTTGTACTGAAAAAAGCTTGTAAAATGATTGCTTCCGAACTTACCCGACATAATATAAACATACGTAAATAATAAATTGGGACGCTCTTGCAAAGTTATTTCGTGACGCACGCGGCACGCGCCATCTAGTCGATATATTTTGTACCACTAGCTCCGGAGTGTGCTACGGCGGATGTCATCCCTGCATCGTTGACGCACACATTTGACGCGTGTACACACGTTATGTCAGTTACGTAGTAGTAGAAGGTTATTATGCGGGGGTCGTAGTATGGAGTGTCGTAGGTGTGCCATAGGCTTGATTGGGATCAAGAGCAAACCCATTAAAAGTAAAAAAAATAAAAATATGATTTTTTTTTATTGGCCATTGTACACCTACCACGTGGGCCTAATGCTGATAGGTTGGTATTAACGCAAACGCAGCCGGGACCAACAGCTTAACGTGCCCTCCGAAGCACGGAGGAGCTCGAGATAATAAATTTTATATCACCCCCCATCCCTTGACCGACCATTGCGAAAGTTGCTGCACCTCAACGATGCAGGCTATATATAACCACTTCTTCTTCTTAGCGCTTCGATGGCAAACACCACTATATTGTTGCGGCCCAGAATTTGGCCACGTCCACTGCACTATCCATGGCATGCGGACATCGTCCGAGTATAACCACTGCATCACGGACGTCTCCAGTATTCTTATCGACTACGTAATTAGAGCGGTTTTGTGTTAAGTTTGCTTTGATTTGAAACACTGACTTTATATTATTTTGACGTGAAGTTGGAATAAATATAGAATTACGATATTCGGTATTTGATTCCTGCACGGGTAGCATGATGAACTCGAGAAAGGTTTTGTCTATATCGAAACGTCAAATGTGACATTTCATCATAGACAAACCTATTGTCAAGCCGGCCTAGCATGAGCGGCTTTTATCGACTATTGACGCATGATAAGAGCCTATATCTTGCTTACACCTTAGTGGTAAGCAAGACAGCATGACGTGCTATATCATATCGCGTGATATAATGATGGTCATGCTAGGCAGGCAGCTGTCAATTATACTTTTGAGGTAGACAAACACTAATTAGACGTCTGTCACGAGCGCGCAATGATGGCACAATTCTAGGAGAGGCGGCGCGGGCCTCTCCTAGAACGAGCCCTTAGTTTTAGTTAAAATCATGTTAAAATGTACTACTTACTTGCACAAAAGAAGCTCTGTGGATGCTATCAGAACATATGATTGATACGATCTGCTCGGTTTCCACGTAGTTTGCGACTTTTCCTCCGGGTTCGATGCCGCGGCGATTGTACCTAAATTACATATTGCTATAATTAGACAATGGCAAATTACAAACAAAATGTAGTAATAAGTTGTTACGCTCTAGTTCTGTTAAAACATACAAAAATATACGCAATTTGGATAACATACCTACTAATATTATAATAGTGAAAGCGCGTCATATCTAAATTTGTACTATATATAAATGGAGTGCCATTCAGCGAAGCAAAAGATTTTTAGTAAACAATCTTGATATGTCTCTTTATCTAAGAAATGCATTTAAAAAGAAGAGAGATGTATTCTTACATACATTACTTATCCATTTTATAGTATGAAAGCATGGAGTTACTTTGAATAAATAAGTGTTTCATAATTTAATTATTGCATTTTATATTTAAAGACACATCAAGCTTGTTTAGGTAAAATCTTTTGCTGCACTGAATAGACAGTTGATTAATATCCGAAGTTAAATCAATGCTATATAGAAGGTAGTTACAAATAGTAGCACGTTAAAAATCTCTTCACCTTCAACATTCTACTAGTTTATTATATAACCTCGGAATCTGAAGGCAACATTTGATGCGTATCAAGATGCTGAGGGACATTTGAGTAGGCGCCGCGGCGCCGGCAACGTAGCTGAACATGTTGCACGTGTTGCGCGTCAAATGTTGGCTAATAGATAACAACAATCTTACTTTCAATCCATAGTATAGTATAATAGGTATATAACTCGTTCGGATAAAGAAACCATTTGTAAATGGGCGGCCATGCATTAAGTGTGAGCGCGATAGCATAACCCACCCACGTGGTATACATGCAGCATGACATGACGGTATGTGTGGGCGAGATAGCATGACCGGCCGGCCGCCATTTACACATTGTTTCTTTATCTGCACGAGTTATACCATTTACCATCCCTACTATAATTATTAATTTGTTTGTTTGTCTGTCTGTCTATATGTTCCGTGTACACGTCAAAACGGCTGAACCCATTTTGATGAAACTTGGAATGGAGATAGTTTGAGACCCTAGCAAGGATATAGGCTACTTTTATCCCAGAAAAATATCAGGTTCCCGCGGGATAACGTCTTGTAGTCCACACGGGCAAAGCCGCGGGCGGAAGACTAGTATATTATAAAAGTAAAAGTTTGTTTGTCCGTCTTTCAGGTCAAAAAGGAGCAACGGATGAATGACGTGATTTTTGGCCATACCAAAGATTGATAAGATAGTTGAGGAACTGGAGAGTGACATAATAGTAGATTGTATTACAAGGGAGCAAAATAATATATTTACGGCGAGGGCGCTATTTTGAATCCAGAGCGCAGTGAAGGATTCTAGAGTAGAATCTCGAGCGCAGCGAGGGATTCTAAAGTAGAATCCTGAACGCAGCGAGGGATTCAATATACGCCGCCCGAGGTGAAAATAATTTTGCGGCCGAGTAATACACTCTGCTTTTCATCCCCCTCTATATTTGGGTGAAATGGTCCCGACCTAGGTGACTGATCACCCGTCCGGCTTCGCTGGCGTCCCCCCTATAAATAATAATAATCCCCCTCTATAAGAAAAGCAATAAAGACAACTCAAACTACCTACCTTTCTCTGTCGTTCGGATGCATCATAGCGCTAGTCGGGCAAGAAAAAAAAGTTGAGGTTTAAAATAAAAAAAAAATTAAATAAAAAAAATAGTTACTTTGAATAAATAAGTGTTTCATAATTTAATTATTGCATTTTATATTTAAAGACACATCAAGCTTGTTTAGGTAAAATCTTTTGCTGCACTGAATAGACAGTTGATTAATATCCGAAGTTAAATAAAAAAATATATGTCCATCAGATTCCTTATAAGTATCGCCGGGGATGTCGTAGGGGGGTTGAAAATTTTGTTAGATTTTAGCTACGACTCACCGTTTACGAGATATTCTCAATTTTATAAAATTCCGTTTTTGAAAATTTCTCGGTCCCGAAAAAAGTCCCGGCCCCATACAAAATCAGTTGATTTTTTTTTAAGTACTGCACACCCTTTGCTACACTCCAACCAATGCTTCTTTAATTATGTTCTAAATTCAAATCTCATCGTTTTGGACCCTGTTATGAAGCTGTTCAAAATTCAAATCTCATTTATACCCTCTTGTCATAACAGGTAAACAATGAATCGTTTTGGACCCTGTTATTAGATAAACAATCATCGCTTTTCGAATCGATGGGATGAAAAGGTACTTTTCGTACCACTTGCTCAAAAAAGTGACATTCTATGCCACAAAAAGCGAACATAACAATAGTCATTTTTAATCTGTTAAAAACAGGGAAAGAAAATTGTACTGAATTTCATTCATCCTCTAGGGTGAGAATGTGATTTAAATTTGGAATACTTACCGAAATTTATACTGAACTACATCTGTGTTTACACCATTGAGTTTGTATATAAAGCATTACACATCTTTTTGAAAAAGAAATACGCATTTATTATGCAGTTAAGATTATTAAATAAAATTACGAAAACCGACGAGGCCGTATGAGCTTGATGCCTTTGCTTTTCCGACAAAAAAATATTAGTCTAGGAGTTTGCCGCGTTTTTGTTTTCTTCAAATACTTACATAAACGTTAGGTTTATTTTAATTCATTTTTATAAATAAGTTAATGTTCTAAAAATACGCTACAATGTTAAATCAAAGCGACAGTGACAGTGAATTGTCGGATTCCATCAGTGCAAATGCTGCCGCAATTATAAATAATTTGCTTCCAACAAAATCCAAGGAAAATTATTTAAAATCTTATGAAGAATTTTCAACGTGGAGAAGTGCGAAAGGCCTATCAATTTCAGAATCAGTACTTCTTGTCTATTTTGATTATTTATCCAAGACAACTCATCAACAATAAATGTACCAAACAAAAATGAAACTCTCTCTATCAATAATTGGACCAATGTTTCGAATGTTTACTTTTACTTTTAATTGACATTATTTTTAATAAATATTATTGTGTTATTTTTTTCGCAAATGGTACGAAAAGTAGAGTATTTTCCTAGGTGATAAAGCTGTCTTAGTCTTGGGTGAACTAAAATCCCTCGCTACACTCAGGACTCGTCTTTAACACCCTCGCTACGCTCGGGAGTAAACCTAGAGTCCTTCGTTAGGCTCGCGATTTAAATCGTCACCCGCGACAGAAGACACTGCTTTATCCCCTTGGTTAATAATCTACTATTTTTATCCCGAAAACCTATGACATTCCCGCGGGCAATGCGACGGACGGATGGCTAGATGTTTCGATGTTTGTTACTCAATAAGTAATATATCTTATTTTATTTTAATTTTTAGTTTTTTGCATTCACAATGCAATTTTTATTACTGAAAAATGGAAAATGAAGTATTTAGAAAAAATCGACCCGTCTCACAATCAGCTCCGATGGGACGCTGATTGTGAGACGGGTCGATTTTTTCTAAATACTTCATTTTCCATTTTTCAGTAATATCTTATTTTATTAGTGTGCACCGCCCGCGCCTGTAGCGGCTAGTTTGCGGATGTCTGTTCAACATTTTTTGAGTTATTTAGTTGTGGAAACTTTGTTGGCTTTTGTATTGACTAAGTGTACCAAAAATTTTGTGTTATTTCATGCTGTATGTTTTCCTTGAACATAAAAAAAAGCAAAATAGTTGAACGAATCTGGATGAGGCACAGAGCTAGAATCTAGCCTGTATGCTAAGTATTTAATAGCAATAGCATAAAACATCGAAAACATCGAGTAGTTGAAGCAGGCAAAGCCGCGGGCGGAAAGCTAGTAAGTAAGTACAGTAATACTCCGCTTAACGCGAACCCGGTTTGCGCGATTACGTTATAACGCGATCTTCAAAGGAGATGGACAAAAAAAGACCCAGAGTCGACAGAAACGAAAAGTATGCCGTATGCCGTATGGGTGATTTAGCACGGATGTTGTTATTAACGTATAATTAAATGTAGTAATTTTAATGTTTTTTTCAATTTCCATAATAATGCCGTTTATAACCATAGCATGCTTTTTTTTCATTAAAATACTAATAAATATAGATATTAATTTTCTTTTACCCTTGACCCCGTTTTACGCGAATTTCGTTTAACACGATACTGCTAGGAACGCATCCCTCGCGTAAAGCGGAGTATGACTGTATAAACTTTCTTCTAATTATTATTTACCTGGTTCCAGCTTGATATCTAGACCGCCTAGAGATGACGCCCAAAGTGAATGTTTCATCGCAAGTGCTTGTGTTAGAGAGAGATTCCGTGTTGAGCGGGTTCATGTCTGCAGGCTCCACTGCTATTTGCGACAAGTGTGCGTACCCTTGGATTATTGGTAGCACCCACTGGTCACATGCTGGACTCTGGTTGTAAAAGAGGAAAGGTTTATTTAACTTAGCTCACAGAACAAGCATTATGTGACGGTTGACTATCTAAAAATATCATCATCATCAGCCATTAAATGGCCCCACTGCTGGGGCACTGGCCTTCCTTACGGATGGATAAGGAGAATGCGGCATGACCCATCATACGGGCCCGGTGGGGACTGGTATTAACGACTGCAAGTGCAGCCGGGATAACGGCTTAACATGCCTTCCGAAGCATGGAGGAGTTTGAAATGAAACCAATTTGGTCATGCATCCCATGACCGACCATTGCGAAAATTGCTTAACCTCAACGATCGCAAGATCGCTAAGCACTGCGCCACGAGCTCCTCATATAAAAATAAATAAAATGAATAATAACCACACACACACACACCCAGACACAAAAAAAAACGAAATTAGTTTCCAACCTCATTTATAGTATTAGTTTTACATTTAGTTTTTACCTTACCGGTATTGAACCCAGGACCTCAGATATAGTGTAAGTAAACCACTTGATCATGGTGGTAGTAAAAAAAAAATAGATAATGTTTTTATCAATGTATGCCTTTCTAAACAAGATCATGAAATGCATATTATTTTAGCAAGCAATAGGTAGTATAGTTATTGTTATTTAAAATCAAATTAGTGCTTATAATATTATCTATTAATTATCATCATGATCATCATGTCAGCCGAATGACGCCCCCTGCTGGGCATTAATTATATTATTTATTAATTATCCAAATACAATTTTGCACTTCAACAGAAACTTTTGAGATTTACTTTACGATTTTCAACATATTTATTATTATTGAAAAATGGAAAATGAAGTATTTTAGAAAAAATCGACCCGTCTCACAACTAGCTCTTTTTCAATTATAAAAATTGCATTGTGAATGCAAAAAAGTAAAAATTTAAATATTTATTATTGATTAGAAGAGTAATTTCTGAGCTAAGAAATTATTACATTCAGTTAATGAACTCACCCCCAAAGCAATAATATCTTTCAACATATGTTTATTCCAAAAGAATCTGTCATCCACATGCTTCCACCACCTCGTAATATCAGTCACTGGTTTACCGGTACCCTCTTCAGTTTCAAGCATCTTCTCAATCTCATATTGTCGTTGCAAGGTGTTGGTCAAGTCAAGAGTACGCGAGTAGTAGAAGCTATCGGAGTCGTCAAAGATCTTGTGAAGTTCATCAGTGAGACGTTTTTCAAAACGTTCTGATAGCTTTGGATCCCTCTGCTTTTTCACAGTTTGTTTTACCTATAAGAAATAAAAACTGTAGGAATGTTTAATAAATCTGTTATCAAAATAATAATTCTTTATGCGTTAATATACCTGTGTGGCTGCTTGCTGTGTTGTAGTTTTTATGGTGTTGCTAACATTTTTGACAGCACCAACGGTTTTATTTAAAAATGCAGAGTTCTCAAATAAACGTCCGCCCATTCTCTTATTTATTAAATTTGCTGCACTTGAAACAGAGCTGGATGAACCGTGTTTGGTACAGGGACATAGTTCAACTTCTTGATTTACGGGGCCCATATTGAGAAAACTTATTGATTTAATTTTATAAATTGTGTGGTGAAAATATATTTGTCCAACTGGTACACTTTCTTTTATAATAATGAGTCTTGGTTCAAATATCGTCGAATGGTCCACTTGGCCAATAATACCGTCTGTAACGCCTAAGCATTCGATATCCTCGATATCCGAAAGATCCCATGCTAGAAATGAAACAATATTCGTGCATAAAATATGAAAATTTTATCAGTACATATGAGACCGTATTATGTAATTGGTACACCAAAGGCTACGAGTATAATGATTTTAATTGACTGGTAATTTAATTTTTATAGTATATACGGAGTAAGTAAGGTCAGATAACAAAGAAAAAGGTAAAAAATCGTAAAATAAATTGTGTACCTGATTTGACAGAAAAACCTCCTGATAATCGATTCCACCACAAACTTGACTCGTTTCTAACAAATATATAGTATTGATCTGATCGAAATAACTCCATTTTTGTGAAATTTATTTAATATTCGCGGCGTTTGTTATAAATTTCATGGTGTTTACTATTGTTGTAATTTGTAAGCATTTGATTGACGTTTCAGGAAAGGGGAAGGGGGCCGAGCCGAGTCAAATTGTCAAAATATCTGAATGTTGGTAGTACTGAACGCGTTTCGTTACATCCATGGAATTTATAAGTATGTACTTCGTGTTACATCCAATGGTCTACCCCATGGCCCGCTATTATTTCTCGGCTGCTTGCGAGTGCAACGAGTGAGATAGAAGATGGCTTTGTCTACCCTCACAAATATGTGACGACCTATTTGGCGCAGGGGTAGGCTACCCACCTTCTGCGCCAGTGGTCTCGGGTTCGATTCCCGAACTAGACAAATATTTGTGTGCATGAACATGTCTATTTGTCTCGGTCTGGGTGTTTACTATGTATATTAAGTATGTATTTACAAAAAAAAGTATTTAAGTATATAATTATCCGTTATCAAGTTTTCCATGATACACTTCCTTATTAAATTAAAATGGGCTTAGATAATGAGTCACACCAACGCATCAAAATATGACTATAAAAATTACTGCATTTAATGCGCGAACTCGTGCAAGTACTAATAGTTTTTGTTTCATCGAAATCTGGCAAGGATTTCCAAAGATACAGCGTTGTAAAGTTTCACCAGCTTTTGAAAATTTGATTTCCTTGCGCGCTATTGCGATGACGTCATGTCGCACTGACATCTCCGTTTGCGGCTGTTGCGGGTGATTTCCGTCTTACTGTACCTACATAGAGTTCGTCTGTGCGCAATCTTCGCGCAACTCGTGCGTTTTTGACGCTAGTACCACCGTGTAACTTCATGGGTATGAACTTACGTTTTTGGGAACTTTAAGTCAATTTTATTAAGAAAATAGCCGCTATCAGTTCCTTGTTTTGTGACGTCGTGTATAACGATAACTAGCTAACAACGTTCAACAGAACAAAGCAGCAAAAATCTATCAAAATAAGGAATTCAAATGACAGTTGAAGCCCATACCCATATCTATTTTTCTTAGCCGGTAGCCCCCCTGGTTCTGGCAAATGTTGGCCAATGTTGGAGAATGTCCCACTTTATGCCCGCTGTACACGTTGGCCAATCATTGGCCAATACATCGAACATTGACACTTTTGAAAGAACATGTTGGCGTTATCTCGTGCATATTTTCCTCAACGTCGGTACATCAAAGGATTTTCAGCTATTGTAGTTTTGTGTTTGGACGAAACAACCTCTTTCTGTTCACTCTCTAAAGCCCCCAGTACAGGTTGGCTGACCATGGTCGGCCATCGTGTACTGGGGGCATAATACAACCAACCGCGACTCCAGCAGATTGTGGCTGCAGATTGTCTTTGTCTGTATAGAGGACTTCAGAACTAGAATCGACATATTGCATGGAACGGAACGTAGAGAATGACGCACAAAGTTTGGTTTGTTATGTTGTCACATTTGCCAGATTTTAGTTTCCGGTTCGGGAAAATGCTAAAATAATTTCGTGAATTTATTATCTTTGTTGAATTTTATTTCAATATGGATTGGCAATTAACTTGCAGAGTATGCCTGGAAACAGGCGATATGGTTTCCCTCTTCGATTGGGATGAAAATAATGAACAACTTGGGGACAAATACACGTATTGCTGCGGCATTGAGGTACGATAAAATGACCACACCAAAATGTACAAAATGGTTGCGATGGCCACCCCGTAATTTTTTCCTACATAAATGTTGCTATATTGTGTTTTTGTAGTTATTTCAATGATTTTTGATGACATCCCTATTTAGCAATTTGATTGAAAATTCTTGTTTGACTGCGAATTATATTCTAATTTTCTTCTAGGTCACGAAGAATGATTCCTTGCCCACGTTGATATGCTTGTCCTGCGTTGACCGCCTAACGTATGCGTACCAGTTCAAACAACAATGTTTAACATCTAATGATACTCTAAAAGAGTGTTTGGATGAATTTATCAAGAGCACAGCAGCTGTCTCTAACCCTAACACATCCAAAGGTAAATACATTACTTATTTTAATGGCACAAAGCCTAAACAATTATTTTTAATACATAAGCACTATAACCACAATAAATAACATTAGGTACTCTAATTTGTCTTCATCATTTCTTGTTTTAGCAACAGAAACTGAGACAATCACTATAAAACAAGAGAATGGATTTCTTCTCCAATATGAGTTGCCCGTGGAGCATGATCCGGCTACTCAGTGGACTCGCACTGTCACCAGGACTACAAATAATGTCGGTTCAGTCGTTACTAAAGCACCCGGCCCCAAGAAGAGAGGCAGGCCTAGGAAGTACCCAAATGAACAAGGACAGATTGGTAATGATTTAAAATTAAATTGAATATTTTTTATTTACAAATCAAATCAAAAACCTTCGATCAACAATAACACCTAGGCCGTGTTCCGAAATACGCTGACAGCGCTGTTAGCGCGAATCCGACCCAATTTAGTAGACACAAAATATTTCGCACGAAATAGGATTTTTGTACCTACTGCATTTATATGGATTCGTGCTTACAGCACTTTTGGCGTATTTCGGAACTTAGCACTAGTTGTAGATACATAGTTAGAGTGACAGTCAGGGCCGAGTGTTATACAACCACTTGAGAGTATAATAAAGTAGATTATTTTGACAGGGTCAATAATACTAAGGTACTTATTTCAAACTTGGAATACTTCCTGGCATTATCGTTACATTCATAACCTTTTTTCTCCGTTTAAAAAAAGTAAAGTCTGTGCCATATAAACTTTTTATTTAGTTTGTGAGCCTTTATTTAGTACTATTGTTGATCGAAGTCAAAAACACTTTTGTTCTCGTAAATCAACTGTAGTCGTGCACAAATGTGTGCACATCCGTAACTTAAAGGCTAACCCTCAACCTTACCTCCCAACTGCATACTTAGAAATTGTCTTGTGCAGCATCTCGTGTGATGTTCATAGAATTTGTTAACCCATTGATGCCTGACTGGCAGGACTGGAGAGCAATGGAAAATCTATTGTATCTCATTTCTGGGGCGTGGAAGGATAAAGTTGGTATTGGACTGGTTTTAAAATCTGTTTTCAATTTGACTCTGTATTCTGTTTGAAATAATACAGAAAGAAAAATATTACCCTTGACAAGTTTTTTGTTGCTTCTTCTCATAAGGTTTCCCATCATGGATTTATGAACTGATGGCCTTCGATCAACAATAACACCTAGTTTTGATGGCGTAGCTTCTTTGACAATCACAAGTGCTGTATTAGCCTAAACTGCATAAACGATTTTCATTTTCACTGTACTTCTCAGTTGAGGCAAAGGAGTGAGAATGCTAACAGAGTTTTGCATTTTAGACTTATCACCGTATCAGAGGAGGAAACCGAAGCAAACGGAGAAGGAGCCGGAAGCCCTCACCACACTGCTTGCTTCCGGATCTCTGGAGTTAAAGCAAGAACCTGCTGATGAAGAGAATGAAGGTTTGTTTTTAGGATAGATTAGGATTTTACTATAATAGTATAATAATAATAGTAATAGAAATAACTAATAATATAGAGAGTAGCAACTAGTTGTGAATATTTCACAAGTGGTTGTTTTATTTACACAAGTTTTATTTAAAAAAAACCTTTATTGTACATACATACACAAATAATCAAGTAGAATTAAAGGTTGTCTGGCAGAGAATACTTTTAGTATTAGCCTTGTATATTTTACTATGTGTATTTTGTATAAAAAGATGAATAATAAATAATACAGTTAATGTTAGTTAGTATCTTATCTTAATAATACTAATTGCAAATGCAAAGCTTTGGCACCCTTATTCCAAAATGTGGTCTAAAAGTTAACCGGTTTAAAACTGATGCTAATTCTGTCTTTCATTTGGAAAATGAAAGTGACAGCACCAGTTGAGTATCTACCTACCAGTTTAAACCTAGACTATTTTAGTCCATGTTTTGGAATAAGGGTTTAAGGGGGTGGGTGTTTAGATGTTCGATGCTCAATCACCGGGAAACGGCCTAACCAATCTCAATGAAATTTGTAGAATAGCATGAAAGCTACTTTTTAACCTGGAAATGTCTGATGCCCACGGGAAAACGTCGTGTAGTTCACGCACAAGTGCAAAGCCACTGCAATAAATAAATTCTATCTTTTTTGCAGATGCAGATTTTGATGGTGATGATGATCCTGACTTCACCCCTGGTGCTGATGACGACATTGGTTCCGACAATGAGACTATTGTCAAAGATGAAAAGGTAAGTTTTTACACATTTTTGTTTGTTTTGTAATTAGTTTTTACTTTAAGGATAAAATTACTGTAAGTACTACTGTTGCATGGTGTATTTTTAAGAAAAAATATATAACATACTAGCTTTCCGCCCGCGACTTCGCCCGCGTGGACTACACGACGTTATCCCGCGGGAATGTGATATTTTTCCGGGATAAAAAGTATCTGTGTCCTAAATTTTAGCCAAATCCGTTCAGCCGATTTGGCGTGATTGAGTAACAAACATCCAAACATCTAAACTTTCACATTTATAATATTAAGTAGAATTATTTAAGCAAATAGTAAAGGCTGCTTACGGTCCAAAGACCGATTGCATGTCAGAAAACAAATATCCATACTAATATTATAAATGTGAAAGTGTGTTTGTTTGTTTGTTTATTTGTTTGTTTGTTTGTTTGTTTGTTTGTTTGTCCGTCTTTCACGTCAAAACGGAGCAACGGATCGACGAGATTTTCGGTAAGGAGATAATTTGAGAGCTGGAGAGTAACATAGGCTACTTTTTATCCAGGAACATTATAAAATAATAATGGTAATTTTGTATAGAAAACCGTTAGGCATCGTCCTAATAGAACGCGATTACGCGATCATCGCGCGAGTAGGCGATGCGACCATCGCGTGTTCGCGCAATGGCAAAAACTGGGTGTCCTAATAGAACGCGATTACGCGATCATCGCGCGAATAAGCGAGTCATTTCATCGCGCGAGTAAGCGAGTCCTATCATCGCACGAATTCACGACGCGACCGACCGTGGAGTCCGTGGACTAGGGCAGTGGCACGGTCGATACCAACAACCATGGACGTCAGAGACGCAAAATTTTTGCTGTCGGAAAATATTTGGATGACTTATTGTGCGGGCTTAGATGGAAATGAAAAAAAAAAACGTGGGGAGCAAAGTGCTTTGTTAAAAAAGAGACCAATTCGTGGTGAATTTGATTGCGTTGAATTTGAAGCGTGCGCTGCGTCGTTGTCAAGTCTACTCGGGCGCGGTGCCCCGCCGACGCAATTGGGTATTTGACTGTTGTTGAAATGTATATGACATTCAGAAATATCATCATCATCATCATCATCATTTCAACCGTAAGACGCCCACTGCTGGGCATAGGCCTCCCCCAAGGATCTCCACAACGATCGGTCCTGCGCTGCCCGCATCCAGCGGCTTCCCGCGACCTTGACCAGATCGTCGGTCCACCTTGTAGGGGGCCTGCCCACGGAACGTCGTCCGGTTCGCGGTCGCCATTCGAGAACCTTTCCGCCCCAACGGCCATCGGTTCTCCGCGCTATGTGTCCCGCCCACTGCCACTTCAACTGAGCAATCCTTCGAGCGATGTCGGTCGTTTTAGTTCTCCTGCGGATCTCATCATTTCTGATTCGATCGAGCAGGGAAATACCAAGCATCGTTCTCCCCATTGCTCGCTGGGTAACCTTGAGCCTTCTTAGTCAGAAATATAACACTAGTGAATAACAAATGTGAAAAAAGAAATTCAATCTGTATTATAACAAGCGAAATAAGAGCTACTTAATTGTGACTCTATCTATCTCTTTCTAAAACGAAATTTTCTATGGCGAGAGTATGACGCCATAGAATTATGTGACGTCACGTTTTATAGCGCTCACCTTGTCTAATTAGAAAGTTTGATGCTCTATATCGCTGAAAATATGCAAGATATTTAAAAATAAATACCTATGTTGTGATGCTACTAATTAAATGAACATTTTAAGTCAATGAAAAAAAACCTGTCGAATACCCAATTATCGCGCGTGGCGCGAATTTCAATTAGGACACCTATTCAAATTAAATATGTTTGATCGCGCATTCGTACCAACTAAGTTCGCGCGAATAGAATTACAAACATTTGAGTCGCGCGATTGCGTCGTGGGTTTGTCAGTTAGGACACCTATTCGAGTTCAATATGTTTGATCGCGCGTTCGTACGAGTAAAGTTCGCGCGAACCTGCGATGATCGCGCATTCGCGTTCTATTAGGACGATGCCTTAAGCTGTCATTCTTCCCACAACTCTCATTTCTTAGCAGCTTCCAAAGAGAAGGTATGTCAAAGAGTATGTAATCATCACTGACATTTTTGCCGCTTAGGATTTTTTTTTTTTATAAGTGACATTGTGTCAGGCAGTTGATACGAAGTTCGTGTCCAATAAAATTTATATGGCAAAACAACGTTTGCCGGGTCAGCTAGTGAAATATAAATCCTAGATTTCTTTGCTAGAAGTTGGGTTATACAAGAATCTTCTCCCTTATTTTGATCCTTGTCAAGAATTCAGTGAGAAGGTCTAGTGCATCTTCTTTTTGTGCAATGGCGTTTCCCTTCTGGATTTCGCCAATATCACAGATTACTAAATAGTTACTATGTATAAGCCGCGCAGATAAAGAAACAATATGGAAATGGCGGCCGTCTGGTCATGCTATCTCGCTTACACATACCGTCATGCTGCATGTAGAGCACGTGGGTGGGTCATGCTATCGCGCTCACACTTAATGCTTGGCCGCCATTTACAGATTGTTTCTTTATCTGCGCGAGTTATAACAGATCGTTCACTCCGCTAAGTCATTTAAATAAATAGCAACTCTAACTATAATGCAATAAAGTAGAATTCAGCTTGTACAGCGCAAATTACGAACGGCCAATCTTTGCATCTCTTTCTATCGCATATATTCTAGCTCTTTTGCGGACCTAATTTCTATGGATTTACACCGCCGGCCGGCGTTACCGCCGCGTTTTCGAGCCGACACGGGGAGTGAAATAGGCCTGCCAATATCCAGTTTTTTGCTCTGATAGTTGTTTCTACAGACTCGTTGCTTGTCTCGGTATCTTGTAGGAGAACAATGTGCAAGTACAGAGGTGGTGGGTAGAATCTTTTTGAGGCTATAAAACCAGCTGTTGAGATCTGAAATATAGACGAACACAATACTTGTATGTAATATTTGTTAGTAAAAGCTGGACAGGTACATTATAATCTTATGGGCCCCACCTGGAAATCAGCGTCACACTTGCTGTGTCAAAAGCGGAGGTAGGGGCCATTTCGGCCAAACATTTATATTTTTACTCTCACTGTATTTTGTGTTATAAGTGTGTTTTTAGTCGAATAAATTTTATTTATTTTTTTCTTTCTTATGCATCATACATTTTTTTAAATCTTTAGCTGGATAGCACACCCAAGAAGCGTGGTCGTCCTCGCAAGCCTGGTGTGACTCCTAAAAAGCCCAAGGTGGAACAAGGCGAAGACGTGTTGCTCAAGGAAACGATCCTGGCTTTCTCGGAGCCCATCCCGGAACACATACTCAACCCCAAGCCCAAGAAAAAACAAACAAAGAAGAAGAAGTATAATTATGAGAAAACGTAAGAGTTCGGAATGTTTTTTTTTAATAGCTTTCCGTGGCCTACACGACGTTATCCAGCCAGAATGTGATGTTTTTCCGGGATAAAAAAGTAGCCTATGTCACTCTCCAGCCCCCGAACTATCCCCATACCAATAATCATGTTGATCTGTTGCTCCATTTTGATGTGAATGACGAACAGAGAAACAAACAATCAAACACACTTTCACATTTTTATTATTAGTGTGGACTTGGCAGACATTTCATTGACAGTGCTGTAATCAAAAGCACTTGAAATTGCGGCTAATGGGGAGGCACAGTAACTTTTTCTCCGGCAAGGTGGCGCATGATCGCTAGTGTTGTTGGATTGTCAAAATCCATATTAATCTGTAATAATTAATTAATTAAAATAAAATAAGTGCTAAAAATGCCTTTGTGTTATGCGTTGTGCATTTATTTGCAAGAATAACCGTTTTCCTACCGAAAAAAAGGAAAGCATGGAATTGGAAAAAAAATTGAAAAACAAAGGCGCATTCTAGGTTTTGTAGTGACCACTGGGGATTTTTATGGCAAGAGCAGTTATACCTACTGGTTAGTTTTATTTATTAAAATCCCGTTGAATCCTCAAAGTTTATATTAACTGACAAGCATCAGTCACGGTGGCGCCATCTGAAATTAGCTTTGCCTGTGGCTCCGATTCGCTTTTTCTGGACAAGGGCATCTCTTTCAATACTTTGTTGCTCCACATTGCTCCACTATGCCCCAATACTCGAACGCTACTCATCTGTAGGAGCGTCATAAACATCGCCCTGTCGCTTTAAATGTCAAAGGTCTGAAAGCGATGCCATGACTTTTAGGAACCTCCCTAAGCTGAGTAGCGTTTGAGTTTTCCTACGCATTATGCTATGTTTTCGCTATTATTTGAAGATTGAACTTCTTTTTATGTAGTAGCGGTGCTTTTTTGGTTTTTGTCAATGTCCAGTTTTTAATTCAGTTATTTGTTTCTACAGACACTGCTTCGTCAAGGCGTCTCGTAAAAATAATGCATAAGTCCATACTTTAATATAACATGTGCGAACGAACGAAGGGTGAAATAAAAAATAACTGAAAATGTCAGGCCGAGAATCATCTCTTCAGCGTGGTATATGAGTTGGACTACATCTGGCAGCACGGAAAAGCACTTTCCTATGCTGCTAGCCTTTTCTGTCTCTCAGTATTGCCATTTGCAAGAACGAGAAAGAGCGCGGGTATGCGACCGCCTCGTCGATTCCGCCACATGCTATAGCATTCTCGCTCTTTCTTGCCCTAGTTATTCACGGATTGGTGCGTCAGAAAAGGATAACGGCATAGAAAAGTGCTGTTCCGTGTTGCCAGACGTATTCCAACTAAGGTTACCAGATGACCGGGAATTCCGGGAAAGTCCCGGAATTTTGCGTGTGGTCCCGTGTCCAGTAATTACACCATATTATCCCGAAATTCATGAATGCTAGTTTTTTCCACAAAGTTACGACACCACCAGTTGATTAATTTAATTAGCAATAAATAAAAATATGTCTTAAAATCATTTGCATTTTTTCCTTTTAAAATATTAACTACAATTTTGTAATGTTTTTGTAATAGGTCCAGCAGCATTTGGACTATAAAACTCCAACTTAGTTTGTCCTGTTTTTGTGAACCTTTTTTTTTATTGTCCCGTAAATCGTAAGTCTGTATCTGGCAACTCTGAGTCCAACCCTAATCCCGTTCATGTAGTATTGTTTAATTCTAATTAGTTATTTCGTTTCAGGCACACTTGCGAAACTTGCGGCTCGTCGTTCACTTCGAACGCATCTTTGCAAGCCCACATACGCCGCCATTTGGGTATCAAACCATTTGTTTGCAGGTAATTTACAATATTTTTTTTATTAATATCGTGTTTATTTTATACTACAGTTTTTTTATCTTACCTCATTTGTCATTTCATCCACGCTGCACTGGGGCCCTACCGGCGAACTTCCGATAATCGGAACGATGACGGGCTCCAACTTAAAACATAAAATATTTATAATAACATAAAAGTACCTAATTTCTTATTGTACTATTTGGCGAAGTTATTTGGAAAATATCGATGTTCCTGGGACATCATGCATCGTTGTTTGCCATTTAGGCCTGATTGGGGCTCGATTTATCTGTTTTAATTTGAAGCCCAACAGATTTCCGATTATCCTTGCCAATTTCCCCAATACTACTAATGTTCCTACTATTATATTGTACTATTGTATTTATTTATAATACTTATGTTTCCTTAACTTACAGTACATATTATAAACAAGCAATTTGATTAGTAGGCCAGAAAAACATTTTGACATAATAATTATTTGTTTATTTGTATATAGGTAAGTAAGCAAAAGTGACGAAGTTCTAAAGTAGTCAAAGACTCACTTACACCCAGTTGCAGAAAGCTCCATTAAAGTTAATGCTTTATTAAATCTATTGGTGTCACTTTTTATTTCTTGACAACGAAAAGTGACAGCAATAGACTTACACCCACTTGCAGGAAGCTACATTAAAGTTAATGCTTCATTAAGAAAGAAAGAAAGAAAGAAAAAATGTTTATTTCGACACAGACTTGAGACACAATACAATAATACAATACAATAACACCATTGAAAAAAAAAAAAAAACTAAAGAAACTACTGAACTAAAAAGTAACAAGAAAAAAAAACGTACATCAGCATAAAAACAATCAATTATATTATGACACTAATTGTCTCACGACTGCGCCAAAACAGGTGGCCAATTCAGCATACATCAGGCATAGTATGCCCGACGCTGATTTTCAATTGGCACCTTCCATGCATAGTTTTTTTTTTTTGACAGCTAAGGCTGAAAAGAGACGTACGTACTCATTTTGTATAAATATAAAATAATATATAAGTAAATGACACTTTATTATACATATAGAATATAATACAAAAACAATACACAAATATTCGAAAACATATAGGTATTTTGCATAATTATAATAACATAAATGAAGAAATTCGCCCTAAAAAAAATGTATTAAATATAAGATAATAAACAAACCGTGATGTAAAGAGACCCTAAATAAATGATAAATTAACATTATATTGCTCCATGTCACACTGCGCGTTTAGCAAATAACGTTTCAAATGCTTTCTAAATGTAACCAACGAAAGTCAATCATTAAGTCTATTGCTGTCACTTTTCGTTGTCAAGAAATAAAAAGTGACAGCAATAGATTTAATGAAGCATTAACTTTAATGGAGCTTTCTGCAACTGGGTGTTTAATCTCTTTGTTAAAGATTTATACTTACTGACAAATTGTGATGATTTTTTATCATATTTAAATTTTATATGTGTTTTAGTCATTAATGACCTCGCTATTCGGTTTTTTAAATCAATTTACAACTAATGAGTGAAAGATTTATCTAGCAATGTTTTCTTCTCTCTATTCTCGATAATGTGTGTGTTACTGATTTTAAATACTCCAAACTTTTGTAAGGTTGATGTGGGTGCGGGTGGGCGCTATTCAAAATAAACGAATAAAGAAAACTTTGAAATAAAACTAATGACAATATCTTAATACCTGCGCCCACGTCGCATTATTTGCACTCGCTGTTACAATATTTCTTTTAAATCCTATGTAAAGAACGTAACCGCATCCACACCACAACCTTTAGAATTTAAAGTTAATTGAACAACTGAAAGTCACAATCAACACTAGAGTACAAGTCATTCTAAAAAATACTTGCCTATTTTTATGTCTTGTGTAAAATAGCTGGAGAGTTGATTTCAAATTGCAATACAAATATTTAGTTTAAAACGAAAGTGACTTTGTTAAAACCATTTGCAAATTTTATTCATGCCGCTGACTAAAAACTGCACGAGTGCAGTGGTAGAAAATATACATTGCGACTTTTAGTGTTGCCACTAAAAATAGTAGAAAATTCAACCGAAATTGTAGAAAAGTGAATCTTTCCGAGCGATAACCGTTTTAAAAATGTAATTTTCGCGTACAGTGTATGTGGGTACGCGTGCGTTCTTAACATGGAGCTACGTCGCCATATGATGCGGCACACGGGCCAGCGGCCGTACAAGTGCCGCGTGTGCGACCGACGCTTCGGGGACTTCGGAAGCAGACAGAAGCACGAGAGGCGAGTGTGGTACATGTATATTACAGTGTGGTACAGCGAGTGTCCTGAACATGGAACACACGGGCCAGCGGCCGTACAAGTGCCGCGTGTGCGATCGACGCTTCGGGGACTTCGGAAGCAGACAGAAGCACGAGAGGCGAGTTTCCTACATGTAAACTCTGTCCGCCGAGTGTTGAAAAATAGAAAAGAATATCGTTTATTGCCAATACTGTGTACATAGATATTGTTGATGATATTGCATAGCAAAGACGCAGTTTTTGTCATAATATTGCCATTATCTCTTTTTAAATAATTAGCGGGTCGCAATTACTAACGTGTTAAGAAATCCTGACTTTATCAACTCTCGGCGAACAGAGTATAGAAAGTACTCTAGGTTAACTAGAAAAATTGCACATTTTTGATTGGCGAAAACGGAATCGGATTCGGTGCTTTGTCTTTGTCCATTTTGAAGTGAGTGACAATGACAATGCATACATTGTGGTCTCGGGGACATTTCGGAAGGTATGTAGATAATGTTGAGGGCAGGCTCGTAGACTGACCTCTTTTAGAGTATCTATGGTATATTCGAGATTTAAGCTTTGACAATCAGCTGCACACCATGACATCAACTTGGTTGGATGTCATTAAGAATAACAAACACTGCTTGTAAAGTCGTTGAACGGTCTAGTTGATAATAATAAGTCCTGTGATGTAATTTGTGTGATGCAATAATAAACTAGTGAATATTAAGACTCCTGGTTCTCTCATTTACGGTGTAGAGTCAACTCTCTACAGATAAGATGACTGGTCCAGAAAAGTCGTAAACACCGTAATTTTTTTTATCACCCCGGATAATTTTAGGGATTATTCTACTCATGAAAACAAACAACTTTTAAAAAGGGACCAACACTGATATAGCGAAAATAATCCAATGTTCCATACATTTTGATTAAATATTTTTGCACTTTTGTATGGAACAGTTGTTTTTTTTTCGCGATTTCAGTGTTGGTCCTTTTTATATGTTGTTTGTTTTCATGAGTAGAATAATCCCTAAAATTATCCGGGGTGATAAAAAAAATTACGGTGTTTACGACTTTTCTGGACCAGTCATCTTATCTACATACCTTCCGAAATGTCCCCGAGACCACAATGTATGCATTGTCATTGTCACTCACTTCAAAATGGACAAAGACAAAACATGTTGTTGAAAAAAAAAGTTGTTTGTTTTCATGAGTAGAATAATCCTTAAAATTATCCGGGGTTATAAAAAAATACCGTGTATAAATTAACCCAAATATTTCTAGTTGGATCGGAATGTAGCAAATTTAAGTAGCAATGTAGCAATTAGTCATCATAATCTTTCCAAGGCTGTAAAGGTGAGAAATGTATACTGTTTCAAGGTAAGTACTTAAGCGTTTATTGTAACGGCAAGTGCAACGTACAAAAATAATGGGGACATATAAGAAAACAATTCCAGATTTAAATTATTTTAATGCATTCACAATGCATTAAACAATTCCACTTTAGGTATATATTTTTTTATTTGTACTAATATTTCAGGGTATGAAAGTGTCCATCAACTTTGCTATTCACGAAATCGTGAAAAAACACTAGCTGTTTTATACATTTTCGTTGAGTCGCTATTGTATATTTCTGTAGGACAGCAGTTATATTTATGCGATTTCGTGGCTGGCCTCATATAGTAATGCCAGGTCCACACGTTGGCCTAAAAACCCGCTAGTACGTCGTAGTATATTGATTTTGTAGCAAATCATTTCTTAAAGGTTCTTTCCAAAGAGGTAATGTACCAACGTACATTACCTCTTTGGAATTGTGGCCACCGTGGGGAGCCGGCATAAAAGTTGTTCGTATTGATGGAGTCATTCATCCGCCAAAACATTTGTATTCTGCTAATTATAATTTAGTTTTGAAAAATTTTAGTATTTAGAAAAAATCAACCCGTCTCACGTTTTTCGAAATACTTCATATTAAATTTTTCAATAATAAAGATTGCATTGTGAATGCAGAGAAGTATAAATTTAAATAACTAATAATTAGTGGTGTACTTATATTAAATTAGGCCAAGTTATATGTCCCTTCGGTTGTGTGACTTGCTCTAGCGTTTGCGGTTTCGCGTGCGTTTTGAAGGAAGCGCTGAGGCGCCACATGCTTCGCCACACCGGCGAGCGGCCGTACAACTGTAGGGTTTGCGAGAAAAAGTTCGGCGACTACGCCACCCGGCAGAGACACGAGAGGTACAGACATTATCATCCATCATCAGTCTTGTAAATATACCCACCGCTAGAGGGTCTTCTTAAGAACGGTACTCTGACTTGCAATGAGGGCTTATGATCTAAAAAAATTACTTGATTCCAATAACGCTGATTCAACTGCTTGAGATACTGATAAAGAGTAAGTTATCCCAGATCTATACTAGCATTATAAAGAGAAAAGTTATGATTTTTGTTTTTTTTTTGTATGTTTGTAATAGATAAACCCAAAAACTACTGGACTGGAGCCATATTTTTTCTGTGTGACAGGCTATATTTTATCCCAATATTCTTAAATAAAACTATTGAACTTTGATGAAATATTTATATCAGTACGTGTGTGTGTATATTTAAGGAGTGATTAAATTTAATTCTATCACGAGCAAGACTTTCTGCTTATATATTTTAACCACCTGTCTGTTTCTGTAGTCAAGTTTCCCCATTAGGTATCTGATTACTAAATGATCAATTCCTATTTCGCAGATTGCACATGGGCCTCCGACCGTACCAGTGCACGGTGTGCGGCAAATCGTTCACGTATTCCTATGTGCTCGCCAACCACATGCTGACTCACACAGGGGAAAAGAAATATTCGTAAGTAACTCGTGACTAACGATAGAATATCATCACATCATTTAGGCAGATTACACCCATTTACAGAAATATCAACATTAACAAATCACCGACACAATAAAATAGAGATAAATTAATGACATTGGATAAAGGTATGAAATACTTAAGTACTAAACTCTGTTCGCCAAGAGTTGATAAAATATTATGAGTCCGAAAAACGTTACTGTCGCTTAATTATTGCAAACTGTAAGGCGTTCGTCGCTTATCTCTCGCTTTCGCCTTGTTTCGTGGTAAGAGGAAAGCAGTTTTAGTTTGTAGTCAACCGCGACTTGAACGTGCGAGCGGACTCGGCGGCCATTTTGCCACTTTCTCTTTCTAAATAATAGCGGCCGCAATTTGTAATGAGCTAAGAAACCCTGAATTGATCAATTCTCGGCGAACAGAGTTTAATTTATACTCATGCAAATATAATTTTTATGTTGTTTGTTGTTATAATTTATGTTGTTTAAAAGGAAGTATATTTGCGTATAGCTAGGGTTGCGTGATAGGTTGGCAACTTTAGATTTGTCGGGAACATAGAGTAGGTATATGAAACCGTGACGTCAAAATGGAAATCGGTGATTTATTTATCATCTAGTAACGTCATTTATAGTTGTTTTAAATTAGGTGTTTGTGTAACTACATCATATCGTTAAAATGCACATTTTATAATAATGATATACTTCAGTACATTCGGCAGGACATTAAGTTTAACATTTTGATTTCGTGTGTGTCATTGTTGTGTATTTAAATTGTGTTGTGCAGTCTTCGATCAACAATAGTACTAGATGAATTCTCACGAACTAAATCAAAACTTTCTATGGTACCTTCAAATGGAGAAATAAGTTTTTAGTAAATATTTCATTTTTATGACAAGCTTTTTTGCTGACTGAACTTTAATATTGTATTGTCTTCTAAACCAAACATGTGTAAGTATACAAAATTTCAGCTCCATTGGACACTGGGAATTGGGTCAAATTAAGCTCGCCAGATTTGTCCCCCACTAACTAACATGGCAAGTTAATAAAAAGCTTGTAAAAAGGTTAATAATGTTACGACAAAAATGACAGGAACTACTTATTAATATACGCTCAAGTGGGCGTATATCGCTCGGCCATGTTTGTCACTCCAACTATGTATCTAGACCTGGGTGTTGTTGATCGAAGTGTGCAGTTGATAAAACTTGTGTTGTTATCCACAGATGCGTCCCCTGCATGAAGAAGTTCACCAAAGCGCACCATCTAAAATACCACAACAAAGTGCATCACAAAGACCTTTACATCCAACAACAGCTGGAAGCCGAAGCCAAGAAGATGCGACAGCAGATGAATGTCATAGGATTAGAAGGCGTCTTGCAAGGGCAGATCGTGGACGGGACATTGCAGTTAACTCAAGCTGCCTCTGAAGGTAATATTGTGACTTCGTACGCTTTTTTGATGGTATAGTCTGTTCGCCGAACGTTGAAAAGTATTATGGTAGTCTCCAAACAGCGTTACCGTCTCTTAATTATCGCAAATGTCAGGGCAGATCGTGGACGGCACATTGCAGTTACAGTCCGTTCGGTTAGATAGTGTCGGTACACCCGCACGGCATTGTGGCAGAGCGACACTATCTAAGCGAATGGACTATAACTCAAGCTGCCTCTGAAGGTAATGTTGACTAGCAGCTGCCAGCGACTTTGGACGCTTTTTTGGTGGTATAGTCTGTTCGCAGAGAGCTGACAAGTATTATGATAGTCTCCGAACAGCGTTACTGTCACTTAATTATCGCAAATTGTATGGGGGCCGTCACTTATCTCTCGATTTCATTTTATTTCGTAGTAGAGGCACGCAGTTGAGAGGACAAGTCGGGCATTATTCTCTTTTTAAATTGTTAACGGGCTGCCATTAGTAACAAATGAGTTAAAAACTCGACTTTATCATCTCTCGGCAAACAGACTTTACATCCAACAACAGCTGGAAGCCAAAGCCAAAACGATGCGACGGTAGATGAAAACCGCGCGCAACAGCTACACCCTTTCAAATTTTTAGTCAACAATCTTGATATGTCTCTAAGAAATGCATATGTCACCGGAAAATAACAAAAACCGTAAATTTATAAATTTCCTAAAAAAATAACCACGAAATTTAAGGCAATCGCTTTGCTGCGCTTCGCGATCGCCTTAAATTTCTAACCTATCACGTGTTCTACAGGACTTCCGTAAATTTTTGTTATTTTCCGGTGACACATATAAAAATAAGAAAGATGTATTTTTACATACATTACCCATTTTATAATATAAAAACTCGGAGTTTCTTAGACATGTCAAGATTGTTTAGGTCAAATCTTTTGCTTCACCGAATAATCGTGACGTGTCATGTAGCTACTAATATTATAAATGTAAAAGATTAGTGATGTGGATGTTTGTCTCACTCAATCACGCCAAAACGGCTGAACGTATTTGGCTGAAAGGGGTTTGAACAATTTGGCATAGTGGTAACCAAACTTTCCGATCGAATTTTCCAAAAACGTGACGCATCATGAAACCAATGTATATCGATAGAGGATCTTTATAAGAACAAAAAATGTCTTATGACATTATGCCCTAAAACGTACCGGTTTCGAGATTTTCCATGTTAAAGATCCCGTCTAAATAAAACTACCTTGAAACCGGATCTTTATCATGGAATATCTCGAAACCTGTACGCTTTAGGACAAATGTCATCTAACATTTTTTGTTCGTCTATAGATCCTTTATCGATATTCACTGGTTTCAAGATGCGTCGCGCTTTTCCACAGTCTTGCAAAATCATGGTCACTATGCCAGGCTCCCATACAAAGAGGTTCAAACCTCTTTGGGTCACAGATACTTAAAGTACGATTTATAATTCGGTACAAATAAAATAATAATGTCACTTTCACATTTGAGTTTGACAACAGGGTATCGTAAACCTTTTTCTTCATGTCTCTTTTAAACCAAATTTATTGTGAGGTTTTGGTTTTACAGATATTTTTAAAATATACATTTAAAAACTATATCTTGGATTAAAGCGCACAAGATAATTCAAAATGGGTTAGATAATAATAGTAGAGACACAATAGTAACAAGTAACAACGGTTCAAACTTAACAATAAACAAAAACAATAACAGAAACAACAAGAAATCTACGAAATAATGTAAAAGAAGCACTGTACGCAAAGCAGATAGGAGCCCGCGTAAAGTAAACAAAATACAAATCAAAATCAATCAAATAATCACACACACGTTAAAGTAGGTTTGTGACCCCTGCGTCACAAATATTTTGTGCCTGCGTGTTGCCAGTACATGAAAAAAATATCCATCTAACATCCCTTCAAAAAATTATTTTGTTGTTTACGTAAGAGTAATTTCCATTTTTTAACTTTTATTAATAATGTTAAACAAATATCTATCCAGTCAAAGCATGTTTTGAATTAACGGCAATGTCGTTCACAAATAAAGAGATTACAGAATGTGTATAATAGAGTTATATGTGGTAATACTGTTTTCTTTTTTTTTTTGCACCGAATTATAAAACGTACTTTAGTAGCCTGGAAAAATGGATAGTGTGAAATAAAAGCTAACGTATTAATAATTTATTATTACAGACGGCGAACAAGAGGCGCAGATGCAAGTGGTAGAGGAACAGGAAAACGTATCGGAGTCCGAGGACAAAGAGACGGACCGCGCCGTCGCCGATATGCAAGCCGTTGTTATAGGCCTGTAGTGGACCGGTATTGATGATCATATACAAAGTTATTGCTTAATAGTAGTTTGTATGACTGTCTCATAAAGAGACGGACCGCGCCGTCGCCGATATGCAAGCCGTTGTTATAGGCCTGTAGTGGACCGGTATTGATGATCATATACAAAGTTATTGCTTAATAGTAGTTTGTATGACTGTCTCATAAAGAGACGGACCGCGCCGTCGCCGATATGCAAGCCGTTGTTATAGGCCTGTAGTGGACCGGTATTGATGATCATATACAAAGTTATTGCTTAATAGTAGTTTGTATGACTGTCTCATAAAGAGACGGACCGCGCCGTCGCCGATATGCAAGCCGTTGTTATAGGCCTGTAGTGGACCGGTATTGATGATCATATACAAAGTTATTGCTTAATAGTAGTTTGTATGACTGTCTCATAAAGAGACGGACCGCGCCGTCGCCGATATGCAAGCCGTTGTTATAGGCCTGTAGTGGACCGGTATTGATGATCATATACAAAGTTATTGCTTAATAGTAGTTTGTATGACTGTCTCATAAAGAGACGGACCGCGCCGTCGCCGATATGCAAGCCGTTGTTATAGGCCTGTAGTGGACCGGTATTGATGATCATATACAAAGTTATTGCTTAATAGTAATTTGTATGACTGTCTCATAAAGAGACGGACCGCGCCGTCGCCGATATGCAAGCCGTTGTTATAGGCCTGTAGTGGACAGGTATTGATGATCATATACAAAGTTATTGCTTAATAGTAGTTTGTATGACTGTCTCATAAAGAGACGGACCGCGCCGTCGCCGATATGCAAGCCGTTGTTATAGGCCTGTAGTGGACAGGTATTGATGATCATATACAAAGTTATTGCTTAATAGTAGTTTGTATGACTGTCTCATAAAGAGACGGACCGCGCCGTCTCGCCGATATGCAAGCCGTTGTTATAGGCCTGTAGTGGTCAGGTATTGATGATCATATACAAAGTTATTGCTTAATAGTAGTTTGTATGACTGTCTCATAAAGAGACGGACCGCGCCGTCGCCGATATGCAAGCCGTTGTTATAGGCCTGTAGTGGACAGGTATTGATGATCATATACAAAGTTATTGCTTAATAGTAGTTTGTATGACTGTCTCATAAAGAGACGGACCGCGCCGTCGCCGATATGCAAGCCGTTGTTATAGGCCTGTAGTGGACAGGTATTGATGATCATATACAAAGTTATTGCTTAATAGTAGTTTGTATGACTGGCTCATAAAGAGACGGACCGCGCCGTCGCCGATATGCAAGCCGTTGTTATAGGCCTGTAGTGGACAGGTATTGATGATCATATACAAAGTTATTGCTTAATAGTAGTTTGTATGACTGTCTCATAAAGAGACGGACCGCGCCGTCGCCGATATGCAAGCCGTTGTTATAGGCCTGTAGTGGACAGGTATTGATGATCATATACAAAGTTATTGCTTAATAGTAGTTTGTATGACTGTCTCATAAAGAGACGGACCGCGCCGTCGCCGATATGCAAGCCGTTGTTATAGGCCTGTAGTGGACAGGTATTGATGATCATATACAAAGTTATTGCTTAATAGTAGTTTGTATGACTGTCTCATAAAGAGACGGACCGCGCCGTCTCGCCGATATGCAAGCCGTTGTTATAGGCCTGTAGTGGTCAGGTATTGATGATCATATAGAGACCCTGTATGTTAAGATATTGCAATGCGGGGACGACGGGTTAGAAATAACACACACGAATACTGGATAACTACTGAACACTTTATTATAAAAGTCTTTCTTTATATAGTAATTCTAACTTATGACTAATACAGTAGGTATGTAGGTAGTAGTAGGTTAGGTAGGTTTCGGGTTTCTGATGTTTATCTTAAGGTACTATTACATTCTTCATATTTCATTCTCATTACCAAATATAGATAGGTCTCATATTATGTTATGGTTTCTAGTTACACTGTTTACATTTGAACTTGATCTGTTTTTCTAGGACTATGCCTTTGATTCATACCGACACTACAATATGTATCATCAGTGGCCGACTGGCCGCACTGGGTCATGACTCATGAAGCCATAAAAATTGCCCAATCTCCTTCGATTGCTCAATTATTAACGAGTTTCTTTATATTTTTGCAGGTAAAAGAAGAACCAATTAGAAAATGTACGAGATGAGTACCTATAGAAAAATATTTGTTACGTGTAAATAAGCGTATGCTATTTTATTTGTATTAAATTATAAGAACTTATTTTAAAGAATTACTCTTGTGTTTATGTCATTCAATCTTCACAAAGTTATTGTATCAAAATAAAAAGCCATTTTACTTGTATTTACTGAAAATAAAAATCGTGGACATATTACTGAAGGTTTTCTTTTTTTTTAATTTTTTGCATTCACAATGCAATTTTTATTAATTAGAAAAACGACCCGTCTTAAACTAGCTCCGATGGGACTCGAACTTGCTCAGTTCAGTGGTTAGAGCAGTCGCCCGGATGGTGTAAGGCCGTGGGTTTGAGTCCCATTGGAGCTAGTTGTGAAACGGGTTGTTTTTAGGGTTCCAACAAAATTATAAAAAGGAACATCACCACTCAGTCTCTGTCACAAGTTCACAACTCGCAACTGGACATCTCGACATCAAGTTGAAAGGATGATGGGCAAATTTGTATGGGACCCGTCCCCCCTCCAACAGACCTTTTGTGTGTCAACAATTTCATACGTATCTATAAAGAGATTAATAGCCATTTTCAATGTCAAAATCCATGGAGTTTAGTCAAACCGAGAACCCCCTTTTTTGAAGTCGGTTAAAATACCAAAACCTCCTAAATGTAACAAAATACTTTCCTGAAAACTGCATCAAAATCGGTTCAGCCAAACGCAAGATAATCGCGGACAAACATACATACTTCATCATCATCATCATTTCAGCCGTACGACGCCCCCCAACCGGCTATGTAGTAGCCCCACTTCGAATTTTTAAGACCACCTTTCAGTCGCTGTTGCAAAAAAAATATCATCATCATCATCATCATCATGTCAGCCGAACGACGCCCACTGCTGGGCATAGGCCTTCCCCAAAGATCTCCACAACGATCGGTATATACATACGTACATATATATTATTATATATATACATACATACATACAGATCAAACTGAGAAGCTTCTTTTTTTTTAAGTCGCTTAGAAATGGTAAAAATCAAAGATTTTTATTAACGTAGGTGTTATTTTTGTAGTAAATAACAATATTAAAATAATATTATCCCAGAATTCCCACACATTTGAGGGATGTCGCCATAGTAAAAAGTTGTCACTATATTAATATCTTTCACCTGAGATGCATAATTCAAATCTGTTGGTTTTGGGGGACGTTTTGTCCCATCGTCCTTTAGAATAGTTTTAGATGACGTTTGCCCAACTATTTTGCAAGAGAAATAAAAATATTTATATTTTTTTTGCAACAGCGACTGAAAGGTGGTCTTAAAAATTCGAAGTGGGGCTACTACATAGCCGGTTTAGGTACTACAGTCGCTTGCGCTCGCCTCACGTGTAGTAACAAACAGGCAGGCAGCGCAGCGAAGCGAAGTGAAGTTGAAATGATGACGCTTTGTGTGTTTGTGTTTTCGCTTAGGAAGCAGCGAAATAACATTGTAGAGTTTGTAGCAGATTTTTCTCTTTAACGAATATAGCCTCGCCGATGATAACATTTTCTCGTTTAATTTTTTTATATTTATGATTGTACGGAACCCGAACCCGGACTCGGTGCGCAAGTGCGACTCGCTCTTGACCGGTTTTTATTTATAATAAGTACGTTATTTTCAAAGGTTTTTATTCTTTTCCTACTAGCGGTTTCGATCAACAATACCCTAGCTAGATGACGCCTCGCCTCATGAACTAAAACCTAAAAACACTACGCAAATATGGCACCTATTGACGTTTTTTTTAAACGAAGAAAAAGCTTGCGAACAATAAGTTTAGACTACATACTGAGGTAACTGGAGAGTGCAGTACTAACACTTTTTTGTGACCACAAACTACACTGTGGCTGTCTTCCGTCTCACCTACACTTTGAAAAAAAACGTATGGTCATATGAGACAACTGACAGCCACTACATACTAAATGTCAAATTTGCTGGGCACACTTTTTTATTCAGCGTGAAAACTCCAGTTACTACCTTAGTATTAAGTCTAGCTCCATGGTTGCGAATGTTAAGATCTTACGTCAAAAATGACAGGAATAATACAAGTGCCACCATGAAGTTTGACTTAATACTCTGAGTTACCTCAGTATTAAGTCGAGCTTCATGAGTGCCACCAAAGTGTAAGGTGTGCGTTATATTCGATTCGATAACGCATATAGCATAACGTTATAAAAATATAACTATCGCACCTAATATAAAAATATAACTTATTCTGCTATTGCTTTTTTAAATTATATCAAGCAGGGCGCCGCACGCCATCTAGTGTATTCAAAATGAACAAATGAAATGACAGAACTGAACGAATGAACTGTGTTCTCCTTCCTTCTCTATCCAGCCGTTATTTAAGCTTCTTGATCCAGCCGCACGCGATGCAAGTATTGCTCTCTTTTTTCTTGGTAATCAAATCTATCAAAATTCAACTCTATCAAATGGAAATAGAGTTGAATTTACAAAGTTGGAAACCAAATAACGCATTATATTTGAGACAGTTGAGACAGACTCTAATGTCTTATCAATAAGGACTAATATCATAAATCACGTACGACATCCGATTTTAACGAACATGTTATTTTTCTGCTATAATATTAATTACTGTTATTAGAATACTTAACTAATGCTGTCCTGTGGAATTCTTGATCGCGAACTCACGCTCGCTCGGGGCTTAAAAAGTACTTAAGAATTCTGTTTTTAATAGCGTAATATGAATTTATTTCTGTTGTTATTTGTAAAATAGTGAAAAAAAGAATAAAGAATTGGTTTATTAATAGTAATTGATCATTAAGTAGTGTAAAAACCATTAATAACTATTTTTAGTTTAACATAGGTTATTTATTATATTAGGTAGGTACTTAATTTAAGGATTTAAGGAAACAACAAGAAATCTACGAAATAATGTAAAAGAAGCACTGTACGCAAAGCAGATAGGAGCCCGCGTAAAGTAAACAAAATACAAATCAAAATCAATCAAATAATCACACACACGTTAAAGTAGGTTTGTGACCCCTGCGTCACAAATATTTTGTGCCTGCGTGTTGCCAGTACATGAAAAAAATATCCATCTAACATCCCTTCAAAAAATTATTTTGTTGTTTACGTAAGAGTAATTTCCATTTTTTAACTTTTATTAATAATGTTAAACAAATATCTATCCAGTCAAAGCATGTTTTGAATTAACGGCAATGTCGTTCACAAATAAAGAGATTACAGAATGTGTATAATAGAGTTATATGTGGTAATACTGTTTTCTTTTTTTTTTTGCACCGAATTATAAAACGTACTTTAGTAGCCTGGAAAAATGGATAGTGTGAAATAAAAGCTAACGTATTAATAATTTATTATTACAGACGGCGAACAAGAGGCGCAGATGCAAGTGGTAGAGGAACAGGAAAACGTATCGGAGTCCGAGGACAAAGAGACGGACCGCGCCGTCGCCGATATGCAAGCCGTTGTTATAGGCCTGTAGTGGACCGGTATTGATGATCATATACAAAGTTATTGCTTAATAGTAGTTTGTATGACTGTCTCATAAAGAGACGGACCGCGCCGTCGCCGATATGCAAGCCGTTGTTATAGGCCTGTAGTGGACCGGTATTGATGATCATATACAAAGTTATTGCTTAATAGTAGTTTGTATGACTGTCTCATAAAGAGACGGACCGCGCCGTCGCCGATATGCAAGCCGTTGTTATAGGCCTGTAGTGGACCGGTATTGATGATCATATACAAAGTTATTGCTTAATAGTAGTTTGTATGACTGTCTCATAAAGAGACGGACCGCGCCGTCGCCGATATGCAAGCCGTTGTTATAGGCCTGTAGTGGACCGGTATTGATGATCATATACAAAGTTATTGCTTAATAGTAGTTTGTATGACTGTCTCATAAAGAGACGGACCGCGCCGTCGCCGATATGCAAGCCGTTGTTATAGGCCTGTAGTGGACCGGTATTGATGATCATATACAAAGTTATTGCTTAATAGTAGTTTGTATGACTGTCTCATAAAGAGACGGACCGCGCCGTCGCCGATATGCAAGCCGTTGTTATAGGCCTGTAGTGGACCGGTATTGATGATCATATACAAAGTTATTGCTTAATAGTAATTTGTATGACTGTCTCATAAAGAGACGGACCGCGCCGTCGCCGATATGCAAGCCGTTGTTATAGGCCTGTAGTGGACAGGTATTGATGATCATATACAAAGTTATTGCTTAATAGTAGTTTGTATGACTGTCTCATAAAGAGACGGACCGCGCCGTCGCCGATATGCAAGCCGTTGTTATAGGCCTGTAGTGGACAGGTATTGATGATCATATACAAAGTTATTGCTTAATAGTAGTTTGTATGACTGTCTCATAAAGAGACGGACCGCGCCGTCTCGCCGATATGCAAGCCGTTGTTATAGGCCTGTAGTGGTCAGGTATTGATGATCATATACAAAGTTATTGCTTAATAGTAGTTTGTATGACTGTCTCATAAAGAGACGGACCGCGCCGTCGCCGATATGCAAGCCGTTGTTATAGGCCTGTAGTGGACAGGTATTGATGATCATATACAAAGTTATTGCTTAATAGTAGTTTGTATGACTGTCTCATAAAGAGACGGACCGCGCCGTCGCCGATATGCAAGCCGTTGTTATAGGCCTGTAGTGGACAGGTATTGATGATCATATACAAAGTTATTGCTTAATAGTAGTTTGTATGACTGGCTCATAAAGAGACGGACCGCGCCGTCGCCGATATGCAAGCCGTTGTTATAGGCCTGTAGTGGACAGGTATTGATGATCATATACAAAGTTATTGCTTAATAGTAGTTTGTATGACTGTCTCATAAAGAGACGGACCGCGCCGTCGCCGATATGCAAGCCGTTGTTATAGGCCTGTAGTGGACAGGTATTGATGATCATATACAAAGTTATTGCTTAATAGTAGTTTGTATGACTGTCTCATAAAGAGACGGACCGCGCCGTCGCCGATATGCAAGCCGTTGTTATAGGCCTGTAGTGGACAGGTATTGATGATCATATACAAAGTTATTGCTTAATAGTAGTTTGTATGACTGTCTCATAAAGAGACGGACCGCGCCGTCTCGCCGATATGCAAGCCGTTGTTATAGGCCTGTAGTGGTCAGGTATTGATGATCATATAGAGACCCTGTATGTTAAGATATTGCAATGCGGGGACGACGGGTTAGAAATAACACACACGAATACTGGATAACTACTGAACACTTTATTATAAAAGTCTTTCTTTATATAGTAATTCTAACTTATGACTAATACAGTAGGTATGTAGGTAGTAGTAGGTTAGGTAGGTTTCGGGTTTCTGATGTTTATCTTAAGGTACTATTACATTCTTCATATTTCATTCTCATTACCAAATATAGATAGGTCTCATATTATGTTATGGTTTCTAGTTACACTGTTTACATTTGAACTTGATCTGTTTTTCTAGGACTATGCCTTTGATTCATACCGACACTACAATATGTATCATCAGTGGCCGACTGGCCGCACTGGGTCATGACTCATGAAGCCATAAAAATTGCCCAATCTCCTTCGATTGCTCAATTATTAACGAGTTTCTTTATATTTTTGCAGGTAAAAGAAGAACCAATTAGAAAATGTACGAGATGAGTACCTATAGAAAAATATTTGTTACGTGTAAATAAGCGTATGCTATTTTATTTGTATTAAATTATAAGAACTTATTTTAAAGAATTACTCTTGTGTTTATGTCATTCAATCTTCACAAAGTTATTGTATCAAAATAAAAAGCCATTTTACTTGTATTTACTGAAAATAAAAATCGTGGACATATTACTGAAGGTTTTCTTTTTTTTTAATTTTTTGCATTCACAATGCAATTTTTATTAATTAGAAAAACGACCCGTCTTAAACTAGCTCCGATGGGACTCGAACTTGCTCAGTTCAGTGGTTAGAGCAGTCGCCCGGATGGTGTAAGGCCGTGGGTTTGAGTCCCATTGGAGCTAGTTGTGAAACGGGTTGTTTTTAGGGTTCCAACAAAATTATAAAAAGGAACATCACCACTCAGTCTCTGTCACAAGTTCACAACTCGCAACTGGACATCTCGACATCAAGTTGAAAGGATGATGGGCAAATTTGTATGGGACCCGTCCCCCCTCCAACAGACCTTTTGTGTGTCAACAATTTCATACGTATCTATAAAGAGATTAATAGCCATTTTCAATGTCAAAATCCATGGAGTTTAGTCAAACCGAGAACCCCCTTTTTTGAAGTCGGTTAAAATACCAAAACCTCCTAAATGTAACAAAATACTTTCCTGAAAACTGCATCAAAATCGGTTCAGCCAAACGCAAGATAATCGCGGACAAACATACATACTTCATCATCATCATCATTTCAGCCGTACGACGCCCCCCAACCGGCTATGTAGTAGCCCCACTTCGAATTTTTAAGACCACCTTTCAGTCGCTGTTGCAAAAAAAATATCATCATCATCATCATCATCATGTCAGCCGAACGACGCCCACTGCTGGGCATAGGCCTTCCCCAAAGATCTCCACAACGATCGGTATATACATACGTACATATATATTATTATATATATACATACATACATACAGATCAAACTGAGAAGCTTCTTTTTTTTTAAGTCGCTTAGAAATGGTAAAAATCAAAGATTTTTATTAACGTAGGTGTTATTTTTGTAGTAAATAACAATATTAAAATAATATTATCCCAGAATTCCCACACATTTGAGGGATGTCGCCATAGTAAAAAGTTGTCACTATATTAATATCTTTCACCTGAGATGCATAATTCAAATCTGTTGGTTTTGGGGGACGTTTTGTCCCATCGTCCTTTAGAATAGTTTTAGATGACGTTTGCCCAACTATTTTGCAAGAGAAATAAAAATATTAATATTTTTTTTGCAACAGCGACTGAAAGGTGGTCTTAAAAATTCGAAGTGGGGCTACTACATAGCCGGTTTAGGTACTACAGTCGCTTGCGCTCGCCTCACGTGTAGTAACAAACAGGCAGGCAGCGCAGCGAAGCGAAGTGAAGTTGAAATGATGACGCTTTGTGTGTTTGTGTTTTCGCTTAGGAAGCAGCGAAATAACATTGTAGAGTTTGTAGCAGATTTTTCTCTTTAACGAATATAGCCTCGCCGATGATAACATTTTCTCGTTTTATTTTTTTATATTTATGATTGTACGGAACCCGAACCCGGACTCGGTGCGCAAGTGCGACTCGCTCTTGACCGGTTTTTATTTATAATAAGTACGTTATTTTCAAAGGTTTTTATTCTTTTCCTACTAGCGGTTTCGATCAACAATACCCTAGCTAGATGACGCCTCGCCTCATGAACTAAAACCTAAAAACACTACGCAAATATGGCACCTATTGACGTTTTTTTTAAACGAAGAAAAAGCTTGCGAACAATAAGTTTAGACTACATACTGAGGTAACTGGAGAGTGCAGTACTAACACTTTTTTGTGACCACAAACTACACTGTGGCTGTCTTCCGTCTCACCTACACTTTGAAAAAAACGTATGGTCATATGAGACAACTGACAGCCACTACATACTAAATGTCAAATTTGCTGGGCACACTTTTTTATTCAGCGTGAAAACTCCAGTTACTACCTTAGTATTAAGTCTAGCTCCATGGTTGCGAATGTTAAGATCTTACGTCAAAAATGACAGGAATAATACAAGTGCCACCATGAAGTTTGACTTAATACTCTGAGTTACCTCAGTATTAAGTCGAGCTTCATGAGTGCCACCAAAGTGTAAGGTGTGCGTTATATTCGATTCGATAACGCATATAGCATAACGTTATAAAAATATAACTATCGCACCTAATATAAAAATATAACTTATTCTGCTATTGCTTTTTTAAATTATATCAAGCAGGGCGCCGCACGCCATCTAGTGTATTCAAAATGAACAAATGAAATGACAGAACTGAACGAATGAACTGTGTTCTCCTTCCTTCTCTATCCAGCCGTTATTTAAGCTTCTTGATCCAGCCGCACGCGATGCAAGTATTGCTCTCTTTTTTCTTGGTAATCAAATCTATCAAAATTCAACTCTATCAAATGGAAATAGAGTTGAATTTACAAAGTTGGAAACCAAATAACGCATTATATTTGAGACAGTTGAGACAGACTCTAATGTCTTATCAATAAGGACTAATATCATAAATCACGTACGACATCCGATTTTAACGAACATGTTATTTTTCTGCTATAATATTAATTACTGTTATTAGAATACTTAACTAATGCTGTCCTGTGGAATTCTTGATCGCGAACTCACGCTCGCTCGGGGCTTAAAAAGTACTTAAGAATTCTGTTTTTAATAGCGTAATATGAATTTATTTCTGTTGTTATTTGTAAAATAGTGAAAAAAAGAATAAAGAATTGGTTTATTAATAGTAATTGATCATTAAGTAGTGTAAAAACCATTAATAACTATTTTTAGTTTAACATAGGTTATTTATTATATTAGGTAGGTACTTAATACTAATATATTATAGCATTAAAAATAACCTATTATTTTAATGTAGCATAACGATATGCTATAATATACGAATATAACATAATAGCACACCTTTACCAAAGTGCCACCCAGTGCCACCATAGATCTTTTCTGTTCTCCGGTGACAGCGGCGCTATGTAGGTACCAAGCAAGGAAGTTGTACGTAGTACTTATAAATTCCTTGGCACCAAGAAATTTGTATGTTGTTGTCAAGGAATTTATAAGTACTACGTACAACGTTGTTGTAGTAGTAGGTACCTACGTTTTTCATTTTTTTGTAGAAATTTAACCGGCCCTGACTTCTAAGACCTTCAGCCGCCAGCAGCGCTATGGTTGGGCATCAACTTGAAAGCATAATGACATTAGAAAAACAAGTTAGTTTCACATTGGCCACCGGAACAGAAAAGATTGTGGCACTGTACATTGTTCCAATATATCTTTGGTTCCAATATCTACCTACCAAAGTATAGTAGCTTATGCACTAGTATTATGGAAATTGGAAACACCGACGGGTTTCCTTACCACATACACCACGAGACATATACAAGGCGTTTGTGTAAATATGTCAGTTGGGGGTGAAAGTAGCCATCAATACAATCAACTTTTACTATGGAACTGGGACCAAGTGCGATATCGCGAAAAAAAAATCTGGTGTTCCATACATCTTGGCCCATTCGGTATTGCACTTTTGTATGAAACAGCCGATTTTTTTTCGCGATTAAACAATTTAAACAGACACATACGCAGTATGCTATGTACGGGGTAGCACTTAGCCTTCATCACACCTGATGTTAAGTGGTGTAAAGCAGGTGTAACGTGACCTAAATGCTGAAATTTTAAATTACCTACCTAAGTAGGGCAGAAGATGTCTGTGGGCATGGGCAGAAGCCACGGTTTTGGCCTTTTTTTCGCCATTTTTGACAATCGCAATTAAAAGGTGGACCCGTTATTTTGATATTTTTTTGTATGAAAATTTTAAGATATCTGTCTTTGTTAACCTGGGTTTGGTTTTGATTTTTCGTTATACTTACAAAAGTTTGTTTACCATAAGTAGCCAAAACCGGGGCATTTGGCACCTTTCGTAGGGCAGAGGTAGGTACCCTTTGTGGCCACTTTAAGGAATTTTTGACTTTTAAGCACTAAGTACTAAATGGTCTTAGGTATTTAAGACACAAATTATATTTTAAATTATAGATAATTTATCTAGCTTTAAAGGTACATTTTTCAATTTTTTAAAAGTTAAATAGTTTTTTGTATATAATACAAAATGTGTGAGAGGTGCCAAATGTACCGGTTTTGGCCACTTACTGATAGTTAAACTTTTGTAAGTATTGCGAAAAATCAAAACCAAACCCAGGTAAAATCAATATATTCTAATGCGCTAGAAACCAGTCAATTGCAAAACAACAATTTAATCGTAAAAAACAAAGGTTTATAAAGTATTTCATCCAAAATAAATTGCTTAAAATTTTCAAACAAAAATTTTTTTTTAAACATAAAATGGAATTCATTGAAAAAAAAATCTTATGACATAAGGAATTCTAACGGTTGTTATTATTATTACCTTAAAATACCTTATTTTAATTGCCTTTATCAGAAATGACTAAAAGTTGTTTAGAAAACTTTTAGAGCAAAAAGTGGCCAAAACCGGTACAGTGGCCAAAACCGGTACGCCTGCCCTACCTACATTTTGTGTTATATACAAAAAAAACTTTTTTTTTATTTGATAGATGGACCTACGATTAGGTAGGTACCTACTACTTACCTATATTTAAAGAAAGATAAAATCAAAGTAAAACAAAATCCTTTAGTGGCCACAAAGGGGTTTTCTGCCCTACATTTCTTCAAGTATTATTTACTTAGGTAATATTTTTTTGTATTTTATTGGTAGCTAGGTAGGTTAGGTTCTGATGATTCTGGATGTCACTTTATAATTCTTTGAGATGGTAGATTCGTCAGTTTTAACTGGGTACATACAACTATTTAACTAACAGTTTTGCTGTATGTATCTAAGAAAATATTATTCTGTGCTAAGAGTCACAAGCTTCGATCATATAAATCGAAGGTCACAAGCAATAATATGTAAACACCATAGGACTATGTCATATTACAATATTGAAGACTACTTCTGTGACACTGATCGTTTTTTTTCGGAATGCTCAATGTGACAAAGTTCTATGTTGTATACATATTATTGCTCGGGACTGTACCTACTACCTAGTTACTTATCGTCTTATAAAAAAAGTGATAAATAAGACGAAAACAACTCAAAACTCTCCCCAGAGCAATCCCCATTTTAAAATTCGCTAAGCGGCACATACACAACCAGTTTATATTATAATTCACCACCCACGTTTTTCTGTAAATCTATTTAAGGAAACGTGGACCTTATGGTTAAAGCAATAAGAGTGTTACGTTTGAGTCTGTTCATCTGGAGGATATTAAAGTTGGCACCCTTCTAAGTACCTAGGCGCTTTTTTCTTTTTGTTCTTAATGCAAAAAGAAAACGCGAAAGTTTCGGGGTGAGTTTAAATTTTTCCACCCTTAATGCGCTTATTACGAGTGGAAATGGGCAGCGGTACTCAAAGTTTAGAGCGAAATTGAGTTTTTTAATTAAATTTTTTTTGATCGAAAAGTTTTAAAAATGGTTGTACATAAATAATCCCTTTAAACAAATAAGACATTATTGTAAATGATGCAGTTAGCTAGCTTCAAAATATAATAAAACAAACAATACAATCAAGCTTAAGGAAAAAACTAATGACATTATCGTCCAATTCAATTCCTTCCGCACCGCAGTAATCGCAGTATAGCTCTATGTGTGATGTGACACGTCCATTCCTAACTTAGACGTTTTAGTTATTTATTTAGTGGTTTCAGCATTCAGTCCTTTCCAGAATAGTTATTTTAAAGTAAGTACTTGCTTTCATTAAATAAATTAACAGCTATAGTCTACTACCAAAGTGCTTTTTATACTGTTTGACAAGAAATGAAACTACGAAACAGCAAAGTTTTAGTTAGAGTTTACAGTTTACCATAAGTACTTGTAGATAAAACAAAAAATTGTAGGTAGGTAGCACTTATTGCTTAACTTAAAGAAGTAACGCGTTTGCAGAAGCATATACTAAGCTACATTTAACTTAAAGTTAATTTTACGCATTACGTCAAATTTTGAGGTTATTCGTAGTTCGTAGTGATGTACAAGTTGTGTTGTGTGTGTTATCTTATCTTACAAAGGCTCATGTCAACGCTCTTAATGCAACGCAGTAAAGTTGAAAGTTGCGAAATTCATTTTTGTTGAAGTAATTTTATTATCATCACATTGTTTTAATTTCTAATGAATATGTAAGTAGTAAGTTCTTCTTATAAATTGTAATCGTTTTCGTGAAATAAAATTTTAATAATTATAGGTTAATAATAGTGGTGAGAGCCTAATTAAACTCGATTTAATCAATTTAATGGCATTTGCTGTTGCCATTTTGGCGCCTTACGTAAAACTTACATCAATGATTATTCAATGTGTAGCATAACATTTCAGTTTACAAAGGTATCAAGATCTCGAATACTAATCCGGTTTAGGAGGACTTTACGTAAAAATGAAATAACGTTAGCTAATATTTTTATTTTTTTTGCATTCACAATGCAGATTTTATTACTGAAAATATTGTCCGGGCTCCGGGCGTAGAGTATTCGCCCGGACAGTGAAAGGGGTTTGAGTCCCATTTAATACTTCATTTTCAGTATTTTCAAAAACAATCTGTGTTATAATGACTATTACGACACTACTGTCAATCATTATACTACACTTCATATATTTTTTTTATTTTACAGTCCTAATGGCAGGTTAAAAAAGAACTACAACCGTAGGATTTACCGGCCCTGCGACCGTACTCTGAAACGCAAATCCGAAACTTCGGTTAACCCCACCCCTTTCACTCGATTCTGTCATGACTGGAGAGTGAGAATTACGGGTATAACGAAGTTTCGGGGTTTTGCATTTCAGAGTAGGCCCTTGCTCCAAGGACTTTTTCAGCCAGTATTTTATTTACAAGATGTATTTTTGTTTTATTTTTGAAATATTATACAATACACTAGCGCTCCGCTCGCGGCTTTGACGGCGTATTTACCATCATTATTATTAAACAGGAGATTATTTCCTTCACAGAATGGCAGCACGTGCAGATTGGCAAGTGTCAATGACAGTTGGACTAAGGAACATCTCGTTAACAAAATGTATGTAAGATCCAGCATTGTTGTGTGCAGTCAGGCAGTTAGAGATAAGATAGATAGCCAGTTGCTCAGTGGTTAAGGATGCCAGAAGTAGCACGGTTCCACAATCGGCCTTATCATCACTTAATGTCAGGTGTCACGAAGGCTAAGCGGTACTCCATTGTGTATATAAAGCTCTAAGGTCTAAAATTGAAATTATTATTAATAAAAAGAATACTTAACACCTTCGCTCTGAGTGACTGTCTATACTTTCGTATTTTTAATTGAGTTTGTTTTCCAGGGTACAATCAATAATATTGATCAACGATTGCAATAACTCTATCGCTGTAGTACCGGACCAAATTGTGAGCAAGTTAAGAGTGGTAGAGCAGCAAGTGTATGATATAGCAAGTTCGCGATCCGAGTACTATCACATGATAGCAGAAAGGATATATAACATGCAGAAATTTATAATGGAAAATAAGGAGCAGATGAGGAATGCACAGGAGGCAAATGAAAGTCGAGATGCTTTGGAGGTAGGTTATCGCTGAGACTCCGCTGTCCATCTGTCTGTCAGTGTCACCAGGCTGTATCTCATGAACCGTGATAGCTAGAGAGTTGAAATTTTCACAGATGATGTATTTCTGTTGCCGCTTTAACAACAAATACTAAAAACAGAATAAAATAATTTTTAGTTTTTTGCATTCACAATGCAATTTTTATTACTGAAATACTTTATTTTCCATTTTTTCAGAATAAAATAAATAATTAAGGGGGGCTCCCATACAACAAACGTGATTTTTGCCGTTTTTTGCTCGACATTAAGAACGGTAACAGGTAGACGTTTGAAATAATCACAGAAATTATGTATAAATTTACTAAAATAATATTACTAAGATATTAAAATTATGTATATTCACTTTAAAAATATATAGTATAATTAAAATAAAATAAATATTTAAGGGGAGCTACCATACAACAGACGTGATATTTTTGCAGTTTTTTGCTCGATATTTCTCGCTCGAAACGGCAACAAGTCGACGCTTGATATGTTCACAGAATATTAAGTTGTATAAAAACTACTTATTCACTTCAAAAATAAATATAAAATTTAAATAAAATTAATTAAAGGGGCGCCCATACAACAAACGTGATTGTTTGATGGTACGGAACCCTTCGTGCGCGAGTCTGACTCGCACTTGGCCGGTATTTTATACTGTACTAGCTTCACCCCGGCGCCGGCGGGCGGGGCATCGCTCCCGTGAAATTTTGGGATAAAAATAGCCTAACTACGAGTACTACGACCTATTCTCAGACCTACTAACAAAATATAAGTACCTACTTACTAAACTAAATGTAGTAGTAAAATAATAATTGCTTTGTTTCAGGACCAGATAGACAACATCGGAAATATGATAGAACAAATGTTTTTGAGTTCATGAATTAAATCATCGCGAAATTGGACAAACTATCCTAAAATTGTGTTAAGGCAATGATTCCCGACCGAAATAGGCACGCTAACGCTTGCTCGGCCGCGCGCGAACTTCACGCGGACGGACGCAGCGGCAGCCGGCAGTGAACTGTGAACGAAGCGCCCCGCGAATCGTTAATCACTTAAAATTCAATTAACAATTAAATAAAAACAAATTTAAACTTATGACGGCCGGAATCCCTCGACTATTCAAAGACAATTATTTTTGTATATTTTTCATTAACTAAAACCAAGTATACTGCATGTAATAGGATATTTGGATTACGATTAGACGGATGTTTGGGATTTTATTTGACACAGTAAAATATCACCAATCGAAAAAAAAACGGCCGGAAGCACTAGACAAATAACTGTAAAATAACATATATTTTTTCCAAATTTTGAGTACTTGTGGTTTGCGAGTAATCCATAATTTAAAATACCCTATTTTCGGGAATCGGCGCCTTAAGGATATCCGTATCCATTATAATTAAGTAGGTACAGTCGGGGACAAATTCGGTGAACCACATCCTACTTCTTTTCGTGTGGCTGGCGACTGGCGTCTCACTGTTCAGTTGCAGTCCCTATACGTAATTGCTTATGCATTGTACTACCCTAGTTTAATACATAAAACAATAGTAAAAGGGTCTGCGCGTGAATGGCGAGGCACCAGCCACGTGAAAAGAAGTAAGAGGTGGTTCACCGAATTTGTCCTCGAGTGTACCTACGCGGGTCCGTGTTGTTTCTAGCATTCTCCTTTTTAAATAAATTATTTTTTTACTAGCATTCCGCAATTCCGCATATTTTTTTTAACTAAGTACACGACGTTATCCCTCTTGAGTGTGATATATTTCTGGAAAAAAGTAGCCTATGTTACTTAAAGTAACTTACTTTCCAGTTCCCAAACTATACCTATCAATACTAAAAAATCACGTGGATCAGTTTTTATTTATTATTTTTTTATATTTATAATATTAACTAGTAGGTATGGAAAGGTACCTAGCCGGTCATGATTAGGGCATCGAAACTCGGTTCAATTTTAAAAACCCGGGTTTTCGGGTCTAAACGTAATCGAAACCCGGGTAGACCGGGTTTTTCGAGCTTTTCGATCTTTTTGTTATAATTTTATTAAATACAAGAAACTGTGTTATTATATCTATTTTTTACAATGAGTACAAGATGTTAAGAATGTGGAAGGATTAAAATAAATGAAATAGGTACTTTCCAAATTACAAAAACAGTTACTTATCTATCTATATATATAAAATCGAGGGGACATAACTCACTCATCACGAAATCTCGAAAACTACTGGACCAACAAAGAAGTAATTTGGCAGGAAGGTAGATTATGCCTAGGAGACGTCCGCTAAGAATGGATTTTTGGAAACTCCCCCCCTAAAGGGGTAAAATGGGGGGGTTAAGGTTATATGGAACTTCCTCATTTATGGATTTAGAAGCATGAAAATTGGTACGTTGGATAATGGTTACGACCAAAAATGATCTGAGTAAGCAAAGTAAAAAAAACTCCCCCTTAATAGGGTAACATGGGGAGATAAAGTTTATATGGAACTTCTTCATTTCTGAACTTAGAAGTATGAAAAATGGTATGTTGAATACTGATAACGATTGAAAATTATTTGCGTAAGCGAAGTTAAAAAAAACTCCCCGATAATGGGGTAAAACGGGCGGATTAAGCTTATATGGAACTTCCTCATTTCTAAACTTAGAAGTATGAAAATTGGTATGTTGGATACTGGTCACGATTGAAAATGATCTGCGTATGCGAAGTTATAAAAAAACCCTTAATAGGGTAGAAAGGGGGCATTAAGGCTTATATGAAAACTTCCTCATTTCTGGACTTGGGAGTATGGAAATTGGTGTGTAGGATACTAGGTCATGATTAAAAATGATCTGCGTAGGCAAAATAAAAAACCCTAATAGGGTAGAAAGGGGGGGCTAATGTTTATATAGGGTGGGTGCATCCCCCCATGGGGTGTATTAAAGATATGGAGTTTGGATGTTTATGGCTCAATCACAACTAAACGGCTAAATCGATCGGGATAATTGAACTCTGGCCGGGAATATTTCATACAGTTTTTTTAACTCGGGAAAAGTACAGTTCCCGTGGGATACGGTTTTTTTTTGTTCACTTTTTTATAATGAAGCATGGGTCCCATGACAGCTCACTTTCGTGCAAAGCAAAAAATTATTTATGCATTGGAATAAACTCAAGAAAACCAGTATTACACATTTTGCTGTAAAAAAATATATATCGTGCTTCGGAAGACACGATAAGCTAGGGTTTCTGGCTGCATTTGGATTTGTTAATAGGTACACCATAACTTCAATGGACCCGTGTGGAAGGTCATGTCCCATTCTCCTTAATATGAAGGCATGTGCCCCAGCAGCAGGGACATTAAAATAGATTGATGATGGTGCTGATGAGACCGTAGAGAATGCCTATCTACCTATTTTTTGACACAAAATTTTGCGATGTAGTACTCGCGGAAGTAGTCGCGGCCGGCCATTCATATTCCTATTTCTACTATCCCCACTATTATTATAAATGCGAAATTGTATATGCTCACGTCAAACCGGCTGAACCAATTTTGATGAAATTTGGAATGGAGATAGTTTGAGACGGTGCTTCCGGGTGCTCCTACTAATTACCTACTCCTACTGATAGGAGCACCGGGACACCCATGTCCTGATGCTAGGAAGGACATAGGCAAATTGTAACCGCGGGAATAAGGCTCATTCCCATGGTAAAATAAGTTTAAGCTCGGGCAAAGCTGTAGAATAGAATTGATATTTAAGACGATAGTTTGAATTCATGGGAAGGATGATATTTTGAATAGAGACAGTTTAAGGCCCTGGAAAGGATATATTTTACTTTTTACCGCGGGAAATCTCATTGTATGGAAAAATCACTTTAAGCGCAGGCTAATTTGGGGGCAGAAATTGGTATTTAAGTAAATAATTTGAGAACCTGGCAAGGATTATAATAGGCTACTTTTACTTTTTACCACAGGATAGTATCATATTCCCACGGGAAAATCAATAGGTAGGTATTATTTGTTTCTCCGTCTTTCATGTCCAAACGGAGTAACGGATCAATGTGATTTTTGGTACGGGGGTAGATTGGGAGAGAATGACATAGTTTATCCCGGAAAATATGACATTCCATCAGGATAATGTCGTGTAGAACACGCGGGCGAAGCCGCGGGCGGAAAGCTAGTCTAATATAAAAATTCATAAATTTTTATTTCTTCAGCATATCTTAAAACTAATTAAGTATAGAGTACTAACTTAGCGCCTTCACAGACTTGCAGGACTGGTCATCATAAATTTCGGATATAAAAAATAAATTTATATTTGTACAGGGTATGCAGTATGCATGCATTTGACAACCATCCAGCATAGCAGACAGTATGCAGTCTAGGGTGTTGTATGCTTACCTAGGAGGTGCCCATTCACTCTTGCTTTGAAAAGGCCAAGGTTATAATGGCCAGACGCGCATCCGGCTCGACCCCTGTTGGCCCAGAGCCGATCGCGCCTATCCCGACAAGCTGGTTTGCAAATAAGATCCGTGAACGCACTATAGAATTACACCAACTGAACTGGAGCTCGCTGGATTCGTGCAGACAGGCGATACAACTGTGCAGACCGCAACTTCGCCTGGTAACAGGTGCTATTACTGGTCATGGACAATTTAACAGACATCTTATTAATTTAGATGTCACCGACAGTACCCTATGCAGAGGGTGCATGGAGGAAGAAGAAACAGCTGCCCACGTACCTACTGCTGGATTGCAGGGGGGTGACCCCTACCGGGCGAGGTACCTCGGCTCGCCGGGCAGCGAGCCGGGCTCCAAGAGCTTTCACATTCGTGAACGCTTCCTGGAGAAGCGTTCACGAATGTGAAAGCTCTTGGAGCGTTCCTGGCTGAGCTGCGCTGGCTGGAGTGATCTGGCCGCGCACCCTCCAGACGCAAAATTGGAGCAATAGACGTCGAGTTACAGAAACCGCCCGTATTGATTGGTATTGATAAGAAGAAGAAGAATGATCGGGGAACGCATTCTCAGGTAGCGCATTCCAATCTTTAGCAGCTCGCATTGAAAAAGTACTGGCGAAGCGCTTAGTACGGACAGGTGGTATGTCTACGATGTATGGATGGTAAGCTGACCTGCATCTGGTAACCCCATGGTGGAAAGGGGCTGGAGGAACAAGATTGTGCAGTTTCTGTGCGCACTCTCAAAAGTGAATCCGGTAAAACACCGACAGACCAGCAACAGCAACTCTACGGCGATGACTGAGACTTTGAAGTTTAGCGTTTTCTAAAGTTGTGTCTCCAATGAACTTCTTTGCGCGGTTTTCAAACGCAACTAAAACTGCCAGTTGGTACTTCAAACATCTAATCAAAATTGTTTATTTGCTTGAAAACATGGGTAATGCAATAAGATACATGCGAAACTGCTACTAAAACTTTAGCGGAGCCATCTCAAAGGTGACAGCAGTACTCCATGCACGGATGAATTTGTACTTTGTAGAGAACATTGAGAGGACGCCCAGTTTTTTGGCAGCAGTTTTACCAATTGAGTCGATTTACTCACCGAAGTTTAGCTCCGATTATAGAGTAACGCCAAGTTGCAGGTTCTCGGTTACTGGAAAGTCGGAGCTAGTTGAAAGGGACTCCGTTTATCTGAGAAAAGACACGCCTGCGTGGCGAGGCGTTGAAACTGACAAGGTTGGCATTTCCCCAATCGGAAGTGCCTGAAGTGCCAGGTTCGTTTGCTCAACTAGTGACTCTCGACAAGACTGAACTTCATCACTAGTAGCCCTTGCATCTGAAAGATATCTGCTAGACACACTGGTCTGGTGTCATCGTCATAACCAAATGTACCAGGCATCAACAAGTCGTTAATGTGGAGAAGAAATAGTGTTGCAGATAATACCGAAACTTGGGGAACTCCAGCGTTGATGTTCTTCAAGTCAGATGTCTGACCATCCACAACGACTCGAATTGAACGGTTCCTAAGGAAGTCGGTGATCCAGATGCAGAGGCCGTCAGAGATTCCATATGAGGGAAGCTTGCCAATTCGGCTATCATGCCAGACCCTATCAAATGCTTTGGAAATATCAAGCGAGACAGCAAATGTTTGCCATGTCTATCGAACGCTTGATTCCAAAGGTTGGTGGCATACACGACAAGATCTCCAGTCGACCGTCCGCGGCAAAAACCATTCTGGAAGTCACTAGGGAGCTCGTTAGTTTCAAGTTACGCCAATAGATGTTTATTCAGTACATGCGCCGCCGTAGTCTTGCAGAGTATGAAGGTGACTGAAATCAGCCTGTTGTTAGAAGGGTTGGTATGGCTATATTTTTTAGGTATGGGCTGCACATTGGCACGCTTCCACGACTGAGGAACAAGACAAGTCCTCTCTCAAGTGAGAGGCGGCTCAAGATAGGAGACAACTAGGGTGCACAGTTACGCAGGACTATTGCCGGGATTCCATTAGGACCACTAACCTTATTTCCTCGACCACGGAGAGCTTTGAGAACCCCTTTGTGGCGAATGTGAATATTACCCATGGAAGTGCTAGCACGAGGTATCTTCGGTGGAGTTTGGCGTGTAACATCTAGACGTGAGTTCTCTTCAAAGAGAGACGCAAACAGACCGAAAATATGCTATATTTTCGGGGTCGTCTTCATGAGCAATATATGACAAACTAGTCGAACAGATCGGAGAACTAGTTCTAATTCCATGTGGTTCCATGAGGTGAAGTCCACAGTTTACCCTCGCCATGTCCTAAGATGGACGCACCGCGCGCGTTCCATTTAACTTGCTTTGCTGGTTTTCTTGGTACGAACACAGCAACAAAGCATCTTTTATTGTAATAATTTATCGAAGAGTGTTTTTATTCCATTTATTATTGCATTCGAAGTGGCTTGTACTTAAGAAATAACAAAAATATTTGATTGAATCATTCGTCACTTGGCGGAAGTCCCTAACCATTGTGAAAAACGAACTATATGTAGCTTTCTTCCGCAAAAAAACACAATATGCAAGATGCACCGCCCGCCCGCCGGCAAAAAATTGCACATGCACACCTCTAAAATACCAGTGCACAATACCTGCATTTAGCAAGACAGCAATACACCTTGCACCTTCACCGATTAGACTACTCTACACGTGTTTCGTTCGCCCCAACCCGGGGCATCCTCAGGAGAGTTCGTGCGAAAACCAAACACCAAATTTTGGTGTTTGGTTTGTTGGTTGTTTTTTTGCGGAAGTAAGCTACATTTCAGCTATATTTCGTTTTTCGCAAAGTATTAAAAATACCCGAAAAACCCGAAAAAACCCGGGTTTTAAAAATCAAACCCGGGTTTTTTGTATTCCTTAAAACCCGGGTAAACCCGGGTTTTTCCAGACCGGGTAAACCCGGGTTCGATGCTCTAGTCATGATCATGAACATAAATTTTATTATAGGCAATACATGGAAAATGTTAGTATTCGTCTATCTATGTAATTTAATAAAAATAACGTTTCATTCGATTTAACAACCGACTGAAGCTCGAATCTCGATCTATATTCGTATCATGAACTGTGCAATTTGATTTTGTGTTAACTAGATTTTTGTATCTATACCTAATGTTTAAATTTTAATAATGTATGATTCTGTGTCTGAAATAAATAATTATTTTCATTATTATGTCTAGTTATTGAAAAGTTTGGCAATCCCTGGTCAACCGTGTAAAAGCATCATCCGCACAGAAGTACGCGCGGGGGTGGGGTGCGGCGGGAGGGGTGTTCATTTACATTTTTATTTTATTTACATCTCGGCATTGCGTCCGAAGCTCCTTGAGTATACACGTAGAGTTGTTTCAGAACTTCCCTTGCTTGCTCACCTACTGTAAATCATATAAAATCGATGTAAATAGTTACCTACTAGATAGGTACCTACTACTTGCGTACATAGAAAAGAGAGTTTAAGACCTAGGAACCTTTAATCAACAATAGTACTAGATGAAGGCTCACGAACTACTTAAATCAAAACTTTGAACTTTCTATGGCACCTTTAAACGTATTCCCAGTTCTATATGGTACCCGAACGTGTACCACAGAAAATCCACCACAGTATCCATATCCTTAAGTTAGAATGTTGAAGAATGTTATAGATAAATGCTTTTAACTTTGTTGTAATTCTGATGTTATTATTCCGGAGGCAAGCGTTTAACAATTAGGAATCAGTTAGCTGCCGGAAGGAGTAACCGGATGAATATTAATGGCTCGTTAATTTATGACAACTTTCAGTTTTTACAGGCGGAGGGTTAGCTAACTTTGTTAATCAGAAGATTACACAGCCATGAGTAATACTCGTAACCTAATTTAAATGTCTCATAAAATTTGCTTACAAAGTAGCTAGCAAGCAAATTACAATAAAGTGCATCCTACTAATATTATAAATGTGAAAGTTTAGATGTTTGTATGCTTGTTACTCAATCACGCCAAAACGGCTAAAAGGATTTGGCTGAAATTTGGGACACAGATACTTTATAGTCTGGAGAGGAACATAGGCTACAAATATTATTCTGTGACATAGGGCTACTTTTTAACGTGATGCTCTACAGCGGGACCACCTTGAGCTACGTTAATTTAATTAACATCAAAAAAATGTAGAAAATTTGTATATAATTGTATACGCAATTAAAAAAAATGTATATCTATAGTTTCGTTGTAAAAACGAAATCAATGTGGTCCCGCTGGGAGCATACTCTACAGCGGGACCACCACTATAATTCCGTTACTGGAGGCTTTTCAAATTTGTTTATGAGACCAAAAAAATGTATATTAAATGTATATCAATAAACTACAGTCAATTTAATCTTTAGTTGGATCTTTACCAAATTACGACAAATTTAAAATTTCCCTACGGATTTTAGGTGTCCGTTACCCCAGCCAGAAAGAAGTTTCTTAAGGAAAACGATTTGATTGCATAATTAAGGCATATTTTGGCACAAATATGCGCCAAATGTAAAATAAGTGGGCCTTATACTTTCGGAATAAAACGGAAAAAAAATCTTTCTGTTGCGTATGTTCCATCTAGTTACATTGTAGTTAGTTACATATTAATGTAACTACTTAGTTGGAGTTTTATTCCAAGTAGCCACACTATTTAGAAATCCTCACTCGTTTAATGTAAGAACAATAAGAATAAGGAACTAATTAAACTTCTTTTCCAGTTAGTTACATCGTTAATATTTACTCAGTCATTCATGAAAACATAATAACTACTTTTTAACTAACTTTAAAATTTTAAATCGGCCAAGTGCGAGTCGGACTTGCCCATGAAGGGTTCCGTACCCACTTAACGTACCGATAATATACACCTAGAAAATTAGTACTATCATTTTTCGCCAGAAAAAAATAACTTTGTATTTCATAGTATTCGTATGAATGACAAAGTTATATTTCGAAAACGATTACTTATATTTAAAAAAAACTTGTAGAGCCTTCTTAGCTGTGATAGTTTTCCTTTTAACTTTGTCATATATACAACTATCGTGAATTTTTCCACGTATCCAAAAACTACCATTTGGCTGGCAGAGGGTGGGGACACTTGACCCCAACAAAATTTTGCACTTTAAAGCTTAATAATTCACAAACGGATGCCTCAATCAAAAATCTGTTTTACAAACCCGCAATATTTTTAAAACTGCTATTCAGCGACACCCCACACTATCGGGTAGATAAGAAAAAAAATACATCCCAACTTCACGTGTAGGTAACTTATTTATGGGGTTTATCTGTAACTATTCTTAGAAGCATTATTTACACCATTGCTCCATATCTTGCTGTTATTTTTAATGATTGCATTGCTGAAGGAATGTTTCCTGACTTAATGAAATTTGGAAAAATATTCAATTATTTAAATATGGGAACAAAGAAGACCCAGGTAATATCCATTTTTCCCGCCTTGAGCAAGATCCAGGATGATGATGAATCTTATGATTTTGTAACAAAAGTAAAATTTTTGTTGTATTAAGGTTCGCGCACATTATGTCGGGGCGCAGCGAGCCGGGCCGCAGCGCAAAAATCCGTCCAAATCGCTCGTATGTATTTTATATGAACTATCGCACTATCGCACGAGGTATGACGAGGTGCAGCGGGCCGCATAATCCGCCGCGGATTTTGTTGCGTGCGTGCGATGCGATGCGGCCCGCCCCTCCCCGCTGCGCCCCGACACAGGGCGTTTGTGCACTACCACTGAATTTTACCGATCCGGAAAAAACGGATGCTTGTATTTAATTAATTACTAATATAAATAATTAATTATTAAAATACAAGCATCCGTTTTTTTCCGGATCGGTAAAATTCAGTGTAGTGCACAAACGCCCACAGTGTGCTATGCCAAGCGGATTTTTCTCGTACTACTTGGTCAGATAACATGACACTTACAAATTATACCCGTCTCTTTCACTAGATTCTGTCATGCCCGGAGAGTGAGAGGGACGGGTATAACCGGCAGTAGTAGAAGAAATTGGATGTTTGAATTTGGTTGTACTCAAAATCCGTCAATGCGCTGCGGCCCGGCCCGTCACTATGTGCTATACTCAAATCCGTCAATGCAATGCGCTGCGGCCCGCTCCGCTGCGCCCCGGCATAATGTGCGCGCTCATTTATGGTTATGTTTATACCATGTGTCAAATTCAAATTAGTGTTAGGTCCCGCTGTAGAGCATCACGTACTTTTTATCCCTGAAAAACATTACATTCCCGCTATAACGTCATGTAGTCCACGCGGGCGATCTTTCGTTGGTCAAGGTATACACATATATAACAAAATCCCAAGTGATATCTTGGATTTACCATATCTAGAGTCAGATATGTATATGATATATGATCAGTCAGAATCATATAAAGAGTGGCCTCCTCAAAAAAGGCTATTACACTGTAAAAGATTATTTGAACGACAAAACACCTTGGTCGTAACACTCGTAACAAATGTTCCTAGTATGATATTGTGAGTGGTGTCCTATATTTTATATTATTAGCGTTTATATTAGTTAAGCTTTTAATTCGGTCATTTAAGGTAGGCAGTTTGAGTATGTCATGCTCACTAAAACATTTCTACGGTGGTGGCGTGTGAGGCGGGTCGTTACGTTCCCTAAAATATGGTTGAGCGAAGCGATGGCTGGTTCATGCGTCATGCTCGTGAACGGGTGCTGCCAGTGGGAATGGGTCTGCTCTTATCTGCTTGCCTTAAAATGTGTTTTCTTTTGTTTTTATTCATTTTATTAAGAATTACATTTGAAACATGTATGGCGCAACTTGCAGTATATAGTAGAATTGTCTTTTGTTTTAAACTAATATTAAAGTTTTAAGTAGAGTTCCTAAGTAACTGAAAATTGTTCACCGCTATGATCATTAGTTCGCCTATACTTAACTGTATTTATCATAACCCATTGTGTAATTGTGATGGAAACTGACCTTATTCATACCATGTTAAGGTCATTTTTCAATTTGACGACTCTGTATGAAATAAGACAGGGAGAAAAAAACAACCCTTGGAGTTTCTTGCCGGTTCTTCTCCAAGGCCTCCCGCTGTAGGGTTTGCGAACCGATGGCGTAGCTTCTATGACGTTCACAAGTATTGTAAATAACAATCTAAATTGAATAAAGAGATTTGAATCTTGAATCTAAGGGGCGGCGTATTTCCGGTTGGCCCCAAGCGGCGAAAACCCACGCTACGCCACTGATGCTAGGCCAAAAATGAAATGACTGATCTGATCACTCATATCAGTATTTTTTCTACAACCAGCAGAATTCAGCATAGATATACTTAGGTATGCTTTCAATACAATTAATGCAGGACCAAAGCCATTACTAAAAAGCTAAATATTTGTCGAAACTCTTTAAATAGCAGTTAAGTATAAAAATAAAAAGCTGTGTGTTTGTTTGGCCGCACAATTACAATCACTTGCCACCCCCCGGCCAAAACATACGCAATGACAACCGCGTAGGGCACGATCACATTGGCGTTTTTTATGTGAGTGCTTAAACCGCCTCTGTGGTCTAGTGGTTCATACCACGGATTTCAGACCCAGAGGTCCCGAGTCCGATTCCCAGTGGGGGTACATATTGTATTCGGTTTGGTTGGTGGTAGGACTTGTTCTTAGTCCGCCTGGCTAGCTACCACCATCTTATCTAAGTCTGACGGCATAACAATTATGTTTTCAGCATTATTGTGTTCAGGCAGTTAGAGATAAGATAGCCAATTTCTCTGTGATTGAAGATTCCGGGAGTAGTGCGCTTCCACCTTCAGCCTTATTACCACTTATCGTCAGGTGTGATGAAGGCTAAGTGCTACCCCGTTGTGGATAAAAAAACCAAAACCTAAATTACGTACCTAACTTTGAATATTAAGGTGGTTCGATCAGCTCAGTAGTTTCGGTTATTTTGCGCAAATAAAAGAGTAAAATGCATTTTATAAATATACTTTCAAGAACTCAAGCAATAAGTCGTGAGTTTCAATAGTGCCAAAAGTGGCCACATTTAGCAATATCGAAATCCATAACTTAATGCTCATATTTGAGGCCATGAAAATATACTTAAAAATTGCACTTTACTCTTCTATTTGCGCAAAATAACCGAAACTTTTATTCTAAACCCTTGATAAATCGTAAATGATTTTTTTCTATTGGTGGCGCTACTGAGCTGATCGAACCACCGTAAGGCGATAGGTTAGGCGAAAGTGGCGCCCCGCGGTGAATTTTATTTTATATTGTAATTCTAACACAATTTTAATAAAACTCAACATAGAATTTTTAGGGCCCATTGTCTAGTATTTTTGGACGGTATCATTACATTCCCTCGTAGTCACTGCTAGTAGTAGATAGCAAAACTGCTAAAAGTGGCCGTTTTTGGTACATTTGCTATCTTCTTCTATGAGGTCACTCAGTCATATGAGGAAATGTAGCGATACCTTCTAAAAATACTAGACTATGGGCCCTAAAGGAAACATCCTTTATTCGCAACGAGTTACACCGAAACCAGCCACACTGTTACTGATTTCAGTGTGACTCGTTGCGAATAAAGGTAAAAAACTCCATGTAAAGTTTTATTAAAATCCTTTTCTATTAGCAACTTATTAAATAAAAACCTCTGAGGGCCCCACTTTCGCCTAATCTATCGCCCTAATTTTATTTTATAAACATTAAAAAAATCTATTTAGAAATGATTTTTATACAGTGCTTTTTAAGTAACTTAAACTGACCAAGACAAGAAAGACGAAAACATATTTTGCAACATTTGGTGCTGAGTTGGAATGTCTGAGCAAGAGAAGCTATACGGAATCTTCCGGAAATTCTCACAGAAATGCTTTCACCCGTAAACGAGTTAGCGAAGCGGCTAAAACAGTCCGTTGTAGTACCTATGACAAAATGTTAAGTCGCTACTCGACTTGACTCATATTATACCCCAATTTGATTTAACGCAAGAAATTATTAACAAATAAAAAGTTCAAAGTTGAAAAGCTGATTGTACTTTAATTTTGTATTATCATCCCAACCGAACCTGTATTTAAAAAAAACATTTAAGCTCAACTGGGCACTGGGCTGGGAAGTGGGTAAAATAGCTTGCAAGATTTGACCCGAACGTACATTATAGGTACCTACATACATACACTGCAAGTTAAAAGCCAAATATATATTATGTAAAAATAAAAGATCACTGTGGATGCGGCCTAACGCGAGCACAATGGTCACGTCACGCGTGTTTGCCCAGTGCAGATGCTCTCGAGTGGTTTTAATTAGTCCGGGACTCGATGTCACTTGTTGCCACCGAATCGAAAACGATGTGAAAGTTCGTTTATTTTATAAAAAAGGAATAACTACTAAATCTGAGTTAAAAATGTTTTCAAGACTATTATATATTCTGTGATAATGGTAGGAAGTGAATGGACTAAACGACGATAACCTGCGGGAGTGTAATATTTTTCCGGGATCCATCCGGGAGTCATCCTCTCTAAAAAAACATGAATACCTACTTACTATTTAAAATATTTTTATTTACAAAATTGTAGGTTCATTAATGTGTATTAAAATTAAGTAAGTAGTTTACGTTCCTGTTTCGCAATGTTGTACGATTAGGAGATACCTACATACTTTGCAGTTTAATTGACAGTTTTGTATGGACCATCTGTCAAGTAACAGACAGTGAGAAGGAAAATTGTGATAGAAAAAAAACCACGAGCCCTTTAGATAGCTTTCAGGCGGGATAAAGCCTGTAGGGCTCGTGGTTTTTTCTATCACATTTTTCTTATACTTACAGAATTGCATTGTGAATGCATAAAAATAATTTAAAATCTTAATGAGAACTTACTTCTTAGACATTGTGAAAATGATGATTGGACAGGCCCTAAATGTTAAAAATATACTGAATACTTTTCTTTCTAGTCGATTCTCATAAATATTCAAACCGGAAAAATTAACTCGTTTTCCGAGATTGGCCCTTTTCCGCTAAAGCGACCAATTATGAAATTATAAAATTATACAAATCCGACTCGAATGCGAGCAGATTGCCGCGAAATTATTCACAAAGCGCCCCTGCACGGACTTGATGATATTGTATTAGGTGATCACATACGAATGCGATTTTAATGGATACTCCTAAAGTTCCCCTCGTTAAGAACCCACCCGACTCAGTGCCCACGTAAAAGAACCCAATTTTGCCGCGTTTTCGCACGTCACTTACGTCATTTCGCGCGCGAAGCTAACTCTACCCCAATCTAAATTAAAATCTAAAACCTTGTAAACAAGGCAAGTGCTCACTTTTTCGGGGATTTTAACCCTCGGAATTAACGAGAGTTATAAAGGGGAGGGTGCTGCAGTGGTTTTATGTCCATGTGTGCGATATGTCGGAATATGAATTGTTTTTTAGAAATGACTTCAATCAAATCTCTATAATAAAAAATAAGAATAAATTCATAAAAATAACGTTTTTAATACACAAAAATCACTTCCAAAATGAAATGGAAAAAACACCAAATAAAATAAATCGATCACAAGAAAAAAGTACTAGGCTGACATGAGTTTAGAAGAGGTCATTTGTATGCGTGCGTGTCAATATTGGACGGGTTTGCTTCGGGCGAGCCTGGCGGGGATTTGATTACTATGGAGCGGACGGGCGAAGCCCTAGGGAGTTGGGGCTCTTTACGGTGCCGCAGGGAGGTGAAAGAGTGCTGCCGCTGCGGTTTGTCGGTAACCCTGTCGGCTAGTCGGCCTCGTTGCAGTTCAGCCAGATTGCTGGCTAATTCTGCCGCCGCCTCGCCGTATAATTTTTGACCTCGATGGACCTATTCGAGAGATGTAAAACTTATTAACAGGAAATAAAGAAGAGAATACGATCTATCTTTACTTTGGTTGGGATAGGTACGTATTTGATTAGGTAGGTATTAATCTAATTGGACAGGATTAAAGATACGATATTGAAAGGAAGAATATAGTTGAAAATACTTTAAGTCTTAATCATTTCCATATCTTATTTATGATACATGTTTCAATTTGGTTATAGAATATAATTACTTAAGTATTATGATCTTGTCATTCCGTTTATCACTGAAAAGGAGCCGAATGATAAATTTAATCTCAGAGAAATGCTAGACAAATTACCTAGATGGCATGGATGCATAATATGGAAGACGTGATGAGAGGAAAGAAGCTCAAAATTTATGTGTAAAGATTTTCTGCCCCTGAGGGAGAGAGTCGTAAATTGCATGTATGTAGGTATGTATACCTCATCTCGTATCTCAGCTCTCCGACGCGACACCCACTCAATCTGTTCCTGCAGCCTCTTGCACTCCTTCTCATTGGTCAGCAGGTCTGTTCGCAGAGCCTCCATGATCTCCTTGTACTTCAGCCGCACGTCGTGGTCTATCGCGTGGAGGCTCTCGATCTCGTACTGGGTCTCACGGATCTTGGACTTTGAGAGGCGTAGACGACCTTCCTAGTAATGGACATTAAGTTTGTGAAAAATAAAATATATCAATCAATAGTAGATTGTTTAGCAAGGGATGTATGGCACCCATAACAGTCGAGTGTTTTGGCGCACGAACGAAGTGAGGGCGCCGATAGTTCGAGACTGTTATGGGTCCATACGCCCGAAGTAAACACTCTACTTTTCATTTTGAATATGAGGAAAGTAAAAATAAACAGAAATAATCTAAAAAATATTTTTCCTACGGCCGCTTTCTCTGTTTTAAGGAAGGCAAGGGAAACTAAGTCCATTCAGTCTTGTTTGGTGTTTGACCCGTACTCTATGCAATACCATGAAATTAATAGCCTGATTTTTTATGTTACAAATAACTTATTTGGTTTAATCTGTTTCTTAAAACGCATTCTTTAAGAAAAACAATGTTTTAGATATTAAAATAATAATTCTACGATATTAATTATTTTATATAATAGCAAAACATGGCTGTAAGGCTTATGTGCCTTTGCCTGTAATCCTTTGGTAAATAAATGTCCAAAGAGATAAGACTCTACACACGTTCCTATCCGACCTCCGATCCGATTCGGTCTGCTCCCAGACCAAATCGGAACGTGTGTAGCGCAGATTTGCTCTGGGAGCACACCAAATCGGCTGTCGGATCGGAACGTGTGTAGATGCTATTACAGATTTTGATATGACCCTTCCTATTCCTATTTTAAATTTCATAACGGCAAAAGGGCCGCCACATACCATTTTCAACCCGCATTTTAGGCAAGTTAGGAGTTACTTTCAGAATATGAGACATGAAAATAAACTTTATTGCACCAATAAATACACGAACAAGTACAAAATTAATGAAGTATCAAGAAGAATATATGTAGCTTTCTTCCGCAAATAATCACAAAACTTGCACCTTCACCGATCACACTATTATTCTACACGTGTTTCACCCCAACCCGGGGCATCCTCAGGAGATGTTTGTCCGTATGCAATCCAGCACCGAATGTGATAGTCATTCAGTGCTGGATTGCATACGGTCATTGCATCAGTGATTATTTGCGGAAGAAAGCTACTTACATATATTTATTTTACACAATGGTTAGGGACTTCCGCCAAGTGACGCCTGATTAAATCAAATACTGACATTAAGTTAAAATGTTTTTCTGTTCAAATTAACTCCTAAAAAGGTAAATTAAAAGTTCAATCTATCTATTTATCTATTTCTGTTCATGATCTTTCTTGCTCGAAGCAAAAGGTTGAACAGTTTCAGCCGGTTTTCTCTTCGATAGTTTTAACCGCCTCTGTGGTCTAGTGGTTCACACCACCGATTTTCGACCAAGAGGTCCCGGGTTCGAATCCCAGTGGGGGTACATATTGTATTCGGTTTGGTTATTGGTAGGACGTGTTTTTGGTCCGCCTGGCTAGCTACCACCATCTTATCTAAGTCTGACGCCATAACAATGATGTTTTCAGCATTATTGTGTTCCGGCAGTTAGAGATAAGATAGCCAGTTCCTCAGTGATTGAGGATTCCGGGAGTATTGCGCTTCCACCTTCAGCCTTATATCACCACTTGACATGAGGTGTGATGAAGGCTAAGTGCTACCCCGTAGGGGATAAAAAATAGTAGATTGTTTAGCAAGGGATGTATGGGTCAATACACCCGAAGTAAACACTCTACTTTTCATTTTGAATATGAGGAAAATAAAAATAAACAAAAATAATCTAATAGTAGATTGTACAACAAGTGCATAAAACATTCCATTTTACCCGAGACGTATATATCCACCCGAGCCGTAGGCGAGGATGGATAGTCAATTCGAGGGTAAAATGGGTTTTATGTACGAGTTATACACTCTGCTTTTCACTTCGAGTGTGAGGAAAATAAATTACAATATTGCAAAAAAGAAAAAATAAAGACTTCGCCATATTGGCGGGAAAACTTTCTTTTTCTTTTTTTTTTATACGTGGAAGTGGCATCACAGTTACTTACATAGATCGTAGTCCATAATGCTCTTGAAATACTTATTTCTTACAAAACTCATTAATTTTGCCTAGTTTTATTTATTTAGTAATTTAACATGGATTATGTACAAAATTTAAGAAACAGAATGAAACAACAAGTTTATTTAAAGAAGTTTAATTGCGTGTGTGACTGTTTACCTGACGACCTTTGTCTTAGAGTCTGTGACATAGACGAAGATTTTACTTTATGCACTAGAGCATAAAAAGCGATTTTATTCAGCCTATACCCAACATAAACACGAACTTTACGAGCATGAGAAGTGAAATAGTAGATTGTACAACAAGTGCATAAAACGTACCATTTTACCCGAGACGTATATATCCATCCGAGCCGTAGGCGAGGGTGGATAGTCAATTCGAGGGTAAAATGGGTTTTATGTACGAGTTATACACTCTGCTTTTCACTTCGAGTGTGAGGAAAATAAATAACAATATTGCAAAAAAGAAAACATAAAGACTTCGCCATATTGGCGGAAAGACTTTCTTTTTTTTATACGTGGCAGTGGCAGCACTCGATCGTACTCGTAGTCCATAATGCTCTTGAAATACTTATTTCTTAGAAAACTCTTTAATTTTGTTTAGTTTTGTCTAGTTTTATTAATTTAGTAATTTAACATGGATTATGTAGAAAATTTAAGAAACAGAATGAAATAACAGGTTTATTTAACGAAATTTAATTGCGTGTGTGACTGTTTACCTGACGACCTTTGTCTTAGAATCTGAGACAGACGAAGATTTTACTTTATGCACTAGAGCATAAAAAGCAATTTTATGCAGCCTATACCCAACATAAACACGAACTTTACGAGCATGAGATGTGAAAAATTTATTTTTCCTATGGCCGCGGAATTTTCGAAAGAGTAACTTTTTTGTTCATTTTCTCTATTTTAGGAAAGGCAAGGGAAACTTAGTCCATACAGCCTTGTTTGGTGTTTGACTCGTACCATGCAATTCCATGAAATTAATAGCCTGATTTTTTATGTTACAAATAACTTATTTGGTTCAATCTGTTTCTAAAAACGCATTATTAAAAAAATAATGTTTTAAATATTAAGTTAATAATACAGCCTGTTTTGCTATTATATAAAATAATAGCAAAACAGGCTGTATAGGCTTCTGTGCCTTTGCCTGCATACCTTTGGTAAATAAATGTCCAAAGAGATACTTACAGATTTTGACATGACCCCTCCTATTCCTTTATTACATTTCATTACGGCCCTAGGGCCGCTACATACCACTTTCAACCCGCATTTTAGGCAAGTTTTGAGTAACTTTCAGAATATGAGACATGAAAAGAATCAAACGTACTCGTCTTCGAAGTTCTTAGGAAGTGCGATAGGATATAAGTGTTTCAAGACACAACTGTTGCTCGTTTCATTTACCTTCTCAGCGAGTTTCCTGGTGAGCACGTCGAGGTGTTCATCGAGGCTGTCCTTCTGCTCCACCTCGAAGCTCTGAACCACGTTGTGGTGCGGGCACAGCCGGTGCACCAGCGTCACCGGCGGCGAGCACGGGGGGCACTCTGTCTCCACCTGGGTAAAGAGAGAATGAGAGAGAGTGCAGAGCGAACAAACCAAAATCAATACCGACACGATTTTTAACACCTAAAGTTAGGACTTTTGATAATTAAGTAAAATGATGGGTCCGGGTGTCGCAAAGGGGGTGCATAAAAATAACACTGTTTAACTTTTTTTTTCTAAAAAGTGTAAAAAGTCATAGCTTTCGAAAAAAGATAGACGAAAAAAAAGTGATTAAAAGAACCACCCCCTTTGCGACACCTAATTGCGACGTTTAATTTCGTAATCGAGGTACCTATTTCAAAAAGTGTAAAAAAAGATCTCTATTTTTGAAAAATAAATATATCATAAAGAAACAAAAGATCTAAGAAATTCGTATAGGTATTAAAAGTAAACACTTTGGTTTCAGTCATATACAAACTTTCTTTTTATTACAAGCTTTTAATTAACTTGCCATGTTAGTAAGTTAGTTAGTTAGTGGGGGTAGTAGGTAGTTAGTATCTTGCAAGCTTAATTTGACCCACTTCCCAATGTCCGATGGAGCTGAAATTTTGTATTGGTACAGGTTTGGTTCATATGACAATACAATATTAAAGTACAGTCAGCAAAAAAGCTTGTCATAAAAATTAAATTTTTACTAAAAACTTATTCAAGTAGCATGTCTAATTCGTGAATGACACACTCTGACCAGTGACTTCATATTTTGCCAAAATAGAACTCCTGAAGCAATTTATGGAAGTACCACACTGCAGTATAACCCGCCGGCTTATTACCAAAACAAGCAACCAGTTGCTAATTGTACAATTGCAACGCGACTGCTACTAGTTGCGGTTGGTTTGCAATCGGTACAGGTCGGTACAGTAAGTTTCATGCAATTTTTGTTCACAAATCGCTCGCTTGTGGCGCTATCGTAGCGATCTTCGTTTCGTAATACGAATATGTGTTTTGGGAGCGATTGATTGTTAATTGTCGCGATTGCAACTGTCACTTTAAGATCGGTAATAACCCTGCCGACCGTCATCTCTCAGCTGGTAGCTGTCTGACACCTGTCAAAGCACTCTACCTTGGTAGTCCTCCATCTCCGCCTAAATGCTAACAGCAGCAGCACACTCACTACACACACACACCCAGGGCCGCAGCGGCGGTAACGTCCATTAAACGACAATGCACAACATTTACCACCACATTAGAGCTACTATCTATTCTGTTCAAATCTTCGATCTTTCAGGCGGGAAAGCTACTTATAGGGCTCGTGGTTTTTTACTATCACATTTTTCCTATACTTACAGAATTGCATTGTGAATGCATAAAAATAATTTAAAATCTTAACACCTAGTTCGGTCAAATGCTAAGGATAATACCTTTTGGAGTTACTCGTAGTTACTCGGTCGAGCTAACATAACACCTGCAGGTTATACCCACCCTCTCACTCTCCGGGCATGGCAGAATCGAGTGAAAGAATTAGAGTAGGGCTTTAGGTGTCATGGTAACTTGACCGAGTTATACACACACGCTGTATGCATGTGTGACGCTCCATTCCAAAAGGTATTACCTAATTATCCTATTAGCATTTGAACCGCATAATATAGCAATTAGGCTATTAAATAAATAAATAAATAACTTCTTACATTCACACCAATTATCTAAGCCCATTTTAATTTCATTTAGAAACTGTATCATGGAAAACTTAATAACGGATAAATATATACTTACTTAAATACTTTTTGTTTGTAAATACATACTTAATATACATAGTAAACACCCAGACCAAGACAAATAGACATGTTCATGCACACAAATATTTGTCTTGTTCGGGAATCGAACCCGAGACCACTGGCGCAGAAGGTGGGTAGCTTACCCCTGCGCCAAATCGGTCGGTATTATCTCAATGGATGCAATGGCAGCGACAGCAACAGCGCATCAAAAGAAACAGCAAGTGTGGTTAGGGTTACGACTTACGATGCAAGCGTCACTGCTGTCATGCATAGGACACCATGGTTTCGTCACTATGACTGCCCCACCAACAAAACACAGTTCTCTAGAGCGTAGCCACCTGGCTACGATTGGTTGCGCAACCAATGTGTCAATTTATATGGAACCACTTGTTTGTAGCACAACCATGGTGTCCTAATGAGATACAGCTCTTAGAGCGTGAAAATAGAAATTTAATCAAGAAATAAGAATTGTTACATTAATTGAAATGGACATTAAAATTAGAGCAATGACTGAAATGAAGCGTAATTTTCTTATTATTATCATTAGGGTGGTCAGCTGGTAGCTGTCTGACACCTGTCAAAGCACTCTACCTTGGTAGTCCTCCATCTCCATCTAATCACTAACAGCAGCAACACAACACACACACCCAGGGCCGCAGCGGCGGTAACGTCCATTGTACGACACACTGCACAACATTATACCACCACACTTAAACGACACGACGCCATTCCGATGGTTTTCCGTGATGAATGATGACAGTGTCAAATTTGGCGGCGTTTTGATTTTGGAAAGATGTCATTGTTTACTTTTTATTGGTTTTACAAATGAGGTTGTGCATGAAAAGTGTTTCAAACTCTTTGTTTATTTTTTATCGACATGAAACTTCGAGGAACGCGGGCCTTCCGTCCCGGAACAGAAGACAAGCGTTGCTCGAAGACTTGAATGACGATCTGGGTGAAAGCTGTGTAATTTAAAAGCTCATTGGCTGTGTGACCTTTCACACCGAATAATTATTGTTAATTATTATATTACATTAAGGAAAAATCATCTGAAGACAGAGTGCATTAAAAAAAAAGGCATTTAAGTATTTGGAAATGTTATATGGGACATTAAATTAAACGAGTACCGATTTATTATGATTAAAACTACCACAATGTAATAGTAGAGAGGCCAAATCATAAAACTCGCTTATTTACGATTTTCGTAGGACTGAAAAGGTTTATACCGACAAGTGCTGTCGTTGGATTCAGCTTAGTCTACTGATTGTCAAAATGCATGTTGTCGCTTTTTAAAATGGTGGAATAAGTACTTATGACGTCACATAAATGGTGAATGCTAGGTTTAGATTTTGCCGATTATTGCGATATCTAATTATTGAATATAAGCAAACTAGGTATCAAATGAGAGATAGTTAAATTTCTAACAAAACATGCAAATCAATTTTTGATGTAAGTATTGTATTTAAAAAAATATAATCCACTTTTGAGTTTTTTGTATTTTATTTTTCTGAACAATACGTTTGGTGCACCAATATACACAACTTGTACATAAATTAGATTACCCACTGGGCAATAAATAATTAGCTACATTTTTGAAGAGAATCCCACACTCAGGGGCGTATTTTGATAATTGGCGCCCTGGGCCAGTTACGTGGGCCGCCCCATACATTCAAGAAAAAAAACTTTAATAACTAAAAAAAAACACTCAGTAGAATAAACATCGCACGCGCTCTAAGATGATACAAAAAATAAAAAATACTTATCTATTATATATTATTGAAAAATGTAAAATGAAGTATTTAGAAAAAAATCAAACTACTCCGTAGCTCAGTGGTTAGAGCAGTCGCCCGGAAAGCAAAAGGTCGTGGGTTCGAGTCCCATCGGAGCTGGTTGTGAGACGGATCGATTTTTTCTAAATACTTCATTTTCCATTTTTCAATAATAAAAATTGCATTAAATTGAATTTTATTAGACAACTGGGAATAAATTATATTTAAAGATCATAACAAGCGCGCACCCACGCCCTGGTAAACTTTTTTGAATTTCTTTAGACAAATAAGAAATAAAATATAGTTAAAGATCATACCGGGTGGCACCTAATGCTGAGTGGGGAGGCTCGAGCCGCAATGGTTAACTTTTTGAATTTCATCAGACAAATTAGAAATAAAATATAGGTAAAGATCATAACAGGCGGCACCAAAAAACTTTTTGAATTTAATCAGACAAATGAGAAATATAATAAAGATAAAGATCATAACAGGCGGGAACCCAAAGCTGAGGGGGTGGCCCGAGCCACTCTTGTAAGCTTTTTAAATTTCATCAGACAAATTAAAAATAAAATATAGGTAAAGATCATAACAGACAGACAATCCGATTAGGTAAGTCCAACTTCGAGAAAGAGATCTCTCGTCGAATCCAGCTCGGATGTGCAGCGTTTGGGAAGCTCCGGCATGCATATTCGCTGGGCTTAAAAATGTCAAATGACGCCCATGTCCATGTCTATATTTTTTAGCCGGTAGCACAGAATAATATAAAGGTACAGAAGGCTCACTTCCGAAACAGTTACTATAAATAATCAATCTTTTTCCACGTGAAAATCAGGTCTAAAACGCCTACCCGTTCATTACAAGCGAAAATGAACCGTAGCTATACGTAATAGTTCTATTACTCGGATACGCTTATCCCAAATTGGTTTAGGGTACTTTTTGTTGCCTCACTAGGGTCACTCGACTGCAATGTAACGTCGAAATTCTGTGTTTAAATTAATATTTTGAGTAACTAAAAAGAATAACCACCGTGTCAATACTATACAATGCTAGATGATCAGCGCATATGATTTTTGAATATATAATTAAAGTAGATATTTTGTAATTTAGTATTTTAAAAGTGCTACTCGAACGTTATATCACATCATCAGCCATTTAGTGTCCCCACTGCTGGGGTACTGGCCTTCCTTATGGATGGATAAGGAGAATGGGCCATGACCCACCCACACGGGCCCAGTGCGGATTGGTGGGTATTAACGACTGCAAGTGCAGCCGGGACCAACGGCTTAACGTGCCTTCCGAAGCACGGAGGAGCTCGAGATGAAAAGTTTTTGGTCACCCATCCCGTGACCGACCATTGCGAAAGTTGCTTAACCTCAACGATCGCAGGCCAAGGCCAGGCTCCTCCTATCCACTGCGAGACGTTATATAAGTTAATAGTTAAAAGTTAGTTTTTAATTATAAGTTAATTTAAAATTATGTCATTATGTCATTTTTAAAAGAAATATAAAATATGAAATTTTTAATCCTGTCTCTTTCTGTCTTTGTTAAGAGAACCGAAGGCCGCACAATAAAGTTTTAATATAACCAATTTTCAATGGGCCAAACACGTGTGTTTTGGCGAGAAAATAAACTAATTTCTTCTTGTGTTGTGTACCTACTACGTCGCGTCGGGTGCACAACTGAGAGCGCGCGTGACACCCGCCTGATATTCTATCCTTCGAAGGCGCCCGCGCGTAGGTGAATAAGTCAACTGAATTGCGGAGTGAGCCACGCCTTCGGTAGCCTCCCTGGTAAACTTTTTGAATTTCATCAGACAAATGAGAAATAAAAATAAGGGAAATACCATAAGCAGGTGGGCACCCAGAGCTGAGCGGGGCGGCGAGCCGCCCGCCCAGGTAAACTTTTTTTAATTTCATCAGACAAATGAAAAACAAAATAAAGGTGTAGATCATAATAGGCGGTCACCAGAAGCTGAGCGGGGCGGCCCGAGATGCCCTGGTAAACTTCTTGAATTTCATCAGTCAAATGAGAAATAAAATAAAGGTAAAGATCATAACAGGCGGGCAACCGGAGCGAGCGGGGCGACCCGAGCCGCACTGGTAAACTTTTTGAATTTCATCAGACAAATAAGAAATAAAAATATAGGTAAAAATCATAACAATCGGCACCAAAAGCTGAGCGGGGTAGCCGGCATGAGCCGCCCTTGTAAACTTTTTGAATTTTATCAGACAGATTAGAAATAAAATATAGGTAAAGATCATCTCAACAATACAACATCATAACAAGCGCACCCAAAGCTGAGTGGGGCGGCCCAAACCGCCCTGGTAAACTTTTTGAATTTCATTAGAGAAATCCTTACTTATATTATAAATGCGTCTCTGTCTGTCTGTGTGTTACACAATCACACCTAAACTACTAAACCGATTTGAATGAATTTTGGTACAGAGATAGTCTAGAGCCTTAGAAAGGACATAGGCTACTTTTTATTCCTGAAAAATATCACCTTCCCGCGGGATAACGTCGTGTAGTACACGCAGGCGAAGCCGCGGGCGGAAAGCTATTAACGATAAATAAGTAAAGATCAAAACAGGTGGCCGTGCAGAGCTAAGCGGGGCGGCCCGAGCCGCACTGGTAAACTTTTTGAATTTCGTCAGACAAAACATCAGACAAATAAGAAATAAAATATAGGTAAAAATCATAACAATGATTATTACTGGATTTTTGAGTTTAAGATGTTGTTGACAATAATTTATTAGTACTTAAGCTTTTTGATTTTCTTCCGACATCCGAAGACAAGTGGGCGCGCTAAGCTGAGCGGGGCGGCTTGCGCCGCCCCTAGCAGCCTGCCGCCCTGGGCCATGGCCCCCTTGGCCCTTAGGTAAATACGCCTCTGCCCACACTTTAAATTTTCCAAATCCCAGTAAAAACAACAAAATTATGACAAAAACAACATCATCACGCACATTCGTGGTCATAGAACTAGATGGTACTAGGTCTTGGCGATATGTCGTCGGGAAGTTGCAATTTGTGATGAAAGTAAGCCGCTTTGCACAGTGATACAAGGGACCAAAATAAGCAATTTCACCCGCAGCAGCGAAAGTTTTATCCCGTAGAAACAGAGATGGCGCCACTTCTCTAAAAAATGATTTAAAAAAACCTACAAGCCAAACCGCCGCAACGATTTTGATAAATTAGGTGTCAAGTGAAAGATAATAACTTAATCTATCATATTAAAAATACTGTAAAATCATACGATTAAAAAAGACCCAAATATTAGCTTGGTTTGAAAAAAAAAACGGGTTGTTAAAGAGATTTTACTTATTTTAAAAAAAGTTTCTTGGGTTATCTTTCTGTCTTGTAATATTGTTGGCAATTAAATACAGTAGGTATTTGGTAAAAAAAAACACGGTTTGCACTCCGGGAGTGCTGGCAGAGGTGAAAAGGGCTCACTAGACTTTTTCACAAAAAAAAAGGAATTTGACAAAAAAGTAAAAATACGGACTAGATTTGAACCGAGTTCTTCTGGCTTTAATGCCGCCCGTTTTCTTACCTAAGATATCACAACTTTGGAAACGGTGGAGAAATTTGCCATTGTATTCTAATGACAATGTTCCAGTTTTTCGATCAGGTGACGTGTCCGTCTTACGAATTTTCGATCTGACGATCTGACGGTCACGTGATCCTGACGCGAGTTTAACATTTTTTACCCATCACAAATAGTCCACAACGCTGTTAAAGTTTGATACTGGATCATGGAAATCGGTGCGCCCGAAAAATTACTGCCCTCATTAATAATTTTTTAACTCCATAATGAGTCACACCAACACATCCAAAATATGACTATAAAAAATACTGCATTTAATGCGCGTACTCCTGCAAGTACTAATAGTTTTTGTTTCATCGAAATCTGGTCACGATTTCCAAAGTTACAGCGTTGGAAAGTTTCACCAGCTTTTGTAAATTTGCTTTCCTTGCGCGCTATTGCGATGACGTCATGTCGCACTGACATCTCCGACTGCGGCTGTTACAGGTGATTTCCGTCTAACTGTACCTACATAGAGTCCATCTGTGCGCAATCTGCGCGCAACTCGTACGTTTTTGACGCTAGTTACAGTACATTTTCTTCGTTCTGAGGTTATGGTAAATGATTAGTATTCGATTTCGACCGCGCACAGGCGCACTCTAAAACTGTCACCTACTGTCAATACCGAAGGACATTTATCCCACAAACTTATCTGACCCAGTGGTGGAGGCGCCACTAGCAGTACAAAATTATCGGAATGGCTGTCAGTTTTTAGGGTGCATATTTAACCACCAAGTCAGTTAAGGTTGTAAGTACATTTTGACAGAATACCGCCCGCCATTGCGAAAGTTGATTTAATTTATTATTCATGAAAATAAAACATTATTTGAAGGTGTTTTTTCATATGGGCTCAATACAAAATTTCTTAACCATTTCATTGATCGACTACTTATAAGAAAAATAAATAAATTTATTACGAAACCGTGAGAGCGCAACTATATAGTCAAAGGATTCTATGTAGGTATACGGAAGTGCGACGTGACGTCACACGTTAATGCCATTGGTTCACCCGAATTTTCCACGGAGGCCGTACTTTAACGTTTAATATCTCAGTAATTTTTGAAGATAGGAAAAAAATAAAAACAGATTCTTTTTTCTCGAGTTACATATTTTTTAGATATGCTGATAACAAAAATCGTTGGTGTGACTCATTATTACAGATATCGCCAAGCAGCTTTTTTATCAAATACTGTATTTAATTGTCAACAATATTACTTGACAAAAAGATAACGCAAGAAACTTTTTTTAAAATAAGTAAAATCTCGTTAACAACCCGATATTTTTTTCAAACAAATCTAATATTTGGGCCCTTTTTTAATCGTATGATTTTACAGTATTTTTTATATGATAAATTAAGTTATTATCTTTCCCTTGACACCTAATTTATCAAAATCGTTGCGGCGGTTTGGCTTGTAGATTTTTTAAATGACTTTTTAGAGAAGTGGCGCCATCTCTGTTTCTACGGGATGAAACTTTCGCTGCTGCGGGTGAAATTGCTTATTTTGGTCCCTTGTATCACTGTGCAAAGCGGCTTACTTTCATCACAAATTGTAGCTTCCCGACGACATTTCGCCAAGACCTAGTACCATCTAGTTCTAAGACCACGAATGTGCGTGATGATGTTGTTTTTGTCATAATTTTGTTGTTTTTACTGGGATTTGAAAAATTTAAAGTGTGGGATACTCTTCAAAAATGTAGCTAATTATTTATTGCCCAGTGGGTAATTTAATTTATATACAAGTTGTGTATATTGGTGCACCAAACGTATTGTTCAGAAAAATAAAATACAAAAAATCTCAAAAGTGGATTATATTTTTTTAAATACATGACTTACATCAAAAATTACTTTGCATGTTTTATTACTTATTAACTTAGCTGGTTGGAGCTGGTTGTGAGACGGGTCGATTTTTTCTAAATACTTCATTTTCCATTTTTCTAAATACTTCATTTTCCATTTTTTGCATGTTTTGTTAGAAATTTAACTATCTCTCATTTGACACCTAGTTTGCTTATATTCAATAATTAGATATCGCAATAATCGGCAAAATCTAAACCTAGGATTCACCATTTATGTGACGTCATAAGTACTTATTCCACCATTTTAAAAAGCAACAACATGCATTTTGACAGTCAGTAGACTAAGCTGAATCCAACGACACCACTTATCGGTATAAAAATTTCAGTCCTACGGAAATCATGTTTTTTCAACTTGGCCTCTCTACTATAAATACTTTGGCTTTTATGTCAGAATATGTAACTTTTGAATTAAAGAGTTAAACATACACCCTTCACATCGTGCTGATTAATATCAAAACATGAACTCCGCGCAAGATGTAAAGCCGCACAATTTCCAAACTTATGGCACCCGTAAACAGAATTAGCTTACTTCAAGTTCTGTGCCGAACCGAACGAAACAATACACTTTGTCGTCATTATCCCCGTGCGTAATCTGAATATAATGACCTGCCAGGGGCGTGAAACCCTAACAAACAGCACACAAATGTGGAGGTTTGCCACGGGAATTTGAACTCTGTGTCTGGGTGGTAAAGTTGAGGGTTTAAGGTGGTTTGACAGCAGTCATGTCCGGCTACAATGGGATGCCCATTCATCAGGACTGTCAACGACTCAGGTGTCGAGATGTGATGGGTGTAGTTACGTGTCGCCATGGGAATACAGTTGCTATGCATACATAGACTTGAAGAAGCAATAAGGTTCGACATTTTGAAAATAATGGTGAATGAATTATTGTGTCATGTCATGTCAGCAAGACAACCAGGATTTCCATTTGGAATTAAAATAATGTTAAAAATAAATTAACCGTTTGCTTTCAAAGCTCTATAATTCGATAAGTTTGTACACGTTATCCCTGATAAGGTGGACCGGTCCGATCTGGTAGAAGTCTCGAAAAGTTGCTGGATCATCTTCTGGAGCCTATTAATTCAATATTTTTTATTCAGCCTAGGATGTAGTAGTTAAGTGCAGTTGTAGTAGTTAAGTGCAATAATATACCTACCTAAATGTTTTTATGTTTGTGTGTCCAATAAAGTATTATCTATCTTATCTATCTACTTGGGTATAATACTTACTTAGGTAATTGTTTGTGTGTATCAAATAAAGTTTTTTTTTTCTTTCTTTCTTTCAAATTGTAAATATCACAGACTACTTCATCGGTTTGCAAAAGTCATGGTACAAAAGAACCGGCATGTTCATCATTAAACACCCAAGGCCGGCGACCGCGCCGCGTACTTACTTTGTGACCAAGGGTAGCTTTTTTTCTCCATGTCATATTCCGTACAGAGTCATCAAATTAAAATACTTATGACTAAACTAGGCTCCTACTTTGCATAACTAACCTACATCATACCATAGACGATTAATCATTAATCTGTAAAATATGTAGTTTCAAGATATTTTTAGAACTTAAAATTCTAATTGCTACTCAGATGACGAACGTCAAACGTTATCAAGGGAATCGCCATGCCATATCCCAATTCCGAACGTAATAGGCGCCTGGGCGGAGAGGCAATTACGTCCAGATAGGGGGTGGGGGGTTATTTGGGGGTAATTGAAAGGGGATCGCCTCTAATTGATTGTTTCTGGGCGGCCGGTTGATATGATAGAGCGATTAGGCGATACGCCTACCGACCGACCGACACGTAATTAGTGCCTTCGTTTACTCCGCTTCATGCTGGGGTGTTTGTTTTTTTTCGTTTTGCTACATGGTATTTCTTTTATGACAAATCCGTGTGTTCCGCAAATCAAAAGAGTTTGCAGTTTATCCTTTTTGGCGAACTTTTGTAGGTACGTATAAAAGTTCGCCAAAAAGGATAAACTGCGAAGAAAACTCTTTTGATTTGCGAAACACACTTTGAGCCTGACAGTCGTAACCTTCGAGCAACGCGGGTCTTCCGTTCCGGGACGGAAGGCCCGCGTTGCTCGAAGGTCGTAACGTTTCGGATTTGTCGCTCGCGCCTTAATTAAGTTTCAAATCTGCATTCGATGTTTTATTATTTATTACTTAGTACTATTATTTATTCTGTGGTTATAAGTCGTCTCTGATGTATATGTCGCAGCCAACTGGTTGAATGCGCCATTCAATTAAACGCCTAGGCCGATCATTTTTTCCGTAAGCTATTTTATCGTCCCATAAGTTGACGGAGTCACAAAAAAAAATAACCACGAAATTTAAGACGAAACCTTAAATTTCTAACCTATCACGTGTTCTACAGGACTTCCGAGGGGTACATGCTGCCATACTTAACCATCCGCCGGATTCAACCATCCGCCTGCGACATATACATCTTCGGCCATGTGATCTTCATGATTGTTACATAAATCAATCGGTTGATCGCCAACCAAGCAGTGATATAGTAGCCCTATAAAACATATCCATTGCGACTGTTTGTACTATAACCACAGATTAGAAATTAGAAAATAGTTACTAGAGTGCTCGTCAGATAAGTTTGCGCGCGGTCAAAATCGAATTCTAATCTTTTCCATTAGATTAGAACAAAAAATGTACTGTAACTAGCGCCAAAAACGCCCAAGTCGCACGCAGAGTTACCTATCTGTCACGAACTCCACGTAACTATAACGCTGTTGAACAGACCGCCGTTTCGAGTTTACGTATAAGATTAAAGAGCATTTAAGTTTTAAATGATTCTAAAGGATGTTCTAAAGGAAAGCTCCACTTATCAAGCCTAGCATGTAACTCGTAAACGTTTCGTTACACGCTCGTAATGGTAATATTACACGGTTCAACCAAGTTGATTCAATTTGGTTGAAAGGCGCAGAAATACAGGCGCACATTGATATTGAATGATTCTCTTTTACGTTTACATTGTTCAATTTGGTTGCTTCATCCAAATTGAAAGGCAAAAGTGAACCGTAACCGTGTATTACTGCCATAACACACACTCGTATTGAATTAGAGAGTAAAATCCCATTTCAATTGGCGGGCGAGCGGCAGTTTCGGCCGGACTAATAGGAAATGCAAAATTATGTGTGTTAGAGAACAATATTTAGCGAATATTTACTTACTTCGGTGGTGATACAGGAGAAATAAGTTATGTTATTTCATCGATAACTAGTTATGTGAAAAAAAATTATTTCGATATTGTATTTTGATGAACTTATTTGACATAGGAAAAACTAGTTTGTCCTGAAATCGGGTTTAGCGGGTTACAGACATATTATTTATTTTCAAGACTTGTAGTGTATTTTTCAGTAAAAGTAAATTGTTGATTTGATTTTCTCTTCCAAAGGTAGTACGCGTGATCACATATAACCTTACACACACAATCTAACATCGTCTACGAAAAAATAAAATTACTGAAAATTGCCTACTAACAGCAATTATTCTAAAGATAACGACGTCTAAACCTTTAGAAGCAAAACTATCCTAATGATTATACGCCGGTCTCCTTTCAACTATTTTACTATCCCACATCCTCGCATTCTCAACACTGAAACCATAATTAAGTGACTTTTAACAAATTCATAGCGGAACTGGCGGGAATTACGTGTTCCCGCCACATTTGACATTAAACGCCGCGTTCAGAAACCGTTCGGCCGCCATTTGTTCGGACGCCGCGTTCCGATTCACAGAGCGCGTGATCAAAGCGCGTTGACGGCACGGCAGTAGAGGTTAGATTTACAGCTTACGGAAGCTAATTAGGTAGGAGTGGGAAGAGCGATTCGGACCACTTGAAGCGCCGCGCGGCGTGCTACTGAACGTGACATAGAGTTAAGATTGTTTAGAACTGATATAGAGTGAGAGCCAGATAAGATAAGATAAGAAGATCTGTGCTTTTACGTCAACCTTAGAACTAAAAAAATATTTTTATAAAAAAATAAAACCGCCTTCAAAAAAATGACATTAAAAAGTAAGAAATAATCCCTCACCAAATAACGTAAGTACTTTGAAGTCGGGCGTGAAACATGTACAATTTTTTGTTGTTTTTGACAAAAACCCGCCCGACTTCAAAGTACTTACGTTATTTGGTGAGGGATTATTTCTTACTTTTTTATGTCATTTTTTTGAAGGCGGTTTTTTTTAAATAATTTTTATTTCACTCTTTTTAGTGCATCATGCAAGCAATTTACGTGTATTCTGGTAAATAGGTATGTGATCAAACTGAAAACCTCCTTTTTTGAAGTCGGTTAAAATACCTTGAGGTATCCCCTTTCCAACAAAACAGGAATCATCTAAATCGGTTTATAAACAAAGGAGTTATGCCTAAAGATCGTAATAAATTCACATGAAGTGTTAACGAAAACGACAGTATTTTCAAGATTTCCTGAAAACTACTCAACCGATTTCAAAATTTCAAAAAATGGGACCAACTTGGAAAAAAACCTGATGTTGTAAAGTTTGAATCATTTCAATCGGTTCAACCGTCTTCGAGTAATCGGTGTACATACATATAAAAAAAAAACGCGACGAATAGATAACCTCCTCTTTTTTAATTTTTGAAGTCGGTTAATAATCGGTGTACATACATATAACAAAAAAAAAACGCGACGAATAGATAACCTCCTCCTTTTCAATTTTTGAAGTCGGTTAAAAATATACTGAAACTAATAGCGCCAAAAAGAGTTGCGCGCAGAGTTATCTGACAAGCACTCTACTTACATGACTTTTTGATGGAGACGCTATTGTAATTTCTTTGGTTGATCACAATGGTTGGTTTTGTAGCTATTTTTTTTTATAATTTTGTAGTTGTGAGTCGAGTTATCAAAAATTATCAATCTCTTTTTTTTACAAAAGCAAGAACTTTTCGTTTTGAATGTTTCTTGGATTGGATTACAGCCAAAATTATGAACAAAGTATATGTAGGTATTATAGAGTATTAAAAAATGAGTTATAAAATAACAAACTAAACACTACTTGACATAACTTTAATATGAAGTTTTACATATTTTTTTTTTACAAAATAGCTTGGAAAAAATATTCTTGTAATCTGTAAAAGCGTTATGTTAAACTCTGTGCTGCATACTTCAGCCGTTCCGATAGACTGGCCGTGACTGTAACAGCTGATTCGGTGTCACAGGCGGCCGTTTTTGCGCCATAATTTGTAACTAATTATACGACAAAAAGTCGGTTTGATCGAAGACATGTGGCCGCTTTCGTGGTTTGATGATTAATAATATAAGTCTTGAACGTGTGGGAAAGTACCTAACAGCTTTTATGATGCTTATGCTTTAAGCTTAACATATAGATAAAAAGCGTGTTTTAGCTCTTTTTTTAAGGCTGGATTTCACCACTTTTATTCCAAGAATAACGCTACATACTCTCGGATACTAATGAGATAACCCCATACTAGTTTGACAATAATAGTATCCGAGAGTAGGTAAGTGTTATTCTTGGAATAAAAGTTTGGTGAATTCCAGCTTAAGTGTCTTTAATGTATCATTATTATGGTTTCCGAAAAAAACTAGGCGAATTGGTCCATCCGTTCTCGAGTTTTGCGCTTAGCAACATTCATTTTTATTTATTTAAACAGTAGTAAAGTTTTGAAAACCTTCGTCAGTATATAAAGAGCTACGAGTATCTGATTGCTTACTTCTTACTTTGCAAGAACAAAGAAACATTTCAAGTCTGTTCTTAACTTAATAAAAATTTAAATATGTCGCCAACGTATGTTCCATCGCACAAATATCAGGCATCTAGTGTATATTAATGAAGCCTCTTTGCTCAGAATTTCAGGAATTCAAAATGGCTGCCGTGTGTTCGCATTCGCGCGGTTTCTTGCCGCGTATTACTGACATTACCATACTTCAGGCGAAGCTTATTTAAATGCTCCACCGACTCCATTTAGAGCTCGGAAAATAAAACTCGGGAACGGATCCCGCGATCTTTCGCTGAGCCGCTTTTGTGGTAAATATGTATAGGAGCGCCATTTTACTCTTTCACCCGCCAAAACTTGTGCGTTCGCCATCTTAAACCTTATTTCTCTTGCACAAGATGGCGGGATGAGTATTGTGGGTCGCGGTTACTTTTGCACGGGTATAAGTATCTACGTTTTGTCGCCGGCATCTTTTTATTTTATTGCGTTTTATTTGGGAGCTCAGCTGCCAGCCGTGTTGTTTGCGTGTTAGTGTCTTTTTTTCTATGTAGAACCAGTAGAATCATGTATTTGTACATCTAGAAAGATTTCTTACTCTGGCCATATTTTGTATATTTAAGTAAGTATAAGTATAATGTATTGCCTGTAACAAGCAATAACAAAATATTCCAATATAAAAACTCACTTAGGTACTTAAGTAGTTGCCAACATTTTGACACAGAAGTTTTTAATTTTTTTATACTTAGGTACATGTTATTTGACTACTAATTTTTCTTTTAAAGTGCCTGCCGTGCAATTAATACCTACTCTTGCTTGCCTTAATATGGAAAAGCAAGTTATGTGAAAGAAAAAGAACTAAATAGGTAGATACATTAATTTCACATCCATTAGAGCTAAAAGGCAAAACTCTATAAAAAATTAATTACTTTAATTCAGTATCGTTAATACCGGTTTTCATAGTAAATTAGACTCAAGCAGATTATCTCATTCCTTTGTCAATGTTTGAATGCAGAATAGAGTAAAAATTAAGCTAAACGATTAAACAGAGTCCCGGCGCGCTGTTTGCACGACGATTCCATTATCTTACTCTTTGTTAGACTTTATCTTATAATGCTGACTCCATTTTAGTGCTAGGGATGGTGCACATTTAGCTAAGAAATAATAGAAATATACGAAAATTTTGAATGAAAAAGAAGCTTAGCGTTGACTCTAGTGATCTTTAAACGCCATATTTTTTTAATTTTTTTTTTCTTTTTATTGATATGAGTAAATAAATCTAACTTAAGTTACATTTAGTAACAAAAACCAAATTATTAATAGGTATTAATGGTATAATGTTTATATGGAGAAACCTTTTTTCGTAAGTTGGATTTTTTTAAAGATATTTTAAGTGTAACTCTTGAGCAAGTAATAAAATTTAAGGAAGTTAATCACGACTCAATAAAAGCCAAATCTAAACACCCTAAGCACACTAATTTGCACCAAACAGCCCAATGACACAAATGTGCTCCAAGCTTTACCAGTAGTACATATTTACCGTAAAACGGAACGCAAACAAGCGCGCGCTTTCCCGCCAACGCGAACGACGATAACTTAATTTCAGTCCGCCATAAGTAGGTAATTAGCGAGCCGCTGCCTTATCGGCCGGCGGTAATTAACCTTACGGGGAGGAACCTCCCTGACACAGCTGGAGTAAAGGCAGTAACGTGAGTAATAGTTTCGACTTTATTTTATTCATAAAAGCCGGCTGTACACGGGTAGAGAAATATAGGTAGTATAGTAGAGGTAGAATGCTACACACTTATCTAACAGTGAACGTTATAGAACCTAAAGTGACAGCCAACAGTATATTTTACCGGCTAATTTTGTAATTTGTAAGTTGGAATGGATAGATATTTTATTTAAATTTTTAGTTAGTTGCATTCACAATGCAATTTTTATTATGGAAAAATGGAAAATGAAGTAGGGCAGGCGTACCGGTTTTGGCCACTTTAAGGATTTTTTCACTTTTAAACGCTTAGTGCTTAATGATCTTAAGTATTTAAGAGAAAATTTATATCTAAAATTATAGAGAATTTATCGAACTTGAAGGTTACAACTTTCAAAGTTTAAAAAAAATTATAGTTTTTTTTACATAAAACGAAATGTTCGGAGGGGGCCAAATACACCGGTTTTGGCCATTTTGCACTGGTTTTGGTCGCCCAGTTTGCATTCGTTTTGGCCACTTTGATAAAATTACCATATTTATGACTTGAGTTTAAGCCTAATTGCTATCTTATCCGAGTTCTGGACTAAAACACTACATGAAACAGTAATTTAATCCCAGCTAGCTTCTTACCACTACTTTATAAGTATACCTTTATCACTTGATTAGAAGAAAATTAGCGGATATAGGCTAGTGTAGGCACTAGCCTCCATCCGCTAATTTAGGTAGATGGGGCAATAAAACAATAGTGCCTCCACCTTTGACATCAGAAACACGTCGATGTCATGTTTGGATAAGATAAGTGTCACTTAACTTTAAGGGACACATAACTTTAAGGGACATTTAAACATTATGACTGTAGTCTTCACCTCTAAAGTCAACCTATCAAATCAATCCACGACGACTGATTTGGCGCAGGGGTAAACTACCTGCCTTCTGCGCCAGAGGTCTCGGGTTCGATTCCCGAACAAGACAAATATTTGTGTGCATGAACATGTATATTTGTCTTGGTCTGGGTGTTTTCTGTGTATATTAAATATGTATTTACAAACAAAAAGTATTTATCCGTTATCAAGTTCACGAAGACACAGTTTCTTAAGAAATTTACTATGTGCGATATTGTTGTGATTGTTAGAAAAATATTTATTTATTTATTTATCAGTCAATGAGGGATCAGTTGAGGGACACTTATCCATGACGGCGTTTTCTACCTTTTTTGACATCAGAAACACGTCAGTCAACGTCACGTTCAGTTAAGATAAGCGTATCTTACTTTAAGGGGCACTTAACTTTAAAGGACACTTAACTACTATGGTGGTTTCTGTTTTCGGCATCAAAACGCGCCAATTTCACGTTACTATGTCATTTAACTTTAAGGGCAACTTAACTACTATGGTGGAATTTATGTTTGACATCAAAACACGCTGATTTTACGTTAATATGAATGTCACATATCTTTAAGGGGCACTTAATTTTAAAGGATATATAACTACTATGGTGGTTTCTATCCTTGGCATCAAAACACGCCGATTTCACATTAATATGAGTGCCACTTAACTTTAAGGGGCACTTAACTTTAAAGAACACTTAACTACTATGGTGGTTTCTATCTTTGGCATCAAAACACGCCGATTTCACGTAAATATGAGTGTCACTTAACTTTAAGGGCCACTTAACTACTATGGTGGTTTCTATCTTTGACATCAAAACACGCCGATTTCACGTTAATATGAAAAACGCCCAGCAGTGGGCGTCATTCGGCTGACATGATGATGAATGTCACATCACTTAACTTTAAGGGGCACTTAAATTTAAGTCACACTTAAACATGATAGGGTCTTCTATCTTTGATATCAGAAACACGTCGATGTCACGTTCAGTTGAGTGTTACTTAATTTCAAGGGATACTCAGCTTTAAGGGGCACTCAACCACGAGGTTTTTTCTATCTTTGATATCAGAAACACGTCGATTCGATCGACGTCAAGTTCAAGTGTTGCTTAACTTTAAGAGACACTTGAAGTTCCAAGGAGTCCGCTACGAACTTAAACCTTATTCTTATACACTCATTCCGAAGTACACTCGACAGCACATCAAGTTGAAATGCGATAACAGCTTTTATTACGTAGGGCATAAAGGCGTTCTCAAGGTTAACATGTATAGTCTGATATGCCGCCGTGTGTACCTAGTAGGTAGGTACCCATACATACAAAATTTTGTAACTTCCATATAATAAAGCGGAGCGGAGGTGTGTTTTCATACATTTGACTTCAAGGTGGAGTTAGGTTCTACTTTCAAAAGTATGGAATCGCAACTCCACTCCGATTCCCTCTACTTCAGCGGACAGGCAGCCTTACGGAGTTAAAAGGAGTGAGGTAGCCGAGCGGAGCGAGGTAGCAAAACAAGGGTTTTATGAAACACTAGAAACAGAAGAATGAAAAAGGAGCGGAGTGAGGAAACCGAGCAGAGAAGCGGAGAGAGAGAGCCAAGCGGGGCAAGCAAGCACGGCTGCCTAACTCCGCTTCTCCACTCGAGTTGCTCGCTTCACTTCCTCTACCGTTTCACTATAAAGCACGGAGATTTATACTTATAACTTTTTAAGTTAAAAGTGGCCCTAACCAATACTATTGATTCCGAAGCAGAAACAATCCGCTCTGCATTGCTGACTCGCTCCGCTCCGCTACCGCGACAGCGGACAACCTAAACATAATTCAAAAGTGAGTTGTGAGTCTATTAAAATAAAATAACTTTATGAAAAATTGGGAACTTCCTACTAATGGCAAAGTGGCCAAAGGTGGCACAATGCTAAAATTTCCAGCCCCACTTTTGGCCACTTATTGTTTTCCAACTTTTTGTGACAACAGTGAGAAAACAACACTTTATCCATCTGGAAGAAACATATTCTAATGTGATATGAAATATTAAATAACCATAAAATAATTTTATTGTAGAAAAAAAATGATTTTTCAAAACCTTTACTCTTAACATTTTGCTTAAGAATTTTACAAAATGTTAACTTTGAAACATAACATGGTGTTTATTTCTAAAATATCGTACTACATAAAAAAAGCTAAGTGCTGTAATTATTAACTAAAAGTGCAATCTTTTATTCGCCATTAATAAATATAAGCAATAGTTTTTTAATTACTATTTATATGACTTTAAAGTGAAAAGTGACCAAAACCGGTACAGTGGCCAAAACCGGTACGCCTGCCCTACTTATTTAGAAAAAGTCGACCAGTTTCACAACCAGCTCCGATAATGTGAGATGGGTCGCTTTTTTCTGGATAGATAGGTTTGTTATTTATTAACTATCACGTAAGAACTTTGCATTCTTGGCAGGGAAAGATTACAGTGTACCTTATAGGATACTTACTATTTATTTCCGTATTTACTCGGACAAGGGTACCACCACGTGGCGTGGGTGAGTAAGTAAATCGCATGCACATATAGCCTAGCAAGCATCATCTGAATATGACATGAAAAATGGATTCCTTGCGTTTCATTTTGAAAATATTTTGTAGTTGATTAAACACAGAATTAAACACAAAAAAAATAAGTTGAAACTAGGAATATGTAGGTGTAAGAAGTAAAACTGTCTGCTGTTAGGTATATTGTGCTCCGTATTTTGTATGTCTTGAATGTAAAGAAAATAATAATGATCCTAATAAAAATAATACTCTGTTATATTTTAGTACAACTAACTTCGATTGTTTTTCAATATTAAAAGCTCAAATTCTCCAAATTTCCCAGAATTTTCCCTCCTCAAGTCTCACCAAGCTGACTTACTGAGTTGATCTATTGCCCGTACACAAACCACCCTTGGCTCGGTTCTCGTAATATTTCCGCCATATTACGCCCGAGTCCGCCCACCTCCTCTGCCAATGGGGGCGTTTCGCGCGCTTTTGTTTCACGCCGTCAGCGCTCCGGTCCGAAACGTACTAAGCAACTGTGTTTCTGTCACGAAATTTAACTTTAAGGTGACGCAAGCTGGTTTGTTTTAGAAACTCGTGTTCATTACGTTAAAAAGCTTACGGTAACGAAAGGTATTAAGTGCTGCAGCAAGCTGCGGGAATTTCGACTTTGTTCCGTTTCAAATTGTAGCGGGAATTGAGGTTTGGATGTAGTTTTCGGCAGAAGGGTGTCGTCAGTTCATATTTCATGCGTTATCATCTTTTATTGAGTGCGAGGCCGGGCATTGTTGTCGGTTTACTGCGCGGTTATCTGTTCGGGCGTCGGTGTTTAGCGGCGTCGCTTGATGAATGGCATATTGGTGGCACGTATTATGGCCGCCGCCGGTACCCTCCACTTTGTAGCTTTTATGCAAATAAAATTGTTATCAGGCTAGCTGCAGAAGATTACTCTGTTCGTTCAATGTAAACTTCAAAGAAATGTGTCCCTGCCGTTATACCTATCGATTATTTATATCCTCATAATGTTGAATATAAGGTTGATAATAACTTGTGCCACATACTTGCATACATGTTTTCTAGCCACTATTTATTGCCAAATATTTTTTTTTATGCCGGCTCCACACGTTGGGACAAACTTTGGCCAACACATCGTACATTGATACTTTTGAAAGAACAAGTTCAAAAATGTTCTTCAAAAAACGTCAGTGTACGATGTATTGGCCAATGTTTGGGCCAACGTGTGGAGCCGGCGTTACTTGTCTCTTATTGCCTGTCTGTACTTACCTGATTTTATGATATTAATTACAGCTTTTAGTCTCAAGTCTCTGTGTCGAGCCGCGCACAGATCCTACCTAAAACGTACCAGCACCCCAGCGAAACCACAAAAGTGTCTTGTTTACGAAACCCTTAAAAATTTAAAACCCAGAACAATTATATCTCGACACTAGAACAAATTAATGTCATCAGGATTAAACACAAGCCACCGAATCGTTTTTAATAGAGTAATCGATCAGCGGCCGGCGGTGCGTGTATCGGAACGGCGCGGCGGCCATTTGTCAAAATTGCGCGGGCACCGTTAAACCGCATAATTTTTGGCGCGGCGGGTTGGCGCGCAATAATTGGGTGCCACCGACGGTAGGCAAAGGGGATGTCATACTGCAGCCGGTAAGTATATATATTTTTTTAAATTCTGAACTAAACTTTTTCAAACTAACCCGCGCAGGAGGACATAATGAAGGCTACCTACTATACTAGTTCTGCGATTCGCGTAGCTGAGTTTTGTTCGGACACAGTTTAGTTTGTCACCAACATGAAAGAAGAAGAAGAAACAACTTGTTTCTAGTTCTTTAAATTTTTAATTTTTTGCATTCACAATGCAATTTTTATTAACGACTCCGTAGCTCAGTGGTTAGAGCAGTCGCCCGGATAGCGAAAGGTCGTGGGTTCCATTGGAGGCGGTTGTGAGACGGGTCGATTTTTTCAAAAAATACTTCATTTTCAACTTGTTTCTACTTCGTTTTTTTTATACAACCGAGCGTGTTCCACAAACTTGTCTGATCCAGTGGTAATTTTTGGAATTAATAAATGTTATCATACGGCTGACAGCCAACAGGTAGGTTGTGGTACATTTTGAAAACTAATTTTGTATTGCAAGTAGCTCAGCGGCTGTCACTGAGTCAGATATGTTTTGTGGCACTATAATGTAGATCTTGTCATTTAAATTTTTACTTTCCTGCATTCATAATGCAATTTTTATCATTGAAAAATGGAAAATGAAGTATTTAGAAAAAATCGACCCGTCTCACAACTCCCATCGGAGCTAGTTGAGAGACGGGTCGATTTTATCTAAATACTTAATTTTCCATTTTTCAATGTAGATCTTGCTTGCAGTTGCATTGTGAATGCAAAAATTTAATAAAAAATTTTTCGACTACAACCTTAAGGTAAATTAATAATTGCAATAGGTTTACAACTATACATGTATGTAAAAGATTTCTAGTTTAAACAAAAATATCAATCAATAGTTTTTCAAACAAAAATCCTTGAAATAAATTATTAAGTCAAGAAGCTTTTAAAAAATTAAGAATTAAATCTATGAAGCTCCAAACTATATTTCCATGCACAATTTAATGTTTATCAAATATCCATACAACATCATATCCATATCTCAAACGTGCACGGTCCCTTACGGGCGGCGGGAGTGCCCGACAAGGCTCGGTTTACACAGCGCTTTAATTAATAGAGGTCCTCGAGCGAAATGCCAGGGCTGACACCCAGCGCGACAATACACGGGTTCAGGGCTGTATGTTTGACGCAGAGCATTGTTTAACGCGTTCCTCTCCCCTCTCGGATACCAGCTGCGTCGGACGTGTTTCTTGACGACTACCGTGTTATTTTATCTTGATTTTGCTACAAAGTTAATAAAAAAATCGAGGCAATAAATAGGAGTGAATAAGGCGCAGGAGGTGACTAATCGCAAGTTAACTTGGAGCAGCACACATAAGCGATTTGCACTCTCATAACAACAACAACTACAACGTGTCGACGACGGGGCGCTGCAATCTGCGTAAGTCACTAACATCTATTCATCCTACTTGCACTCGCTAGGCGAATACGGAGGGGTCAACTTATACCAGACGGAAAGGAAAACTGTATGAAAGTGTCGATACCGATCAGCATAACAAGACCTCCAACCTAGTCTCTGCTACAACTTTCATCCTTGCTCTGCAATCCTAGTAGCTTTGTACGATGTCAATGTGGAACTCCCCACCGAATACCTCGAGCGCATCGATACCCCCCGCTGCCCCAGGCCCCGCGCTCGCCGCACCAATGATGTCGCTGCAACATGCGGGATCAGACTCTGCGCTCGACACGATAACCACACGTTCTAAGCGCAAGTTCGTCTCGGACGAAGAGGTTTCAATGCGCACGTTTATGGAGGAGATGAAAAAGATGTTTTGTAATTTTACTGACACCCAAGATAATAAACTCAGTACAATACAAAGCTCAGTAACAACAATTAAAAACCAAAATGACGAAATGATTCAATCACTCAATTTTCTGAGCCAAAAATATGATGAGATGCGAGACGAAATCGACAATTTTAAAAAAGACCAAATAGAAACTAGAAAATATATTGATTCACTCGAAAACAAAATCGAACAATTAGAGCGGCGTTCAAGATCAAACGAAGTGGAAATACGAAACATCCCTAAGACTGCTGGTCCGGAATCAAGTGATAACTTACGTTACTTATTTCAGAACATGTGTAATAAAATTGGCGTGAACATAGGCGATGGGGAAATAAAAGAGATTCACAGAGTTAATACAAAAATAGAATCGAATAAACCAATTGTGATTGATTTTGTAAGCGCTTCATGTAAAGAAAAATTACTTTCTGGATATAAACAATACAACGCACAGCATCCTTCAAATAAATTAAACACAAATCAATTACTAATTCATGGACCAGAGCATCGCATTTTTGTTTCTGAATCGCTTACATTTAAGACTTTAAAATTGTTAAACAAAAAGATTGTTTCGCATGGCGAGGGACTTTGCAGCTGAGAAGAAATATCGTTTCTGTTGGACTTCCCACGGTATTGTATACCTCAGACAGAAAGAAGGCTCAAGAGCCCTTAAAATTACTTCCGAAGATGACCTCAAAAAAGAAGAGTCAACTCTGAAGTGACTATATGAAACGAAATCAGCCTACTATAGTTCAGATTTACAGATTATTATTTCATTGTTACTTTATATACATTATTATTGTTGTTAACGCTATGTACTACACACACACACACATCACTAAATCTTACACACTTATTTACACTTTCACATTTCCCTATACTCACCAAAACTAACAGGTTTATATTACATGCATATATATTACATGGCTTCATAAATTTTAAAGTAGTCATCGAAATACACTCGATTATCAGATGTTCTCGCAATATCAAAGAACAGCATTTATTGCCAATTCAGAACGTAATTATTGTACACCGTTTCTTGCTTACTGTCATTTTATTATACCAAATATGGGTACATTGAATAAAATGGTTACTGATTTTATTGACGAGACTGAATTGGTAAAATGTCACCAAATATTAAATCCTAGTAGTTGTCTACAAGTTCTCGCTCCAAAATCATCTCCTAATGACAAATCACTGTGTATACTAAGCTATAACGTTAGAAGTATTAACAAAAATTTGGATGATTTTCTGCTTTTTTCATCATGTATTGACTTACAGATTGATGTTTTTGTCTTAAGTGAATGTTGGACCGATAAGGATTCCAATCTCCCATCAATTGGCAATTATAAACCATTTCACACAAAAAATAATCATAACCAGAACGATGGAGTGGTTGTGTACGTCGCTGATCACCTCAAATCAAATGTTTATGAGCCGGATGGCGTTACTGATTGTAACTGTCTTATAGTTGAATTAGACACAAATGTAACAATTATTTGCATTTATCGACCTCCCAGCTTTAAAAACCTAACAAACTTTTTCTATTTTTTGGACAGAATATTACGTAAAATTAATACCAAGACTATAATCCTCACTGGAGATATAAACATCGATACACTAAATACTAGTGATAGTGATACTACTGAATATCTTGAGCTAATAGCATCAAATGGGTTAATTCAAGGTATCACAAGGGTCACTAGACCGTCTTCCAAGACATGCCTAGATCATTTTATGGCTAAGTGCCAGTTTGCCTGGGAGTCGGCTGTTTTCGAGGAAATGACAACTACAGATCACTACCCTGTTCTTTTCTATACAAACAACGTTGACATCACGCATAAAACTTACAAAACAGGATCGAAAGTAAAACTAAATTATGACGCAATAAGAGAATACTTGGAAAAAGCTCCCTGGGACGAATATTATGCTAGCTATGATGTCAACTGGTGCGCGAATTTTCTGATTGAAAGATTGCAATTTTCAGTGCAAAATTTCTCTGTCTCCATAAAGATGACAAAAAAGCAGATGCCTCTTAAGCCTTGGATAACTGCAGGTGTAATTAGATCACTACGTAAAAGAGACAGAATACACAAATCTTTAAAAAAATGCTACAGTGACAATTTGAAATCTGTGTATGATAACTATCGAAATTGGTGTACTAAATTAGTGAAAACTCTTAGGCAACAGTACTATAGAACACAATTGACAAAGAATTCTAACAATGCAAAAGAGACCTGGAAAATTGTCAAGGAAGTGGGAAACCTAAATAATAAAAATCAATCCGCCTCGGATTTACTTGGTATCAAAAACAATCCGACTGAATCACTTAATGATGTAAATAATTATTTTACTTCTATTGGCTATGGTTTGGCAGATATAACACTCAAAAAACTCAATGCAAGTGAAGCTGATCTGGCAGTGAAATCTAGAACTGCTTCTGCTCCTTGCGACTCCATGTCCCTCTATTTAACAGACAATTTCGAGGTCATCGCAGAAATAAACAATCTTAAAACTAATAGTGCCCCAGGTTATGATAACATCTCTAATGAAATCTATAAAAATCTTAAAACCATTTTAAGCAAACCCATAGCACATTTATGCAATATTAGTTTCGAGACCGGGATTTTTCCGGATATTTGTAAGAAAGCATTAGTCTCCCCCATTCATAAAACTGGCAATACCACTAATCCCTCCAATTTTAGACCAATCTCTTTATTGACATCTTTGTCAAAAATAATTGAAAAACTAGCCGCTAAACGGCTCACTAGCTATCTTGAATCAAAAAAACTACTTGCGCCTAATCAATATGGTTTTAGATCCAAAATCTCAACAGAGGATGCAGTTCTAGATTTAACTACTAAAATATATAAATTACTCGATGACAAGCAAAAATGCATAGGAATATTCCTAGATCTGCAAAAAGCTTTCGACACAGTTTCAATTCCAATACTAATTTCGCGTCTAGAGTATATGGGTATAAGGGGAGTCGCTCTTAAGTGGTTTTCGGATTACCTTTGCAACCGTAGCCAAAAAGTTCGTGTTGAGGGACTACTGAGTGATACTGCACCCTGTAACTATGGCGTTCCACAAGGCAGTATCCTGGGCCCAACGCTATTCTTAGTTTATATTAACGAACTCTGTAATATGCAACTTCACAACGGTAACCTGTTTATGTTTGCAGATGATACTGCCCTTATATTTAGTGGATCCACATGGGAAAAGGTCCGTCATATGGCAGAAACAGGATTATCTAAAGTGACAGCCTGGCTTGAAAATAGCTTATTATCCCTCAACATAAACAAAACCAATTATATTTGTTTCAGCATCTTGAGCCCTGGTAAACCCGATAATACCTTTTCACTGTCTATTCACACCTTTCCATGCAACCGTAATATGAACGCTCCAAAACGTTGTGATTGCTCTAGTTTAAACCGCACTAGTACTATTAAGTATTTAGGTGTAATGATTGATGATCAATTAACTTGGCAGCCTCACTTGTCTCTGATCTCTAGTCGAATTCGAAAGTTAATGTTTGTATTTAAAAATCTACGTACAGTAGCAAACCTTTCACTGTTGATTAAAATTTATAAGGCATTAGGTGAATCTTTACTATGTTATTGCATTTGTGCTTGGGGAGGAGCTGCTGATGTACACCTTCTCCAACTTGAGAGAGCTCAAAGGGCAGTCCTAAAAGTTCTCATGGCCTTACCCTTCCGTTACCCAACCTCAATGCTTCATGACAAAACTAAAACACTAAGTGTTCGCAAATTGTTCTTGTGTCAAATTATTCGCAGATTTCACCAAAAGTCAGTACCCTTCATTCCGGTTCCCAACTCTAGATTGAAACGTTATCATGTTCCCTCTTGCAATACTAGATTTGCAATGAGGTCTTACGATTTTCTGGCTCCTAGAGCATATAATATGATACAGAATAAATTAAACCTAAGATCTTACTCGAACAGACAAATAAAAGAACCTTTACTTAATTACCTGTTTAAATTGAGTAATGAGGAAGTTCAACGCCTTCATACTCCAATAGTGTAAAATCAAGACACATTCTTACATAAACTCTCACATATATCCAAAACTATAGGTATTGCATACATACACGCACTATACTTTACTCACTCATATAAACACACACAAACACACACACACACTCACACACACACACACACACACACACACACACACGCACGTCTCCACACTAAAGAATTGTTTGCATGCGTATCTCATAATGTGTAATTTTCATCTTTTTCAATTATTTATTTCGTTTAAGTACATACCTTATTAACATCATTAGCAGCAACATAAACTTTGTACTGTATTAAAAGCTACAGCTCTATCCGGGAAGTGAGGACCTGGTGTCTTGTTGTACAGGTTGCAACCCAACCCATTTCAAGCACCAGTCTTCACAACTAGTAATCTAAGACTGATATTGTTTATATTTACTGTTGCTTGTTACTACTATTTGTGAAGAAATAAATAAAGATTTTATTATTATTATTATTAATAACCTGCTGGTCAGAGCAGCTATTGAAAATAGTTTCACACTTCGAAACTGTCTGGTTGGTTCTTAGCTCTATAGATTGTAGATTTTAGTAGTAGTAGAGAAAACCTCATAGGATGATTATTTTCTACGAATTCTACGCCTATTTGAGTAAGGCATTTTTGGGTAACACCTAGCTCGACTATGCATAGGGTCAGAGCTGTATGTTCGACGCAGAGTATTGTTTTATGTGCTTTGCTTAGGAAAGCTGTTAATAATAGTTCAACACAGACACTGTCAGTCTGCTGGCTCTTAGCTAAAATAGATTGTAGAGAGAACCTCTTATAACGATTACTACGCCTGTTTGAGTAGGGCTTTTTTAGTAACTCATAGCTCGACAATACACGGTTTCAGGGCTGAATGCTTCACACCGAGCATTGTTTTACGCGCTTATAATAAGCTTTTGAAAAATAGTTTCATTCTTCGAAACTGTCTGTTGGTTCTAAACTCTATAGATTGTAGAGTGAACCTCTTCTAATGACTTCTACGCCTATTTGAGTACGGTATTTTTGGGTTCACACCCTAGCTTGTACGCGCTAATACGCGTACGTAACGCGCAAAAGGAGTCATTAGGCCAAGCGGCTCAGGAGGTCTATTTACCAACCACACCTGAAGTCTCTAACATTTGTGATAGTTTATTATTAAATAATAAAAGTAAATCCCCCACTAAAACTACTGACACCAAAACAATTATGTTCAGTGATGAGATTGGGAAGAATTTAGGCCAATTTTTACAGAAAGATTCAAAGGAAAATGTTATTAATTATTGCATGCCTGGTTCCAGTATAAACGAGATCATGAAAATAGTTGTTAAAAAATCCTTAAGTGAAAACACAAACTTGATAATTTTAATTGGGAACAGGGATAATTTAAATAAAAACCAGTTAATAGCCTATTGCAACACATTATGTTCATTAAATGTAAGGAAGGTTGTTATGTTTACATTTCCCTACAGTAAAAGTTTTTCACCGTTAGAAAATAAAATAAGGTATAATCTAAACTTAACTATGAACACATTAGCCTGTCATAATAAAGAGTTGCATATTATTGATATCAATATGTTGTTGAATAATGTATACTTGACTAAAGATAAATATTATCTGCCTAATTATCTTAAGCGACAAATAGCGGTATCGCTATCATTTTATTTTAAACAATTAGCCAACAACTTGGCTAGTATAACCTCTGCTTCTATTGAGCAGTTTAACTTTGATACTTCTAATGTAACTTTGGAATCTGTTCCAAATAATTCGATTCTTTTGAATCCAAATACTGACATGGTTAATTTAAATTACCATTAGAGACAACGGAGGCATACTCTAGCCCAGTATTGACAAGAGGAAGGCCTAAATGTTTAAAAATAGTACACCAGAATATCCAAGGCTTTTCTGCTGGCAAAGACCTAGAAATAAGTTTATTTTTAAATTGTGAAAATATTGATGTGTTATGTGTTACTGAACATTGGTTAAAAGAATATGAATTATTGTTAAATTTGGATAATTATAGTGTTGTAAGTTCATTTAATAGAAAAACTACAATAAGGGGGGGTTCTTTAATAATTTTACCTAATAACACACAATATAAAGAGCGAAAGGATATAGTATCCCTCTCTGTTGAACGAATTTGTGAGATATCATGCGTGGAACTTGAACAAATAATTATAATCTGTGTATATAGCCCCCCTGGAGCAAATTACACAGTCTTTGAGTCCACTATGGAGGATGTTTTGAAAATATGCTGTCGTAAGAATAAAAAAATTGTAGTTTGTGGAGATTTTAATATAGACATCTTAGATATTAAATTAGCACAACTCTCCAGTAAATTCCTTAATCTTTTTAAATCATTTAATTTGCTTCACACTTTTAATGAACCGACGCGAATTACGCCAACATCGGCTACTTGCTTAGATAACATCTTTTCCAACTGTAACTTAATTGAGAAATCGGTAATTAATATTATTAAATCCGACCACAGTGGACAACTAGCTTCTTTTGAGCACTATAATGTTATTCCTAAACGCGAAGTAATTTGCAGGCCAATACCGAAACGTGGTATTAATAAATTTAGAAATAATGTACAAGATAAAATTCAATGTTTGCCAGCTTCTGCTGACGCTAATAACTCTTATCAATCATTATTTGATATTGTTGAAAAAGAATTTAGTAACAATTTTAAACAAAAAGTTATAAAGTGTAATGATCGTAAGAAGTTTAGTGACTGGGCCACACCTGGTATTTATAATAGCAGAAGAAAGTTATTTGAACTCTATGCACAAAAAACGACTTCCTGTGATCCTAGCTTCATTGAATATGTCAAGAAATATTCAATAACATTTAGGAAAGTATGTGCTTTGGCAAAATCAAGGTATATTTCAAATAAAATTAAATCATCTGAAAATAAAATAAAAGCTACCTGGAGTATTATAAACCAAGAAACTGGCAAAACAAAAAGCAAAATTAATTCATTTAACTTAAAAATTAATGATCAGACTTTTGAATCAGATATTGAGGTGGCTAGTGCTTTTGAAGGTTTCTTTGCTCGAATACCGTTAGAAACTACTAGCAGACTTAATTCTTGCCCCAACACCGCTGTCTCTCTTATGGAATCTAGTGTGAACAAGTGCCAGGAAACATTTAGTTTTAGCTATGTCACTACCGAAGATATTATTAAAGCATTCAAAGCAATAAATATTAAGAAAACAGAAGATCTCTGGGGCATATCTACAAGTATCATCAAATCAATAATTGATGTGATAGCTCCATCATTAGCAATAATTTTTAACCAATGTATAAGTGAAGGGGTCTTTCCTAATTTAATGAAGAATAGTAAAATTATTCCTCTGTTTAAAGCTGGTGACAAAAGTGACCCAGCAAATTTTAGACCTATATCCATACTACCAGCAATAAGTAAAATATTTGAGAAATTAATTTATGATCAACTTTTAGAATATTTTAAATTAAATAGTATATTGCATGAGAAACAGTTTGGTTTTTCAAAAGGTAAAAGTACAACTGATGCTGGGGTTGCATTTCTAAAACATGTACTTGATGCCTGGGAGGACAAGCAGGATGTAATAGCTATTTTTTGTGACCTTTCCAAGGCATTCGATTGTGTTGATCACCAAACACTATTAAGGAAGTTAAAACATTATGGTGTTTCTGAAATGTCAGTAAGCCTTATGCATTCATATCTGTATGAAAGAACTCAGAAGGTAGTTATTAATAAAACTGAGTCTACCGGAGCTCCCATTACTATGGGCGTACCCCAAGGATCAATATTGGGCCCGCTGTTGTTTTTAATATACATAAATGACCTTCCTTACTACGCGAAGAATTTATGTGAGACGGTGCTATTTGCCGATGATACATCTCTAGTCTTTAAAGTAGATAGAGGTGATGACTGTTCTGACGAAGTAAATAGTGCTCTTTCAAAAGTGTCACATTGGTTTAATAGTAATAATTTATCATTAAACTCAAAGAAAACTAAGTGTTTAAAATTTTCGTTACCTAATGTAAGACAAGTTGATTTTCATATTAGACTAGACGGCGATACAGTCGAATTCATTAACAATACAAAATTTCTAGGTATTATATTAGACTCGCGACTACAATGGGATCCTCATATCGAAGCCTTGGCGAGTAGACTCAGTTCGGCTGCATTCGCAGTTAAGAAAATAAGGCTCTTAACCGATATTGAAACGGCTAGAATAGTCTATTTTAGTTATTTTCATAGTGTTATGTCCTACGGCCTTTTGTTGTGGGGCTCAGCCGCTAACATCCAAAGTATATTCGTGCTCCAAAAAAGGGCTATTCGCGCCATTTACAACCTCCGATCGAGAGATTCTTTAAGAGATCTATTTAAAGAAATAAACATTTTAACTGTTGCAGGACATTACATCTATGAAAATATAATTTATGTGAAAAAGTATTATAATACATTTGTAAAGCAGAGCGATATTCATCGCTTTAACACAAGAAATAAAGATAAACTTGTCGTTCCCAAGTTTAGGCTAGAAAAATCCAGAGCCTCATTTCTGGGGAAAAGCATAGCCTTTTTTAATAAAGTTCCACAGCATATAATTGAACTACCATTGCATAAATTTAAATGTTACATTAAAGAGTCGCTGATGAGCAAAGGATACTATAAAGTAGACGATTATTTGAATGACCGCAATGCATGGTCATGATGTAACACATAACATAATCACTGTTTAATATGATGTATTTTTATACTAAGCAATTGTTGTATTAGTAACGATATGTTTTTTTTTTGTAAATGTCGTTACCTAACTAAGAAACGCTGGCAAGTTTCTTGCGCCCATTCTTCTTGTCAGTTAAAAAAGTCTTGAATGGGTGGTAGGAAAATATTGACGATTCATAAGTACATATTTATTATGTCTAAGTGAATAAAGAATATTTTTATCTTATCTTATCTTATCTTATCTAATAACAAGCTTTTGAAAAATAGTTTTATACTTCGAAACTGTCTGTTGGTTCTAAACTCTATAGATTGTAGAGTGAACCTCTTCTAATGACTTCTACGCCTATTTGAGTACCTACGGTATTTTTGGGTCACACCCTAGCTTGACAATGCATAGGTTCAAGCTCTATTTCTGATTTTATATTTTTGACCCGAGTGAATCTAAAATAGAGCTATAGAGCTGCTGAATATTCTACGTCGAACATTGTTTTGCGCGCGTATAATAACCAGAGCAGCTTTTGAAGATATTTTCATATTTCGAAAATGTTGTTGGTTTTTAGCTCTATAGGTTTTTAGTACCAGGAGAGAGAAAGTCTTATAATGACTTTTAAAGTCTGTTTAAGTAAGACATTTTTGGGTAACACGTCTTGCTCGATATTAGACGGGTTAAGTTGCAGGTATATTCCGCGCTGAGTATTGTTTAACGCGTTTGTTTCAAGGGTTTTTGACAGTTAATTAAGTTATCTTTTAATTTTAGCTTCTGTTTTATTACAATATCTCAAGTAGGAAGTTTCGCAATTATATTAGTACCCAATACTTATAATTTGTTGTGTTTATAGGTTTAGAAACATTTATAAAAGTTATTATATAGACACAATGTTAGTGTTGCTAATAAATAAAATAAAATAAATACCTATTAAACCGGGTTACTTAAGTCGTAGGGATATCTTTGACCTAACATAGCATCTTGTGCTGTAAACTTTTATGAATTGGCTGCAGGTATTGTCCATGGATTTAAGAACTATCACTCAGTTGATTATAACATCGCAGAACAAACGCAGTAAAAGTATACCTTAGAGTGTCAAATTGACCCGTTTTTACGGTACAAGTAGTAAAAAAGACAAAGACAACGATATCTTTGTTATTCTTGCCTACATAACTATACTAAAAGGTACAATACAATGTTCAAACATAAAATTTTCAGGCATTCCTTCGAATCTCGGACACACCTCAAGACGTTACACGTAATTCATCAAACAAGTTACAGTCTCCACAGACTGTTTCCAAGTTTGCCGGTGGTAATTTCATGCGGATGATGCCGCCAAAATTTAATGTAGGTAATCAACCCGCGTCGAGCCGTCACAGTTGCCACAGATTAGAAACAGTAGGCCCGTTGAACTAAGTACCGTGATTTCGTTTGGTTTCTACCTACTGTCTAACAAAAAAGATATACCTATACCTCTAAATTTTAATTAGTACAAAGATTTTAGGGGATGATAGTGTCCATCAATACGAACAATTTTCACTATGAGGCTATCCACGGAATCGAGAAAACAAAATCAGCTGTTCCATAGATTTCAGTCGAGATGATAAATAAATAAATAAATAAATATTTTCTTACAATCACACCAATTATCTAAGCCCGTAGTTAATTTCTTAAGAAACTGTGTCTACGGGAACTTGATAACGAATAAATATATACTTAAATACTTTTTGTTTGTAAATGCATATTTAATATACATAGAAAACACCCAGACCAAGACAAATAGACATGTTCATGCACACAAATATTTGTCTTGTTCGGGAATCGAACCCGAGACCTCTGGCGCAGAAGGCAGGTAGATTACCCCTGCGCCAAATCGGTCGTATGATGTTGTACTTTTGAATGGAACAGCTGATTTTTTTTCGCGATTCAGTGGTTGGCACCATAGTAGAAATTGTTCGTATTGATGGACACTATCATCCACAAAAATCTTTGAGCTAATGTTAATTTTGTGGTGTATAGGGCGGAAAAATGTTATGGGCCCTGGAGGGAAACTGCTTTAAATCCTTCAGTTAGCTCATTTTACTGAAAGAAAACATTCATATGTTTTAAAAGAAACAAAACTGCATTTTTAATACAGCTTTTCTATCATCTATTACTGTTTTCCTTTCATTTTATTTATCCTTTTTGTTAGACAGATTTGACACTCATGATAGCCTCAGTCCTCATCCATATTAACAAATTTTTAGTAAAAATTTCATTTTTATGGCAAGCATTTTTTAGAATAAAAGAATGTTTTCCTTTCAAGGCAGTTTTACTCCAGGGCCCATAACATTAATAAACTAACATAACTCGGTCGTAGATGCGCCACCACTAGCAATACAAAAATACTTACCAAAATGGCTGTCAGCTGTAGGAAAAGTTTTTAGTTCTAGGTTTCACACATAAAGTTAATATACCTATAGGTATATTAACTTTATGGTTTCACATAAGTTTGTGGCACTGTTTATCTATACTAATAGGTATTATACAGAGGAAAGATTTGATTGTTTGTTTGTTTGTATGTTTGTTTGTTTGCATCGAATAGGCTCCGAACCTACTGGATCGATTTTGAATTCTTTGACCATTAGAAAGCTACATTTTTCCCGAGTGACATAGGCTATATTTTATCCCGATATTCCCACGGGAACGGGTACCACGCGGGTAAAACCGCGAGGATCCGCTAGTTTATTATATTTATAATATTGGTTTAAGTACCAAGAAGTAAAACGATCATTAGTGGAAACGGACCGTTATCAAAACGAAGAAAAGAAAAACCAAGAAAAACGACTTAGTAGCTCAGTGGTTAGAGCATTCGCCTGGACAGTGAAAGGTCGTGGTTTCGAGTACCATCGGAGCTAGTTGTGAGACGGCTCGATTTTTTCTAATACTTACTTCATTTTCAATAACAATAATTGCATTGAATGCAAAAAAAAAGAATAACCCACTAAAAACTTGTAGAACGAAAAAAAAGTTTAGATTCTTTATTTTTAACCGACTTAAAAAAAAGAGGTTCATTCAGTTTTCAATTCATCAGTTCGGTTGATTTGTTACCTCATAAATAACTTTATCAATTACTAGCTTCATCCGATCAGCCGTTTTTACGTGATTAGGCACCTCCGTCACCAAGCGAGCAGCCTCGCGCGAGGCAGAACGTTTGCCACGTGCGGCGGGCCTCGCACGAGGCTGCTCACTTGGTGAGGGAGGACCCGCCTAATCACCCCCTTAGGGGTGGAATTTCCAAAAATCCTTTCTTAGTGGATGCCTACACTGTATAACGTATCTATGTGCAAAATTTGAAGTTTCTAGGTTCAGCGGTTTGGGCTGTGCGTTGATATCTCAGTCAGTCATTCAGCCAGTCAGTCAGTCAGTCAGTCAGGACTTTGAATTTTATATATATACTAGCTTCCGCCCGCGACTTCGTCCGCGTGGACATTCGAGAAAATACTTAGGGGACCAATAACCAGGATAAAAAGTATTCTATGTTTTAATTGCATAAAAATCCGACCAGCCGTTTTTACGTGAATAAGCGGGTCCTCCCTCACCAAGCGAGCAGCCTCGCGCGAGGCAGAACGCTTGCCACGTGCGGCGGGCCTCGCACGAGGCTGCTCGCTTGGTGAGGGAGGACAGAAGACAGAAATTTCCGACCATAAGCCTAAATAATAAATTAAATGAAGGACTTTCCAGATACAACATTTCATCCCCCTTTTCACCCCTTCGGGGGTGGAATTGTCAAAAACGCTGACACAGGTAAATATTAATTTTCAATTGCCAGCCTAAATACAATGTTTGAAGATCCTAACTTCAAAACTGACGGACTTTCATACAAACATTCATCCTCTATTTCACCCCCTTAGGGGTGGAATTTCCAAAAATCCTTTCTTAGTGGATGCCTACACTGTATAACGTATCTATGTGCAAAATTTGAAGTCTCTAGGTTCAGCGGTTTGGGCTGTGCGTTGATATCTCAGTCAGTCAGTCAGTCAGTCAGTCAGTCAGTCAGTCAGTCAGTCAGTCAGGCAGGACTTTGAATTTTATATATATAGATATATAGATATAGATAAATTGATTTTAGAAATTATTTTTTTATTTGAAAGCATATAGTTACAAATTAATCCATTTTTAAAGGTCAGGATCTGATGATGGGATCCTGGAGAAATCAAGGGAACTCTTTAAATATTATAGGCGCTCCTATAGCGATTTTGGTATTTTCATAAGTAAGTCGTGCATTAAATTTCGGGAAGTACCATTTTGGTGAATGGAACTGCTGATGAAGAACATAGATGATCATCGGAACTATTCAAGATACAAAAACAGGTTTATTATTAATTAATTTTTACTTTAAAAAAACCGGGCCTAGGTATATCTTACTGGCCTATCAGCAGTTATCAAATGATTATTACTTAATGCGCTGATTCCCGACCGAAATAGGCACTATCGCTTGCTCGGCCGCGCGCGATACACTTCACGCGGACGCAGCGGCAGCCGGCAGTGAAATGCGAGCGCCCCGCGAATCGAAAATCACGTAAAATTCAATATAAAATTAAATAATACAATTTTTTAACTTATGACGGCCGGAATCCCTCGGCTATTCAAAGACAATTATTTTCGTATATTTTTCATTAAGTAAAACCAAGTATACTGCAAGTAATAGGATATTTGGATTACGATTAGACGGATGTTTGGGTCACCAATCGGAAAAAACGGCCGTAAGCACTAGGCAAAAGATAAATAACTGTAAAATAACATATATTTTTTCCAAATTTTAAGTACTTGTGATTTGCGAGTAATCCATAATTTAAAATACCCTATTTTTCGGGAATCCCAGCCTTAATATTAAAACATATAGTTATCTACTCTTTGACTATGTTTTCTAAAGCTTAAATTAACTTTTCGGCCGCAAAGGACTTGCCCGTTTTCATTTTCAGCTAAATTTGTTTCCCCAAAACTGCGCTGTAAAGTACCCAACTTTTAGGGCGGTTTGTTTAACAAATTTAATTGATGCGAGATAAAGCCCGTTGTTACACCGAAATTTAAACACACCTGAACTTATTGCGAGTATACTAAACGTAAATAAATAAGTAATTATTTCTAGACTTCATAATCTTATACCTATGACGTTTTGAAAAAAAAATTGTAGAGTAATATTGCACTTTGCTTTTCCACAGCTTTTTCTACTCTGTGTCGCTACGAAACTTTTTCACCGTTTTACTTTTTAGATTCCAAATTCGCATGAGCGCATCCCGCTTTCGCGCGCTCGCGACCTGTCAAACGACCGCAGCAGCGCAACTTTTAGCGGGAACGACAGCAATGGCGGCGACGCAATAAAAACCTTATATAAAATTTCTAATGGGAAAACGTACGAGAGGAGTTCCCTTCGTGAATTATGAATGGTAACGAGCTCGCCCCCCTTTGTATTGGAGTCAGACTGCGCTCCAAGTTTCGTCGTGTTTCTTTTGTAGATTGCGGTGGCGGTTTATACGAAAAATAACATTGTTGTACTTTTGCGTTTCGAAGTTGTCTCATTGCTCGAACTTTGGGGTTGTTTAATTGCAATATTTTTGAATTTTAACTAGAGATACATTTTACTACTATCACAATGTATTTAGCAGAAGCCTGTCCCGCATTGGACATCATTTCATATTTTCATAGTGCTACAGATCACCTATAGTAGCAAGCTAGGTGCCCTGCCCTTTCATTTGTTTTAATTCTATATCAAATTTATTTATGACATTGAAATGTGAATCAATCCCTTCTATCCATAACAACGTTTAAGTTAGGTTGCGAGCTCAAAGCCAACACAAGAAAATCATTTCAGGTAAGTATACACAGTTTCGCACTCCACAATTTAGTTTTATTAGATCATGTACAGGTAGATACCTACTTTTAATTTCTGTTTAAAACTAAACTGTTTGTAGGTTTTAATCTGTAATGACACTGTATTTGCGTCAATTAATTAAAAGCTTTCAAATTGTGAAGGCGCATTTAAAACTCCATTATGAAGGTCTGAAATCCCTTCTAAATCATTTAAAAGGGTATGACGCGGGAAGGTCCGGCATGAAATGATTTCAATTATGTTGCATGTTCTCTCTCTTTAGCTTAACAGGGTGTAACAGGGATGGTGATAGAAGAATTTCCATTCCTAATTTATTTAGTCTTAGAGCTAGTGTGCGAAGTTTTATTACTTACGTGTTCTGTACATAATGTATATCGCACAACATCCATTTTTAAATTGAACTCATCGCCCATTCACTGATCGAGAATGGCCATTGGCCATGGTTTTTTTAAATCCTCAACGGGGTAGCACTTAGCCTTCATCACACCTGATGTTAAGTGATGATAAGGCTGGAGTTGGAAGCTCACTAGCACACACTGCGTCCCGGAAGCCCAAATTACTGAGAATCTGGTTATCTGGATGATGGGCTTAGAACTCTACATCTAGTTATTCTTTAATGGCTAAATAACACATATCATTTAAAGTTTTCCAAAGTCTTATTATTCCATTTTCCAACAGATTTTTAACATCATCTCAATTTATCAATCAATTATTAAAATACAGATCATTTGGCTTTCCTTGTGCCAAGATTAGAGTTTAGGCAGTATTTCTAACTCTAAGCTCTCTTAAATGGGCTTTTAATACAATAGTTTCTCAACCAAGACTGCATTATTATTTGAACCTATTCCATCTGCCCAAATGGTCCAAATGGTCTTAATAGTTACATGGAACATTGAATGCGGTCTATTTGCAATCACAGATAACTTAATGTTTTGGGACTCTATCTCCTACACTACAGGATGTGACCGTGTGAAAACGTGCAGTTTTTCGAGACTTATCAGAGACCCTTTTTTGTAGCCGGCGGCGAGTGGGCCGGGGTGTTAAAACTTGTATATCGGATTAGATGAAATTACGAAGTGCTACAGTTGAGAGGGTCTCGCGCTGGCAGTGTGGATTAAACCTCTTTGCCAGTTCTGAATAAAGAACTTTAAAGCTGCCCATACTTGATTAAAGCGCATGTGTGGTAAGTTTTTCGCTGTTTTTAATGTACTTACCTACGATAGATTTTCCACAGCGATTAGAGTTTAATCTTTATGACAGTGGTAAAGTATTAAATTGTTAGTATTAAACTAAGTATACTTACCTAAATGAAAGATATACCTAACCTACTATTTTTAAGGTCGGACAGAAACACAGCCTCACTCATTCACAACACATTTGATTTCATTCATTCATTTAAATTAGTTTTAAATTAATAATAACATAAGGTCACAACTTCAAAGTGATCTGTAAAATTATCATATAAATACGACTGCTAAAATTGTCAGAAACCATTAATAATAAGTTTTCAGTAAAAAAAATCATTTTTATGAAAAGTTTTTGCTGAGTGTACTGTAATATTGCATTGTCATCTGAACCAAACCTGTATACAAAATTTCAGCTTTATCGGACACTGAGAAGTGGGTCAAATTAAACTTGCAAGATTTACTAACATGGCAAGTTAATAAAAAGCTTGTAAGAATTGCTCCTATTACGGAGTTAAATGGCAACATTTGGAAGTAAGTATAAAAAATAAGCATTGTAAGCATTAACTTAGGCATAAAAATATTCTTCTGTAAAAATGGAGATTAAATTTTATATTTCTTATGACACTTTGTTTGTTATTATAGAATTTAAAATAAAAAAATAACATTTTAGTGCCTAAGTCGATTTTCCCTATTACGGAGCTATGATTAAGGTTAAGGCCAATTACGGCGGTAGTAGGCTCCTAATACGGAGCGTAGACTAGTTAACCTGTACGCTCGGATATGTGTCAAGTCTATCAACAACTTGATACCCGTCAGTATCGCACTTGTGGTGGCGGAAATCGAAATTTATAAACTTTATTAATTACATTGTAACGTCATTTTTCGAGTGGTTGGCTGAGGAGGCACATGTATCTATCTATGTATCCGAGTATTATGTCGATATTTTGTTTAAGAAGTCTGTGTTCCTTATTCGATCGTACAGGTATGTATTGTGGTTCCGTACGATAAATTATATTCCTTCTAACAAATTAGAAATGCGAAAGTGGCAACGATACAACACAGTAACGCAATGTTAAAAATATTAAAAAATCCAAGATGGCAACCAAGTTTTTTGTTTGCGGGCCGATTTTGATGAAACTCGGTTTTTGGTACTATTTTATGTCTATAAATGTCTTGTCAACAGCAACGCAATGTTAAAAATATATAAAAATTAAAAAGCGCGGCCGCCATCTTGGATTTCAAAAAGCACATCAAAATCGAGCTTAGCATCCCTAAAAACCCCTTACATGACACCCATATCACAAAATTTAAAAAAAGTTCGGCCGCCATCTTGGATTTCAAAACTCACATCAAAATCGAGTTTAGCATCCCTAAAAACCCCTTACATGACACCCATATCACAAAATTTAAAAAAAAGTGCGGCCGCCATCTTGGATTCCAAAACTCACATCAAAATCGACTTTAGCATCACTAAAAACCCTTTACATGACACCAATATCACAAAACTGAAAAAAACCGCGGCTGCGATCTTGGATTCCAAAACTCACATCAAAATCGAGCTTAGCACCCCTAAAAACCCCTTACATGACACCAATATCACAAAATTGAAAAAAAAAGCGCGGCTGCCATCTTGAATTCTAAAAATCGTATTAAACACACTTAAAAGCCCCCTACATAAAACCAATATGTAGTAAGTAGACTGTGGTAATAGGCACTATGAAGTTCCTGTTAAGTTATTGTAAATAACAATCTAAATTGAATAAACAGATTTGAATCTTGAAAAAGGAGCCATGGCCACCGCCATAGGAGCTCATAGAGCCTGTTATGGAGCTACCTTGAAATCCTAACTCCGTAATAGGAGAACTGTCCGTGTTTTAATAATCCTTCTTCTGACCCATCAAAATTTAGATACATAAATAGTGAAGGTAACTTAATCGAATGACAACTGTATTTTGGTTAAGATTATGTAAGACTCAAGTCAAAAGCTATACTATATGACTGCTTTTTGATTAACTAAAATATCTTCTATTTTTACCTTTATAAGAAACCGTCATTTTGCACTCAATGGTTTTCATATTTAAATAAGATTTGTAGAGGATAAAGCATAGCACAGAAATAGGTTTTTAGTTTGTGACATTAATCATTATTTCAAGTAAACTAATAACTAATTAATTATGTTATAATATTTTCAGTTATAGGCCAACAAATAAGAGGCAATATTTCTCCTATTACATACCATAGCGCCGTATTAGGGTTAACCTTTAAATTTTTTATCCTATCACGGCGCTATTTTGTTTTCAGAGTTTTAGGTTTAAAATCAATTACAAATAGGATAAAACCTACATATGTAGTGAGTATAATTATAGACAAAATCTATAAATCGCGTATTCACAAATTTGAGCAATATACTATTATAAAAAACATAGATATAAAATATGAGTGCACTTACCTTAGTCGCTCCGCGTTTGTATGACAAACCTGCCCCATCTCCGCCCCGTGGCACTGACTGATTAATTATTGTAACTTGCCTCTGTGTTTTAATTGTATACGTCCGTTATGTGATGAAGTGAAAGACTATAAATGAGTAAATTCCATTTTAGTGTACCTAAATTTACTAAAACAAGAATGAAACACGAAAATAAAAAATAGCGCCGTAATATGAGTCGATTTTGACTATGTCCGTAATAGGAGCATTTACCTTAATAAGTTTTAGTAAAAATTTCATTTTTATGACAAGCGTTTTTGCTGACTGTACTTTAATATTGTATTGTCATATTTGTCATCTGAACCAAACCTGTATACAAAATTTTAGCTCCATCGGACACTGGGAAGTGGGTCAAATTAAGCTTGCAAGATTTGTCCCCCCCCCCAACTAACTAACATACTAACTAACATGGCAAGTTAATAATAAAATAAATTTTTAGTAAATATTTCATTTTCATGACAAGCTTTTTTGCTGACTGTACTTAAATATTGTATTGTCATCTAAACCAAACCTGTATACAAAATTTCAGCTCCATCGGGCACTAGGAAGTGGGTCAAATTAAGCTTGCAAGATTTGTCCCCCACTAACTAACATACAACTAACTAACATGGCAAGTTAATAAAAAGCTTGTAAAATAGGTGCTCTTAGATAAAATTCTGCTAGCAAGAGCAAGTATGTAACCCCAAGATAAATTGAGATTGAGGAAGGTAGACACCTTTTTATCGAATTCGATTCATAGTGATATCACATATTACATCTGCAACCGTATCATATTTACGTATGCATGATTCACGCTCGCTTAAAATAAAGGTGGTGTGACAAGCAACAAGATAGAAACCTTAGAAGTGGTACAATCCGACTACTAGTAGTCCGGTTATGCCCCCTGATTCACAAATTGTCGGCGAAATATATGTAGTATCTCTGGCACTCACTATTGAATATAGTCAAAGACAAAACACAAAATTCCATCGAAACTAAAAACATTGTCTGGTAGAAACAAATAATGTTTTACTTTATTGCATTCACATTACATTTTTACAAGCTTTTTATTAACTTGCCATGTTAGTTAGTTAGTAGGTAGTATGTTAGTTAGTTAGTGGTGGACAAATCTTGCAAGATTAATTTGACCCACTTCCCAGTGTCCGATGGAGCTGAAATTTTGTATAGGCAGGTTTGGTTCAGATGACAATACAATATTAAAGTACAGTCAGCAAAAAATTTTTGTTTACTAAAAACTTATTTGTTATTTGTTATATATTTACGTGGAATGAAACGCACGGGCTGCGTCCCGGCGCTAGCTGCGCATGCGCAATAATAAATTAGTGTGAAACTGACTAGCGAGTTTGATTGCCGACATATTCCCGCTCCTCAAATATAACAAGTGGCGACGAGTAAAACAAAAGGAAAATGACATCTTTTGGTGTGCTCAGCTCATTTGACCACCTCAACCAAGAGTGGAGCAGTTATAAATCACGATTGGAACAGTGTTTTATAGCAAATGATATAACCGTAACCGCGGGAATTGACAAGGCGGCCATTAAAAAGCGTGCGATTTTATTAACGTCGTTAAGTGAATCAACATTCAAGCTAGCCAGTGATTTGGCCTTACCCAGAAAGGTTGAAGAGTTGGAGTACGAAGTAATTGTCAAGCTCCTCGACGAACACTTCACACCCAAAAGGTTTGGGTTTGCGGAGAAATCCATATTTTACTCCGCAACACAACGGCCAGGTGAAAGTCACACTCAATGGGCGGCCAGGTTGAGAGGATTAGCAGCCCACTGTGCATTTAAGAATTTGGAGGAAAGCTTGCTGGACAAATTCATTATGGGCATGGCGGCAGGGCATGAGCGGGACAAACTCTTCGTGCAGGATCAACGAGAGCTGACCCTGGCGAAGGCTATCGACTTGGCGGAGAGCGTGCGCTGTGCGCGCCAGGCCTCATCGCTGGCGGCGACGCCGGCGATGAGCGGTCTCGGCGCAGCCCCGCCGGACGGCGTGTTCAAAATTAATTCTAAAAAGGACAAGTGCAGTGTCTGTGGGTTTACAAACCATCAATCCAATCAATGCCGTTACAAATATTACAAGTGTAAAAAGTGCAACGTAAAGGGCCATTTACGTAAAATGTGTCCTAATGAAGGCAAGGTGAAATTTGTTAGCGGTGATACTGGAGAGAACGGTGACGAGGACGATGGTGAGTCTTTTTACAACATTCGGTGTGAAAAAGGAAGGCCGATGACAGAACGCGTGACTATCAGTGGGTTATCTTTAGAGTTTGAGATTGATAGTGGTTCAGCTGTTAACGTAATTTCTAAAAAAACATATGATTTATATTTTAAAAGAGTACCGTTATCAATTACCAATAAAAAGTTATTTAGTTATACCGGCGAAAATATAGTATGGGCGTTTGTGCACTACACTGAATTTTACCGATCCGGCGATCCGGTTTTTTCCGGACCGATATGGCAGCAATGAAAAACATATGGGCGCTTGTGCACCACACTGAATTTTACCGTCCGTCATTTTACTTTTCCCCATTCCGGACCGTTTTTTTCCGTTCCGAGATGACGGCAATGAAAAACATATCTACGCTTGTGCACTACACTGAATTTTACCGTCCGGAAAAAAACGGATGGTTGTATTTTAATCATAAATCACTACATAGTATAAAACAAAGTCGCTTCCCGTCTGTCTGTCCCTATATATGCTTAAATGTTTAAAACTACGAAACAGATTTTCATGCGGTTTTCACTAATAGGTAGCGTGGTTCTTCAGGAAGGTTTTAATATATCATTTATGAAAGTTTTGTGTACATTGGTAGAAATATAACGATAATTGTCGAAAGTGCCGGCAAACGGCAAGCCGCCCGGGAGCTTTCAGCAAAAACGCTGCCTAATCCTTTCGAGGTTTAAAAAAATAATGCATATTGGGATATTTCTCTTCTATAGATCTACAAAAAAGTCCGCGATAGCATATGTCTATCTTTTAAAGATAGCATATTATAGCCATATTATCTCTCAAAAAATGGTTACGAACAATGCGGTAATTTGGAAAGCTATTTAAACGGATACAGTATTAACCCTTATCAATCTAAATACGTTAGTTGCTTTAAGCATTTTATGCACATTATTTTACTCTTTTACACCATATAATTTAAATGAATATCTTAGGAGTTATCGCAAATAAATTAACGCACGCCAAAATGAATTTAAGCGCCATTCTCACCAATAACACGTAATATATCTACCATCAAAAATATGGTTTTTGAAATTTTTGTTTGTCTGTCTGTCTGTCTGTTGTCCGTGTTTCACGCAAAAACTACTAAGCGGATTTTGATGAAACTTTTTTTGTTATATAGCTAGCCGTAGACATTCGATAGTAGTTAAAAAATAATTTTTCATCCTGCCTCAATTTATTGTGATTTCGGTAAAATGACCCCGCAGGTACCTTTCACTGATAAGAGGATGAACCCAAAATTCTTTCTGTCTTCTACGTCTTCGTACATAAAGCAATAAAGCAAGTAATTGCCGAGACGTTCCAAGGAACTCATTATTCCTCTCGTTTAAAACGCGTCCGTAGAGTGTAGTTTCAAAGAGATCACTGCGCTGCCCCGGCCAGTAAAAAACCGGACAAGTGCACAAGCTAACCATCCGTGTTTTTCATGCCACGCCGGTCCGTAAAAACACGGACCGCCGGATCGGTAAAATTCAGTTGTAGTGCACAAACGCCCTTAGGGCGTTTGTGCACTTGTCCGGTTTTTTACTGGCTGGGGCAGCGCAGTGATCTCTTTGAAACTACACTCTACGGACGCGTTTTAAACGAGAGGAATAATGAGTTCCTTGGAACGTCAGTAATTACTTGCTTTATTGCTTTATGTACGAAGACGTAGAAGACAGAAAGAATTTTGGGTTCATCCTCTTATCAGTGAAAGGTACCTGACAGGGTCATTTTACCGAAATCACAATTAATTGAGGCTTGATGAAAACTTATTTTTTAACTACTATCGAATGTCTCCAGCTAGCTATATAACAAAAAAAGTTTCATCAAAATCCGCTTAGTAGTTTTTGCGTGAAACACGGACAACAGACAGACAGACAGACAAACAAAAATTTCAAAATCCATATTTTTGGTGCTAGATATATTACGTGTTATTGGTGAAAAATAATAAAAATAATAAATAAATAAATTCTTACATTCACACCAATTATCTAAGCCCATTTTAATTTCATTAAGAAACTGTATCATGGAAAACTTGATAACGGATAAATATACACTTAAATACTTTTTGTTTGTAAATATATACATATTATACATAGTTAACACCCAGACCAAGACAAATAGACATGTTCATGCACACAAATATTTGTCTTGTTCGGGAATCGAACCCGAGACCACTGGCGCAGAAGGTGGGTAGCCTACTCCTGCGCCAAATCGGTCGTCAATCGAGAAAGGCGCTTGAATTTATTTTGGCGTGCGTTAATTTATTTGCGATAACTCTTAAGATATTCATTTAAATTATATGGTGTAAAAGAGTAAAATAATGTGCATGAAATGCTTAAAGCAACTAACGTATTTAGATTGATAAGGGTTAATACTGTATCCGTTTAAATAGCTTTCCAAATTACCGCATTGTTCGTAACCATTTTTTAAGAGATAATATGGCTATAATATGCTATCCTTAAAAGATAGACATATGCTATCGCGGACTTTTTTGTAGATCTATAGAAGAGGAATATCCCAACATGCATTATTTTTTTAAACCTCGAAAGGATTAGGCAGCGTTTTCGCAGAAAACTCCCGGGCGGCTTGCCGTTTGCCGGCACTTTCGACAATTATCGTTATATTTCTACCAATTTACACAAAACTTTCATAAATTATATATTAAAATCTTTCTGAAGAACCACGCTACCTGTTAGTGAAAACCGCATAAAAATCTGTTTCGTAGTTTTAAAGATTTAAGCATATATAGGGACAGACAGACGGGAAGCGACTTTGTTTTATACTATGTAGTGATTTATGATTAAAATACAACCATCCGTTTTTTTCCGGACGGTAAAATTCAGTGTAGTGCACAAGCGTACATATGTTTTTCATTGCCGTCATCTCGGAACGGAAAAAAACGGTCCGGAATGGGGAAAAGTAAAATGACGGACGGTAAAATTCAGTGTGGTGCACAAGCGCCCATATGTTTTTCATTGCTGCCATATCGGTCCGGAAAAAACCGGATCGCCGGATCGGTAAAATTCAGTGTAGTGCACAAACGCCCTAACTGTCGGAATTGTCGTGTTACCCATAACTTATAGCGGTCAAACACATTCTTTGAAGGTATTTGTGGTTCACGCGGAGGGCCCGCCGCTGTTAGGTCGAGATTTCATTCATCGATTTAATTTAGAGATCGTCCCCGCCCCCCGCCCCGCGGCCGCGGCCGTGCACTCGGTGCGCGCAGTGCGCACAACAGCCGGCCGAGCGCGCGACCGGGCCCAGTATTATAGAACAGTTAGTTTGCATGTTTCCAAAGGTGTTTTCGGGGAATCTAGGTCTATTTAATAAATATAAGATAAGCTTACGCTTGAAACCCGACTCTAAGCCGGTTTTCTTTAAAGCAAGGTCTGGGACCGTACTCTGAAACGCAAATCCGAAACTTCGGTTAGCCCCGCCCCTATCACTCGATTCCGTCATGACTCGAGAGTGAGCGGGACGGGGCTAACCGAAATTTCGGATTTGCGTTTCAGAGTAGGCCCTCAGTTCCGTACGCATTAAAAGAAAAAATTGATATGGAACTCGATCGGTTGTTGTCATTAGGAATATTAATACCGGTCGATCACTCCGAATATGCGTCGCCGATTGTACCCGTGTTAAAAAAGGATGGTAGTGTTCGTATTTGTGCTGATTTTTCGGTCACTATAAATAAGCAGTTAATTGTCGACCAGTATCCTTTACCTACTGTCAATGACCTATTAAGTAGATTACATGGTGGAACACAATTTAGTAAGATAGACTTGTCTATGGCGTATAACCAGTTTGTGTTAGACGATGAACAAAATTTAACATGCATTAATACGCATCGCGGTTTATTTAAATTCACGCGCTTAGTTTTCGGCTTATCGAGCGCACCAGCTATATTTCAGCGCGCAATGGAATGCTTGCTCTCGGGCATTGATGGTATAATATTCCTATTAGACGATATACTTATTACAGGGTCCACTAAAGAGCTCCATAAACAAAGGCTGATCGCAGTATTAAAACGCTTAGACGATGCGGGGCTAACTGTACAAAAGAGTAAATGTGATTTTTTTAAAGACGAAATTTCTTATCTTGGTCATGTCATAGATAAAAATGGGGTCAGAAAGTCGCCCGAAAAAGTAAAGGCTATTATAAACGCTCCGAAACCAGGTAACGTATCACAGTTACAGTCATTCCTAGGCCTGACTAACTATTATAGAAATTTCGTACCTAACGCATCATCCGTATTAAGTCCGTTATATGAGTTATTAAATAAGAATACGAAATGGGTTTGGTCTAGAGTACATGATAACGCGTTTAATAAAATTAAAAATATTTTGGCTTCGGACAAAACATTGGCGCATTTCGACCCCAAAGCAAAGTTAATTTTAACAGTTGATGCATCGCCGACAGGTTTGGGCGCAGTTCTTTCTCAAATTAGTAATGACGGGTTAGAAAGACCGTTATCTTTTGCTTCGCGTACGCTAACGTCAGCAGAGAAGAACTACGCTCAAATTCAGAAAGAGGCTACAGCTATTATTTATGGCGTAAGACGATTTCACCAATACCTTTATGGTCGATCTGAACCGTTTGTGCTCCGCACAGACCACAAACCGTTATTAGCTATTTTCGGTCCCCATAAAGGTATCCCCGAGGTGTCTGCAAATCGGTTGCAGCGGTACGCCATATTTCTAGCGGCATATAATTATGTAATAGAGTACATAAGCAGTAAGCAAAACAGTGCAGATTATTTGTCTCGGGCGTGCGATCAGTGCGATATCAAAAGTGAGGGCGATAACCTCACGGACTGCGAGGACCGCGCAGCTTATGTTAATTTCGTGATTGACGGTGCTCTGCCCGTGACGTTAGACGTCCTGCGTCGCGAGACGGGCCGCGATAACATTCTGAACGTAGTCAAAGGTTACGTGACAAATGGTTGGCCTAGGAAAATAAATAATGCGGACGTTAGACCATTTTTTAATTGTCGATCACAATTGGCGTACGAAAACGGTATCTTACTGCGTGGTCATAAGGTCGTGATTCCCAAAACACTGCAAAATATAGTTTGTAGGGAGTTACATAGCTCGCACTTCGGGGTGGTAAAAATGAAGTCGGAGGCTCGCAAGCGGCTGTGGTTCCCGGGCGTGGACGCGGCGCTGGAGCGGCTGGCGGGCGCGTGCGGCACGTGCTGTGCGCTGCGGCCCGCGCCGCCGCACGCGCCGCTGGCAGCCTGGCCGCCGCCCCCGCACGCATTTTACCGCATACATATCGATTTTCTAGGGCCGATCCACAATTTTATGTTTTTAGTTATTGTGGACGCGTATAGCAAATGGGTAGAATGTTACGATGTGTCCTCGACTCATAACACAAAGGCGGTAATCACGAAGTTATGCGACTTTATTTCAAGATTTGGAATTCCACACGTTTTGGTGAGTGATAACGGTACTTCGTTTACTTCGGAAGAATTTTTAAATTTTTGTCGGCTTAATGGTATCAAACACATATTATCTCCCGCTTATCATCCATCTAGTAATGGACAAGCTGAGAGCTTTGTCAAAATTGTAAAAAAGGGGCTGAAAGGTATTATTTTAGAGGGTTGCAATAAAAAAGATGTAAATAGTAAGATTTCTAAGCTTTTGTACGACTATAGAAACTCTAAAAATAGCACCACTGGTAAGTCACCCGCGGAAGTTGTGTTCGGCCGCTCCTTAAGATCCAGGCTAGATTTGTTAGACCCAGCCACACCGTCACCGTCCTCCACAGAACTCACTAGAACCATCGAGCGAAATCAGTGCTTACAGGCTAAATATTACAAAGGGGTACAAAGAACGACTTTCAAAGAAAATGACGATGTGTGGGTTACTAAAAATATAAACAATACTAAATTCAATTGGATTCAAGGAATAATTCGAAAGAAAATCGGCAAAGTTATGTATGTTGTTTACATACCAGATTTACAAGTAGAGGTTAAAAGACATTTGGATCAGATTAGACCAAGACGGTACTCGTCGTCGTCAGAGAATATCCAAGATTGGGACCCGGACGTCGTCCCCGATCTGTGGACACAGCCTGCGGCGCATGCGGCCTCGGCCTTGCGGCCAGAAGGAGGAGGGAGAGTGGCGAGCGACCGGGTACAGCCGCCGGACGCGGTCGACAGCGACGACGGCTCCGGCCAGGCGCCGGCGACTCCGCCACCGGCTGCGGTCGATATTGACGGCTTTTCCCCGACGCTGGCGACACCGCCGCCGACATATGCCGCCAGGAGGCGACAAGCCGTTACCCCGGTATTCTCAACCCCTACGTCTGATCAAAGCAATGATGACACATCAGTCGCTCATGACATAGTTTAAGTATCTTTAGGGTTAAGTTCTTTGGTTTCTGTTTTATATGGGTTTCATATGGTTTATGTTTTATCTGGGTATATGTTTGTCTACCTAATCCCTATCTTATGGGGGAGGAATGTTATATATTTACGTGGAATGAAACGCACGGGCTGCGTCCCGGCGCTAGCTGCGCATGCGCAATAATAAATTAGTGTGAAACTGACTAGCGAGTTTGATTGCCGACATATTCCCGCTCCTCAAATATAACATTATTGAAAATATATTGAAAGGAATTTCTTTCGAGTGTGAGGGTAGTAATATCTTCACATTGATGAAATAAACGTTTGCCAACTAACAGCGCGTTAGAAGTATTGGATAAATTCGGCGCTTCTCCTATCGACTCCGTAGTTCAGTGGTTAGCGCGTTAGGACAGTGAAAGGTCGTGGGTTTGAGTCCCATCGGAGCTGTTGACGAATCGATTTTTTCTAATATTTCATTTTCAATATTTTCAGGTAGAAACAAGATTTATTCTCATTATTTGACGAAGTGTTATTATGGGATGTGATTGCGTTACTGCGATATATAGGTAAATTCATTGCCAAGACTAGTGTCACAAGGTCATAAGCAATTAAAATGTATGATTGTTTGAAGTCTAACTTTTACTAAAACTCTAAAATTCCATAAAATCGTCGGCGATTTTCCTAAGAGGATACCGTATAAAAGTCGCAGTTATTTATTCTGTCGCAGCGATCTGTTCCGTCGCAACGCGTGTCAGCTAGCCTTAACGTTCTCAATTCGTCTCCTCTAGGGCGTTAATAAAATATGCGAGACACGTGTTGTCGTGCATTCATCTATTATTACTGTGCCTCGGCGCCAGGTGAGCTTCAATGTTTTGGTTAATCTTCTTAGGATTGCTAAGAGATATTACAGTTTTTAGAGACGTTTTATTTATGTACTTACGAAACTATGTTTTATATGTTAGGTATTCTTGTAAGGGCCTTGAAGCCTTGGCCTTGGCGACCCGACTGACAACCGACACGACATCAATATATGAAAGTCGGCGCCAGTATGTCGTATGTCGGTATGTCGGAGGAGTTCGTGGCGCAGTAGTAAACGCGCTCGACTTGCATTCGTTGAAGTTAAGCAACTTTCGCAATGGTCGGTCACGGGATGGGTGACCTATATTATTATCTCGAGCTCCTCCGTGCTTCGGAAGGCATGTTAAGCCGTTGGTCCCGGCTGCGCTTGCATACGTTTATACCCACCAAACCGCATTGGGCCCATGTGGTGGGTCATGGCTCATTCGCCTTTTCCATCCATAAGGAAGGCCTGTGCCCAGCAGTGGGGCTTATAATGGCTGATGATGATGATTGTCGCTATATGAAACAGCCCGTGTACCGGCTAAAAATATGGATATGGACATGGGCTTCATTTGACATTTGAAACCCATATTTTGTGCTTATATGGGCATAATATGGGCTTCAAATGTCAAATGAAGCCCATGTCATACCCATATTTTTTAGCCGGTAGCCCCCCTGGCCTACTAGAAATATTTCGATCAGACTACCTTTTTTTTATTAAGAGGAGAATGCGATCTTAAAGAGCTTAGACTAAATACTGAGGTAAGTAACTGGAGTTTCCACCCTGAATAAAAAAAGTGTGCCCAGCAAATTTGACATTTGTACGTAGTGGCTGTCAGTTGTCTCATATGACCATACGTATTTTTTCAAAGTGTAGGTGAGACGGAAGACAGCCACAGTGCCACAAAAAAGTGTTAGTACTGCACTCTCCAGTTACCTCAGTATTTAGTCTAAGCTTTTTGGGCATACCAAACGGCATGTTGGACTCGGTCACACCACACCGAGGGCATGTTGCTCGCCGCACCCAGCCCTCCCGCCAAGCCTAATAGGCTTCGCGTCAGGGCTGGGCGGTTAGCAGTGGCGAAGGGTTCATTTCATACGTGCCGATTCCCATCGGCTTCCTATTTAAATAGAAATAGAAATAGAAAATCATTTATTTTGACAACACATAACACTTACACAATTAAAAATACCTAAAACTGCACTTCACCGATCCACTACGACCGACTTTGACGACCGATTTGGTGCAGGGGTACCTGCCTTGTGCGCCAAAGGTCTCGGGTTCGATTCCCGAATAAGACAAATATTTGTGTGCATGAACATGTCTATTTGTCTTGGTCTGGGTATAGTAAGTATGTATTTACAAAAATAAGTATATACTTATGTAAGTATATATTTATCCGTTAAGTTTCTAGTTTCCATAACACAGTTTCTTAATGAATGTCACTACAACGCAATGTTACCGGATATTTTAAGTACATATATTTTGTTCATTCAATTAAGTATTGGTAAGAATTAGGAAGAAAATTTTCGTATTATAATTGCAGTATTGACAATGTTGAAATATGTTTAATAATGTATAATATATACAGGATAAATTTTTGACCAGTGCACAAATTTTTAGGATCAACTCAGAATCGGAAAGTGAACAACTTTCTCCTAGAAATACGACAAAAATTTTTGGACTCCCCATACACATACGATCACGTGATCAGTCCGATTTGTATGAAGAGTCAAAAAAATTTTGTCATATTTCGTCCTATGTTTCTAGGAGAAAGTTGTTCACTTACCGATTCTGAGTCGATCTTAAAAATTTGTGCACTGATTAAAAATTTACCCTGTATATATATGATGGCATAGTAATATACTTAATAAAGAACTTTTTGAAAAAAAGTGCTGAGTTTTCCACAATCTTTAAAAATGTTTATTATACAAATGCAAAGTGTGAAATGGCTCTTAACGATTGTTAAATAAGTCGTCACAGCTAGACATAATGATTCCTTCAAGGATCGCCAAAACTCCCAAATGTATACCTACACAGAAGTGCATAAACATAGCACAATCTTCAATCACAATCAAATCGAACTGAGTAGTAAGAAATTCCCTTTAACCCCTTACATTTACACTACGAGACCGTGTCAAATCTTCACCAAATGCACGTCTACTTTGAACCCTATGGTTATGGTAATAGGGCACTCCTCTTAGCATGATAGTTATCGAACTTGCGGATAGTTCTCAACTTCCCAGAGAGCCCTTGCCTCCTCAAACACAAATCGGGAACTGATTGAGTTCCGGGCACCTAAAATGGCTCTTTTAATGCTGATTCGGTTTATTGTAACATTTTATTTATTATTTTTAATTTTACTTTATTTTCAGACTTTACAATCCACCTTTTTTAATTACTTAGGTATACAAACTTTTGTATTCTTATTCTATATTTTTCTAATATTGATAAAGAAAACGAAAACTAGACTTTTTCGCTCTATCGCACCCTTATATACAGGGTGTTAGGGGCACCGATGCAAAAACTTTAACCATGGCTTCAGGCCATCATGCTGAACAACGTACAGCAAGAATTTTTTGTCGGAAAGGAAAAAACAAAATCGACTTTTCATACAAATTTAGCAACTAATCGGGACATTTTGTATGGAGAGTCGAAATATTTTTTTCATTTCCGACAAAAAATTCATGCTGTGGGTTGTTCTGTGCTTCATATAAATTTAGTGCGGGTCAGTTAGTCAGTTGGTCAGTTTAGCTCTAATAATAAAACATTAAATCGAGAGTCATATTATGATTCTCCTGTAACCATTTTAGCTCTCCTGCATGTAAACCACAACATTAATTCCGTTCAGATACCATCATTGTATCGGAATCTCGACCGTAAATCAAAAGCGATAGATGTGTTTCCGCCATCTAATATTCACACGTGAATATGTGGCAGAGTTCCGATACAACGAGTAAATGCGTACCTATGTCCATTTTGAACCCTATCTTTAAGTGCAAAGAAGTTTATTTTAAACGCTATTTTTAGAATACGCATGTAATTGTTGTTCTATTGATACTGGCCGCATTCAAATTTATGTTTGCGAACCTCTTCCGTGTAGAAAGAAGAATTTTTCTTCTTTTATACATTGAATTGGACTGTCCAAGTCATTTTAAACGGAATTAAATTTTATCTTTATTTTCTGTCTGCCATCTTCTTTTGTTATGTCTTTTGTTTTGTAACTAACTTAATTTATGTAAATAAAACACACACAAGCACTAACTCCCTCAATCATAATAAAGCATTGTGAATGCAACACTATAATACCATTTAATTAAAGTTACATTTAACCTAAGAAAATCTAAAATACCCATAATAAAAGACAAACAAATTATCCATTCCGTCTTATTTCTTAGTAAATAAATTAACACTAATTTCTCTACCTAAGCAAACGAATTCGGTTAATTCGAAGGAAAAACCCGATTTATCCACTTCCAAAGGGCAGAATTAGCTAATCTATTCGATCCCGATATTAATAGGTGTGGCTTGAGACAAACTGCTGCGAGGGAAGATGCGCCGTTACTTATCAACCTTGTTTTGGGCAGCCCTAAAACCACTTGGAGGGTTCCCATTCGTATGTTGAAGGCGATCACAAGGAAATCGTCTCTATGTCGCCATGACTGTCACAAATTAATTGCTATCATTGAATTGCTACCATTCAGATACCCCCTAGTGGTACGGTGGGACTTTTAAAATTAAACGATACCACCAGCTAAAGTGCCGAAGTGCTATGCTGAGCTTCGAGTATTCAGGCTATATTACTCAAAGGTGCTGTCGGTAGTGGACATACAATTATTATCAGTTATCTCATCTCTCGTATTTTAGTCTAGGAACTATTTAAATAAATAACTAATTAGATCTATTTTGCTATCATATCAAGAAACGTGGCGCGTAGAAACAGCTTTGAAGAGTTTTATTGTTTTTGTTTAGTAGCTAAGCACTTACTGAATTATTTGTTTGAACCGTTATCTCTTACAAAAGGCAGAATTAGCTAATCTCTTCGATCCCGATATTAATAGCGATATTATAGCGCTTAAACCTTTTTAGGTATTCTCTTTGGTCACGAAGAGTCACACGATATATTGTTGCGATGCGAGGGAAGGCAAAACCTTTCAACCTTGTTTTGGGCAAACCACTTCGAAGGTTCAACGTATTCTGAAAGTAGGTAATGGTGTCTTTGTCGCCATGACATATTGTTTTACTATGCCATGACGGACGATCACTGGAAATTTGCTAAACGTAACTATAAAGAAAGGTGCTGAAAGCAAACTTGCTGAGTAGAATTAGCTAAGGAATTTCGTTGCAGTACTTTGAGTTTTTCTTTTTGTCTTTATTTCAACCTTTTAAAAAACTTGTTTAGTTAATTTAAATGGTATTTTTATATCGCGAGGAAATCTTAGAAGTGATTCAAGACAGGAAATGGGGCCACCACTATTTTACTCCTTATTTAGTGTAGTTTTTAAGTCGTTTATAATATTTCCGATAAATAATTAATACTCAATACCTTTTAATATATATTTATAGTTTTAATGGAAAATGAGTTCACTAATTATGCTGAATTCAACTATTACTTATTTAATATCACTTCCTCATGTGTCCCCCAATTTATCTCACGGTCCACTTCCTCATTTATTTCACGGTCACAGGAAAACTGCTCTGTATTGAATAATAAATGTTATTATATAAAAAACACTTTCAACGTCCTAAATAATAATAGACCTTCTGTACACGTAATAAGGCCCAAAGTATCGCTATCAGCGACCGTCTTAATCACGGTCTGCTGCTCATTACTCAGGAGGAGTTGGGCTAATTGCCACGTTTGTAGGTCGAAAACTACCCCCACCGCCCCCCCCCACCTTGAGGAAAGGGGGGAGCGGTACGGGAATATTTACGAATAGTTTGATTGGGCTAACAGCCTGGAGATGTCGTCTTGGCGATGGAACTGTACAACTACGCTACGAGTAGTCTACAACCGGAGTGTGGTTGTTATAGTTAGTTTAATTAGATACTATCGTCTCATTTTTCCATTTACAATGTTACATTTATATAAAGACGACCTCCGTAGCTAAGTGCTGTGCCCATCAGTTTTCAAGGTGCGGCTATCTCTGGCGATCCCGGGTTCGATTCCCGGTAGGGAAATATTGAAAACAAACTTTTCAATATCTCATCGGGTCTGGGTGTTTGTGGTCGGGTGTTGTACCCGTCGTTGTTTCCGATTTCCATAATACTAGTGCTCAAGTTTGGTGTTGGAACAATGTATCTGATGGTGCCCAATATTTATTTATTTATTTATATAACAACATTTTATTATGATAGAAGAAATTCAGCATACGAGTATGCTTATATCTTTATACTAGCGGATCCTCGCGGCTTTACCCGCGTGGTACCCGTTCCCGTGGGAATATCAGGATAAAATATAGCCTATGTCATTAGGGAAGAATGTAGCTTTCTAATGGTCAAATCATTTTCGAGATCGGTCCAGTAGTTTCGGAGCCTATTTGATGCAAACAAACAATCAAATCTTGCCTCTTTATAATATTAGTATAGATAGAATAGTATAGAAGTATAGATTACCGCGGTACCTAATACAAGTTTTCTATTTATTTTAATTTTTAGTTTTTTGCATTCACAATGCAATTTTTATTACTGAAAAATGGAAAATGAAGTATTTAGAAAAAATCGACCCGTCTCACAACTAGCTCCGATGGGACTCGAACCCACGACCTTTCGCTTTCCGGGCGACTGCTCTAACCACTGAGCTACGGAGTCGTTAGGAGAAGCCTCGAATTTATCCGTATCCAGTGCGTAAGATGTATTGGATAAATTCGACGCTTCTCCTAACGACTCCGTAGCTCAGTGGTTAGAGCAGTCGCCCGGAAAGCGAAAGGTCGTGGGTTCGAGTCCCATCGGAGCTAGTTGTGAGACGGGTCGATTTTTTCTAAATACTTCATTTTCCATTTTTCAGTAAGTTTTCTATTACTTGTTATAATAATAATGACTATATAAATATAACACAACACACAGCAGGTACATAGACACAATTTGTAAATCATTACGGGAGCATCTCGCTCACAACACATTACCACCTTGTAAAGTATGGAGGCACCTCGGCACAGATTGCCTCATTAATTTAACAGCGTGCAACACTTAAGCCAGTGTTGCCAGCATTTCCCCAAATGAAGTGGCGGGCCACCTTGCCAGCACTAAAAATCACCCACACATTCCCTTATTGCAAAGCTATAAAGCTCAAAATCGCTTGCAGCAAAGCTATTGTTTAAGGTGGTCTAAGTATGAGTACAACGGAGTTAAGTTCAAGGCATTATCGCCCTTGCGAGTTCAGGTAGTCAGGGGTCCCTTTTGATTTGTAGGGTAATATTCTCTGAATATTGCCTACTTCATTACTGTTAATTTACATCCTTAAATGGGGGTTTGGAGAAATTTTGATTGTGTTTAACGTGCTCCGTGTTTCTGTAGTTTCGTAGTCTATTGGCTACGAAATCCGTAGCGGAGATAAATCGTAGTCAAGACTACGACAAGTCGTAGAATTGAACGTTTGTTTTTTTTAAACAAGGGTTAAATTCGTTAATTTTTATCGATAAATGCTTAAATGATTTTTTTTGAATAGTTAAGAAAAATTTGAAGGAGAAAAATAATAAGTAGGTAATAAGATTTTGCTTTGAAAGGAACTATGAATCAAAGCTTAATCGTAGTCGAAAAAAAAACATTTACTTATTTTATAATTGTTGTGCATTATTATGTTTCGGTGGTTAGAGTTAAGATAGCCAGTTCTTTAGTGATTGAGGATCCTGGGAGTAGTGCGCTTCCACCTTCAGCCTTATCATATTTAACATCGGGTGTGATTACTCCGTTGTGGATAAAAAAAACAAATGTAGAACCAATAACTTAATGGTGGTGCAATATGATTAAGTACAGAAAAATATAATTAGAGTACAAAAGTAAATAGATTTTATTTTCAAACGAAATGTTAGTTAGTTAGTTCCAAAGCAAAGTCGACTTAAAAGTAATAACGACATAATTAACGAAATTTCTATTATATTCGCTAATGCTTCGGTCAACATCGCATTTGTTGATGGCCAGTCAAACATTCTAACCCTGTACCATCATCTGTTAGCGCAATATCGAAGTAATGGATGCTGAGACGGAACTATACACTGCGTATAGCGCCATCTCTTTCACAAATGTCACTTCGACAGCTCGAAGTATAGTCCGTAGGGAGTCCATATGCGTTGTTTGCCCTTTTTACAAATGTATTTTGCGATAATTTGCTTTGGGGTATAAGTATAATTGATCGTGTTATGCCCGCGGGCTGTTTTAAGGTCAAATGCGTTAAAGGTCCTTTTTTAAATTGCATGTTTTAGGGTTAGAATTTGTTTTTTTAATGAGCTTGGATTCTTTCACATTTGGTGGTTAGTCAAATAACGTTCATAGTGATTATATTTTTAAATACTTTTTTTATTGACATTTTATCGCTTTGCGCCATGTAAGAAGAGCAAAACCTAACTTTTCTTGTAGTTTTTAAGAAATCAATCAAATCAAATCAAATAAACTTTATTGCACCAATAAATACACGGACAAGTTTAAAAAGAGACAAGAAAATACACAATAGGCGGCCTTATTGCTACATAGCAATTTCGTCCAGGCAACCTTGAGTGAAAGAAATAAATAAAAATGATAATAGGGGAATGGGTGCTGAAAAAGAATATAAAATGATGGAGTAAAAGTATATACTTAAAATATTAATTACTAAAGGAGATATATACTTAGATAATATTATAAGTTAGGAGAGGAAATGACTTTTAACTTGATTACCAAAGGACACCAGAGTCTGAGCCTTTCTGATACACTCTGGAAGCGCATTCCACAAGAGAGCGGCACGCACGGACAAGGAATAGGAGAGGAAGTCGGAAGTGTGACGCGGGATTTCTAAGGCAAGGTTAAAAGTAGAACGCAAGGTACAATGTGTGGACGAAGATCGAAAGGAGAAACAATTTTTAAGATATGGTGGGGAAGTAGGTAGGAAAAGGATAGAGTACAGGAGCTTGAGTGTGTGTAAGTCCCTGCGCCTTAAAATCTAGTGTAGATGGGGACAAAATGATTTAATGTTTTTTTTTATATTATTTGTGAAAGCGTTTAAAATAAGCACACTTTGATAATTAATTTTTTTTTATGATGTTAATTGCTTAAATTTTTTCTGTGTGATACTCAACTCCATGATGTTTGTGATATTAATCAATTTTGCACACCTATCCCATTGGTTTTGAATACTCAAATTCCCATTGGGTAAGAATAATGCGCTCAGATTTTTTAATACAACACCAATTATTGTAAACTTACCTATATTCCGCAAATAAACAATTTGATTGATGTGAAAAGCATTTTAGACCTATAACTTCTGGAACACATAACAAAAAAAAACGATAATCAAACTGGATTACAGTTGGACAAAATTGCAGGCATCTTGCTGCTTGCTTACTTGTAATAAAATAAATCATTAATTACGATTATCTTTTTCATTTGTTAAGATTAAAATGTGGTGCGAATCGAATCATTAATCAGACCTAAATAAATACAGGTGGCTTAAAAAGAAGGGTTGCTCGAAAAGTGTTTAAGTATTAAAATTTGTGTCGAGTTCTATAAGAATTATAAAATATAATACTTAATAATAATAAAATTGGTTATGTTAACCATTGGTTAACCTATACGAACACCAATCACATGCGTTAACCAACCAAATAACCAACGGTTAACGTAACCGACTGTTGGTGAACTCAGAGTTCAACCTTAGAGCTTTATAATAATTATAAAAATTCAAAAATAAAAAAAAAAACTAATTTCATTTTAATTTAATTATTTATTCAATTTATGTTGAGGTAACAACACTATGTATGAACGTCAAAGAAGCTACGCCATCGGTTCGCAAATCCTACGGCGGGAGACCTTGTGAGAAGAACCGGCAAGAAACTTGTTTTCTCCTTGTGTTATTTCATACAGAGTCGTCTAATTGAAAACTGACCTTCACACAATTAGTAAAAATAATGTTCAAACAAAAACATGATATTTTTAATTAACCTTATTCTTTAGAAAACATGCTGACATATAGTGCGATACAAACTTCATGTTGGGGCTGTAAAATACGGTATTTTACTGATTTTTTTTTATTTCTTTAAAATGTTTTTTGAAATATTAGCTACACAAAACAAGTTTTCATTTTGAATTATCTTGAATATTTTTAAAGATATAGGACTTCAAACTTTATAATTAGACAAGGACAGGACGCTATCTTAGTGACGTCAGTGGGTTAGTAACGTCATAGTCACGCCATAGAAGATTTCGTTTTAGAAAGAGACAATCAAACAGACTATAATTCTTTTATTATAAAACAGATTCAAATTATTTTTTCACATTTGGTATTCTTAATTGCAATATTTTTTAACGTCATCATTAAATATCTACATTTCAACAACAGTAAAATACCCTATTGTAACGTTATTAAATAATAGTTTAACCAACAAATTGTCACTCAAATTACTTTTAAGTAATATTTATGGATTAGAAAGCAACTAGGTAACAATTAATTTAAAATAATTAACATTGACGAGTTAAACGGAGTTAAATAAACGGTTCTTTTCCAAGGTCTCCCGCCGTAGGGTTTGTGAACCGATGCTGGCGTATTTGACGTTCACAAGTTCTGGTATCATCCTAGACTGAATAAAAGTTATTCATTTTCATAAACAAACAGTAGTGGTGGTTTGGTTTTATTACAATAATAAAATACAAACTTTTTTTAAGAAGTTGCGTCTTCCAATTATTGTCTTTCATTTATCTGATCAATAATAGATTTGATTAATAGACGCATTGCTCAACCAATTATGATAAAATCATCTATATTTCATCCCAACACTTTATTTCACCACATTAACACTAGTTAATGCGATTTCCGACACGATTGTACCAAAACAATCCACTACAATAGCTTCAAATAAACCATTAGATAAGTATCAGAAATGAAATTTATCTCGGTATTGTTCGCCATAATTTAGTGGCAATTTAAAATAAACGACGAGCCATAAAGGCGACGCTTCGGAGTATTCCTCTGAGGCTTGCTCAACCGGGAATCAAACTGGAGCCCTCGCTAACGAGTGCCGTTTACAACGAACCCATATGGCCGGGTGAGGGGCAGTTGTAATATGACAACTAGTAATGATAAATAATTCTTGTTTGATTTTGTCATTGTTTGTTTTGTGGAACTTAAGTGTTTGAGTGGAAAGGACAGGTTTTTTTTTGTAGCGATGAGTGTTTAGTTTTAATAGTAAACTAAAAAAAAATAAAAAATTTAGGTAGCAAGGTTGTTAATAAATTAGAAGCTACAAAAATAACAGCAATGTCTGTACTAATAAATAATTATAAAATTAACTGCTCTGTATTATTATCATGACCTTAACTTATTTTTCCTAGGGTTAACCTAAAGTTCTTTTTACAAAGGATGATCGACTCCCAAGTAACTCAAGTGGCTCTCATTACAAGAATGATTCACGCGACAGTAATCCTCATTATTATAATTTTATAAAAGCTTTCCAAAAATAGTTAATTGCCAGTCTATGGCCCTGTCGTGTTCATGGCACATTCTACATGGACTTTAACACACCACAGAATATCAGCGTTGCAGGTTGCAGGTGATGCCCATGCTGCATATGAAGTGGTAGCCATTTTGGTTTTACTCTACTGATCTTAATTTTTTATGTGAACCGAATTTACTTTATATGAAACTGAATATTTTAAATTAAATGGATGATAATGATGATCCAAGATATCCTCGATAACGGCGGATAAACCGTATTCATTAATAAAAACTCTCATCCAAGCGCGTTAATTAAGGTAATTATAGCCGCCGCCGATTACGCGCATTGTCCACGCGGCAATTACCGCGCGATAGCCGCGCGAATATTTCATCATAATTGGCCGAGCTTTGTTTAAAGGGCCGGGGAAGTAGCGTCGGCAAGTTAACACGACACGACAACCGACACCAGCATCATCATCCTTAGACATTTAATGTACCCACTGCTGGGGCACTGGCCTTCCTTATGAATGGATAAGGAGAATGGGCCATCACATCACCCACCACGCGGGCCCATCGGTGGGTTTTAACGACTGCAAATGCAGCCGGGATCAACGGCTTAACGTGCCTTCCGAAGCACGGAGGAGCTCGAGATGAAAAGTTTTTATCCCGCGACCGACCATTGCGAAAGTTGCTTTACCTCAACAACCACTACGTCACGGGATCCTGAACACCGACATCAATTGAATAAAATTGTCGATGCCGGCAGGTGTCAGCCTTATCACCACTTAACAAGGTGTGTTATAGGCTAAGTGCTACCTCGTTGTGAAAAAAAAAGAAATTTAGGGTCGAGGCCGCACTGGTACGGCGCGCGGCGAACGGCGACAGTGTCGAGAAAGTGACGATAGGAACAAACTTTTGCTTATCGTTTGTGTTTAAATGAATTTGTTTTGAAGGGAAATGATCCCATTTTCATGAAAACAAGAAATAGGGAAGTTATGTGATAGGCTGGTGGGAAAATATTTTATTATTTTTATCATGCTTAGAACACCCTGAATGAGCATCATCATCGTCTTACTGACCTTATCCCAATGCTATTTGGAGTCAGCACAGTATGATTTCCTTCACTCTGCTTTTTCACCTCACCTGTCATCTCCTCTTGTCTTTTATTATCATTTTGTATTTAATATTTTTTTAATAATAATTTGGTTAACTGTTTTGCTCACCGTACCCGGTTATACCCGTACACAATTAAGCCGGTTACAGCGGCGGCGGTAATGACGGTGTCATTTGCGCGGTGAATTATAATTGTTCCGATAACACCCAGGTACTCTACTGTATACCTATATATTGTATTATATATACCTCAGTGCTCGCACTCTCGTTTAGATATATCCCAGTAGGAACAATACCCAGGTTGATAATTATGATAAATAACGTTATTTGAATACATAATTCATACTAATATTGTAGGTGTAAAGTAAAATACTAATATAATGCGGAGATGACGGTGTCATATGTGCGGTGAAATACTGAGGTATAATATAATAATATGTATGTACTTACCCCAGTTAGGTAATTGTACCTACCTACCTATGCTTAAGGTGATTGCACCATAATCATAATTTGCCATTTAAAATCCCCGCTGCTGGGGTACAGGCCTTTCATATTATTATACCAACCACGCGGGCGCAATGCGGATTGGCTAAAAATGCTGCCATTAAATGGCTGATGATGACGTTCATTACTTCATTAATAAAACGCAGCAATATCAACCCCTTCCCGTTAACCTGATTACCGATGCACATTTAAAAAGCGCAACCATTTGAGCTTAAATAATAAACGCACACGCCACTGATTCCCAATACAATCTTCAACAGGTGTTTAATTGACACCCTACTTTAGTGGGACACCTGTATATTATACACAATAACGATTTTTAGCAAGTATTGTCAATGAAAATAAAAAAAACTGGTGTCACTCCGGGAGTGCCGGCAGAAGAAAAAGGGCTCCCTAGACATTTTCACAAAAAAAAAAGGAATTTGACAAAAAAAGAGAAAAAGTACGGACTGGATTTGAACCGAGGTCTTCTGGCTTCAATGCCGCCCGTTTTCTAACTGAGCTATCACAACTTTGGAAACGGTGGCGGCCTTCGTATTCTAATGACATTGTAACAGTTTTTCGATCAGAAAAATCAGGTCACGTGTCCGTCTTACGAATTTTTGATCTGACGGTCACGTGCCCTGAGCCTGACGCGAGTTTAACATTTTTTACCCATCACAAAAAGTGCACAACGCCCGCCGCTAAAGAAGTTTTCACTTCAAAAATTCCTTAATGTTTGGGCCTTTATAGAAATATATGATGCTACGTCGTAGCTCCTAGTCTAGCTACGAAATTTAGACTACGTGCTACGGATATGATCCTGACAAAATGTAGCAACTTTTACATGTAGCACTCTTTTTTTTATACACAACGGGGTAGCACTTAGCCTTCATCACAAAGGCTGAAGGTGGAAGCGCACTACTCCCGGAGTCCTCAATCACTGAGGAACTGGCTATCTTATCTCTACCTGCCGGAACACCATTATGCTGAAAACATTATTGTTATGGCGTCAGACTTAGATAAGATGGTGGTAGCTAGCCAGGCGAACTAAGAACACGTCCTTCCACCAACCAAACCGAATACAATATGTACCGCCACTGGGAATTTAACCCTCTTGGCCTGAAATCGGTGGTGTGAACCACTAGACCACAAAGGCGGTTACAGGTTACTCACCCTATATTTTAAATAGTTGGTATTTTATTGTAATAACAACTCAATTACCATTTCTTCAACCATCTTTTTAGTCCCGGACTGCAAAATGGGGTTGTTAATAAGTTTGACGTGTCTGTGTATCTGTCTGCCTGTCTGTGACATCGCAGCTCCTGAACGAATGGACTAATTTTGATGCGGTTTGTTTTGTTCGAAAGCTGGCGTAATCTATGTTTCTTAGATATAATTTGTGAAGATCTGTTCAGTCGTTCAAAAGTCATCAGCTCTTTTAGTTAACTGCAGTATGGATCTGAAGCGCATTTAATTGATATTTACTTACAAACGTTTGTATGTAATTAAGAAAGAATAAATAAAAATAAAATTCAAAAAATAAAAAAAAACCAGCACAATAATAAATAAAAAGTTAAAATATAAATATTCGGAAAATGAAGTATTGCTCTGAGCAGTCGCCCGGATAGCGAAAGGTCGTATTGGTTCGAGTCCCATCGGAGCTGGTTGTAAGACGGGTCGATTTTTTCTAAAAACTTTATTTTCCATTTTTCTACCATTAAAATTGCATTGTGAATGCAAAAAAATTTAAATAATATAAATATTCTCTCTCGGTCGGGAGGCCACAAAAAGAGAAACTTAGTGCTAAAAGTGAAATATGCGGGTATTTTTTTTATAAAACTTCAGTACCATTTCTTCAACCATCTTTGGAGGAGATCGAGATGAACAGTTTTTGGTCACCCATCCCGTGACCGACCATTGTGAATGTTGCTCATTAAAAAGAAACAGCTTACTGCTTATTGTCGCCCTATTCACGACACCTGTTTGTAATAATTGGCCATTTTGAGAATGTGAATGCACGTGTTGTAGGATTAGCCACGTGCTTCGTCATAGGCCCACAAAAGGACGAAGGAAATAATGTTTGAATAGATTTTTAGAATTAAACTTTCTTGAAATATTGTTTGATTTATTGTTTTTAGAATTTTATTAGGTCTCGGAAAGAAAAATATTCTAACGCTCACTCGGTTTTATGTTATTTTGTAACGATAACACTCATTATAAATGTCCTCTAGTAAGGGCCGCACCAATGTCTATGCTTGAATCTTTATCCACTCGATGGGATAGAAAATACCTGTGGATCCACTGGTGGATTCAAGAGGAGAAAAATTAGCTTTGGCTCCACCGGTGGATTCAAGGGGAAAAAAATAGCCATCGATCCACCGGTGGATCTTCGTCAGGTGGATTCTAGTGGAACGAGGGAATTGGTGAGCGTTAAAATATTTGTATCTACAAATATTTATCTAGTGCGAGAACCTAACCCATGGAGCTAGACTTAATACTGAGGTAACTGGAGAGTGCAGTACTAACACTTTTTTGTGACCACAAATTACACTGTGGCTGTCTTCCGTCTCACCTACACTTTGAAAAAATATGTATGGTCATATGAGACAACTGACAGCCACTACATACTAAATGTCAAATTTGCTGGGCACACTTTTTTATTCAGGGTAAAAACTCCAGTTACCTCAGTATTAAGTCTAGCTCCATGACCTAGCCCTTAAGACGTTTAGCAAAAAAAAAAACAGGTATCATCTCTACCTTAGAGGTCGTCTGTGAAGATAGCCACGAATAAAGCCCATTTTCTGCCACATCAAAGGTACATAATATTAATTTATATAACAACTAGCTTTCCGCCCGCGGCTTCGCCCGCGTGGACTACACGACGTTATCCCGCGGGAATGTGATGTTTTTCCGGGATAAAAAGTAGCCTATGTTCCTCTCCAGGCTACAAAGTATCTGTGTCCCAAATTTCAGCCAAATCCGTTCAGCTGTTTTGGCGTGATTGAGTAACAAACATCCAAACATCCAAACATCCAAACATCTAAACTTTCACATTTATAATATTAGTAGGATTTTAGGTCATATGCAACGTGACATTCATTGTTTGACTCATTGGCCGTACTGATTTAACGCCGATCTAAATAATACATTTCGTTCATTAAACTTTCGCGCGACACTGGCGACACTGCGTTTAATCCGTTGGGCAATTTCCCGCCAATTAGCCGCGTTGCTAGGCAACCGCCTGTCATGGCGGATTAACGCTTACGCCGCCGAAATAGTGGAGGGAACTGATTTTAGGTCAAACAATATCCCATCAAAAACATTTTTATATTTTTTGCTTGAGTATGTACCTATGTACCTACATATTGTTCCTTTACAATATAAGAAAAAAACCTAGCCAGTCTAGCCTTCTGAGCAAGTTGAAGACAACTATTATTCTAACTTACTGATAATTTATCTTTTAAATTATAATATCGCTTAGAATAAATGAATCCTAGGTACTAACAAAAATAGGCAGCATGTAGTCCAAGATACGAGAAGCAATTTCTACACTCATCTGTTATTTAATTCTAATGAAGGTGCTAGATAATGTCTGTATTCAAAATGAATCTTAAAGCCGAACAAAAGGCATATTTGACCAATGCATCCTGCCAGTTCTAACTTACGGTGCTGAAACCTGGGTCTTCACCAAGGAAATACTACACAAGTTGAGTGTGGCCCAGCTGGCGGGCGCTGGAGAGAAAGCTGCTGGGGGTTACATTAAGGGATCGCAAAACTAATGAGTGGCTCAGACAACTAAGCAAGGTTACTGATGTCGTTGAACGCGTAGCCAGACGAAAGTGGGGTACGGCAGGCCATGCATCAGCATGCAAGACCGCGTCGTGGAGCAAAAGGCTGCACGAGTGGCGGCCTTGGGGCCCAAAGCGTCCTCCCGGAAGACTCCAGACTCCAGTCGCGTTGGGTCGACGACGTGAAGAGCACGGCGGGGAAAATGGGCTCCAGGTTGCACAAAACCGCGACACAACCGTGCGCGCGAGTAGCGCATTGAAGGAGGCCTGCACCCGGAGGGTTGAGACAGGCTGAAGTGGAAGTGAAGACAGAAATCAAATGATGTCATAAATAAAAGTTGTTAGGTAAGACTTTCGTGCGTTAAAGCTGCAGAATTTGACTCTTACATTCACCTTGTAGTTTTCCATTATTGGGTTTTTCACCAACTCGACACGAGGGGTAACTAAGTCGATGTGAAACAGTACAGCAAGCATTCATTACTTTTTTAAATTGCTGTATGTTTGCTAACGGGAACATACAGTCCGGAAAATATTCTCGATTGGCGAATTGAGGGCCGATATTGACACAAAATTGCGACGGTTTTGAGGTCTGATAATAAACATTTTCATTCTGACTACCAGTATACTGACGACAAATACTTCCAATCTATTTAAGGTTTGTATGTCAAATATGTGCTTTTAAAAAAGGTCTTGTTAGTCAAGAATTTTTCATACACACTTTGGCTCACCCATTAGATTTCAGCATTGCCCTTACACTGTGAGCATATTCGGCAATATAATTAAACTTTTGGTGCCCAGCATTAAGTTCATATAGAATCTGGGTTTTCAGTCCATACATTTAGGACCGTCTCCTTTGGCAGTGTGAATAATCTTTGAACTTATTAAAATGGTATAAAAAGTGATTATTTAATTGACGTTGTTAAAATAATGGCTCCAGTTTAAGCTAAAAGTCGTAGTTGAAATCAGTCAGGGTGCGGTTCAACAGAAGCCACAAAGCCTGTTGTAGTCACTGGTTAGCTCGGCGCAGCACTGCTTCAATAAAAATGCACCCTTAGATTGCCTTTATTGCCCGTGGTCCACCTGCTTTGTCCACCTGGGTGTACCACGGAAAATATTTTTTTCCCCTGGTACGTCGATCCATATGTTTATTTCGTACATAACGTACGATTAACATTGATGTAAAAGTACAGCCAATTTAGTAACGATGAAATCCAGTTAAGATTTATTGCTTTTCTAGATTATTTGCAAAATAAAAAAAAATTGTACCTAAAGAGATGCGTTGTAGCAGCCTATTCAGTTCACAAATTAAATAGGTACCACTGGACACATATTGATTGATGGTAATAAGGACCATAATTGAATATCAAACGAACTTACCAAGTGAAGTTCGATCACAATTATGTGAACGGCTTCATTCGACGCGATTTTGTTAACAAATGTAGTTGCGCCCCCAAGCGACAGCCTTGCACGGTAGTTTAAAGATTTTTTTTTTTTTGTATTGGCAACACTGATTTCCCGCCAATTTATACATTCCTCTACTCTGTGGTCCCTAACTTACCTGTTTGGTTACCTGTCACATTCGAATCATTATGTTTAAAGCACTTTTTATAGATTTTTATCAAATAGAGGGAAGGGTAAGTAATAAATACTTGATATTATTAATTATAGAATAGGGAGGGTGTATATAAATCGCGTCGAATGAAGCCGTTCACATAATTGTGATCGAACTTCACTTGGTAAGTTCGTTTGATATTCAATTATGTTTCACGGCTTCATTCTCTGCGATTTTGTTAACAAATGTAGGATGTTTAGAGAAAGTGATAAAAATTTGTAAAAAGATAAGTATATAATGACATTGTTTTAAGAAAATATTGTCATAACATCAAGTTTCTTATGATCTTTGGTTTTTAATCATCAACGTGGGTACTACATTATTATCTTAAATTATTGTATTTTTCTTACAGAATAATTCACAAATCAAATAAAAACAATACTGATCTACCAAATTGATCAGTGCTTTAGATAATTACTCTATTGTAAACATAGGCGAAAAAGCGGATGAAGGTTCGCTCCATCCAGCATGGAGCGGCATTCCTATCACTTAAATTAATATTAACACCAGCCCTGCTGGTAGTGGAAGTCGCCGCATGGCGTTTGCTATGTGCAGTGCAGATGTGCAGTAAATACAGGAAGACTATTACAACGAAGAATATTTTTTAGTCAGGTAGGTACTATTGTTTGCTTGTGAATTTTCCTATAAATGAGGACGTTTCCAACATTGTTTGTAACGAATAAAAATAGTGTAACTGGTGTTTTATTTAAATATCCCTCAATGCACTTTGCTTGACAGAAATCAGAGTGTGTTATAAAAAGGTCTTTTTATCATGGTTGGAATGAATTAGGTCTGGATTTGTATTACAATTTCTGTTTGTGCTATGGTATAGATTATTTATTCTTTCACAAAGAAATGATTGCTTGTAATGAGCAGTAAACAAAGCCATCAGAGTTAACGACCTTTATTGACAGAAAGTTTAATATTATATTTTTTGACTTCCAAGATCTAGATCTTCATTTGGAACCTTTTGTGCCAAATAGTTAAGTAATGTATTTAGTATCTCAGTTAAGTTGTAGGTACTTAGGCCTTGTGGGTCTATCTGAATATTCCTTTCATAAAAAGCTCGATTCAGTGATCTGATCATCATAAGTATTATTTAACATTAAAATTGAGTATAATAATATTAGATTAGATTTAAAATTATTGTACCATATTTGAATTGATTGACAAAATTGTGTGTTCAAAATAAATATTTTGTTAGTTCTGACCATATATTTACTATATTTGATGTCATAGGCTAACCAGGCTTTGATACGTCTATCGTATTGTTTATACATGTTTCGTGACAAAGTGGCTTAAATAATATCTATAGTTCTTGGAGTTTTTTTTTATTTTATTTTTTATTTTAGTAATGCTTGCCTGATAACTTGTAAGATGTGTGTTCATGTGAAAACAGATTCTAATAAGTAAATATTTCGTTCAAAATACGTATATTATCAGAAATGTATAATTTTCTAACCAATGGCACCACGGCAGTGTCGTCCAACATGAGACAATCACAATGTCTTCCAAGAATTGAAAATGTCTAATAATATAATAATTTCAAGAAAATGGCACTAATGCTTAAAATAGGATTATTTTTATTTTTATTTATTACATTTAAGTATATAATATCAATATGTTTATATAATATACATTTAAACTCTGAAACATGCACACATTTGTAATGCAAACAATAAAATTCAATTGTTATAATTCATGACGCGAGCATGAGAATGGAACTAGTATTTTTACAGGATATTATGTAAGCGTCGACTGCCTGTGCTTCTGGACCGGTTTAAGTTATTTAAGTAGAAAATTTTGGTTACAATGGCTTGCAATCTTATTATTCAGAAATGTCCAAGTTGTCATTTAGTAGTTATTCTCTATTGCCGAACTTTTCGCTCATAAGTAAGACAGCTTCACTTTCATCTTTTGTGTTTGTAAGATGCGAACAATTATATTTCCAAAAAATATTATTATAAAATATTTATGGCTGTTTTGTTTTACACATAGGTATGCGTAATATAATACTTATAGCAATCGTAACTTTGGTTATTAACGTGAGTGAATTAATGTGCAATGAAGCTTTATTTTCTTTCAAATGGCTCTGACAAGACTCTGGTTATTGCAAAATGAATCCTAGCCAGACTAACTGGCTGGGGTTGCTTCTATGAGGAGCGGTAGAGTCTAAGACGGGAACGTTTATCGGCTACGATCTTTGGGATAAGTATGTTTTGTTCATAATTAGGATAATTAATAATACACAAACATTTAAAATATTCAAGCCAGGAATAATAGGTGGCAGGCAGGCCAAGAGTAAACGCTATAAGCCCGAGGAACTTTGTGAAGTCTTGCAATTTACATTTATTGAACTTCCCAAAAATAAACGTAAAATAATCCCAAAAAACCTAATACTTTTTAAAATAAATCGCAAGAAATTTACATTTTCTTTTTTCTATGTTATACTAAACCACTTTTGTCTATTTGTTTAGTAGAAAAGTTAGTGAGAAGTTAGTATATCCTTGGTGAACTAAACGTGTCATGAAGGCAACCAGTGTCAAAAGGATTCATTAGGTATACTTATGTCGTTTTAATATATTACTGGTGGTAGTTCACGAAATCTCAAAAATTATATAATTTATTTTATTATTTAAGTATAGACAAACGGAACTGTATAGTGACTAAAGGAACTAGGTGATTGAATTCATGAAGAATTTGAAATTCATAAAGAATTGTATTTTTAACGAAGTTAAAGGTACTTATTCAATGCGAGTTATGTATTGGAATAAACATGTAAGCGTCTTTGAGGTCTATATCTAGACGTCATGTTACAGTTTTTAGTAATTACTTAGAGTATGTCACGCGGTAGTCCTAGTTGGCCGAGATTAAGTATAAAGCGATTATCACTTTGGTTTCTGTACTAAGTAACCCAAAGTGACATTTTAAAATGATATTGTTTTCCTTTTTTACTTAAGTATATTTATTTATCTAGATTGAACATAATTTTCGTATACAAGGTTAAGTTAGTTCATAGGTTAAACACTGGAACTATAATTGCAATGAGCAATAAATTTGCATAGTATTTTTCTGCCTTTTTTATCTACAATGATATTATAGGGTCATCGGTAATGTACTAATGTCCAACCATGCATTAGTAAAATAATGCAGGCGACTTACGTATTACCTCGTGGTCTACTACCGGTAAGTTCTGGATGCTGGATAGCGGCGCGTGATGTCGACGTCTTGATGTGACTGGCGGGTGCGTCAGGCGCTGGGCGACCTCTTGCAGCATCGGAGATGGTATTCGCCCTATAGGCTGGTTTCCAATGCTGTGGCTTAAACTGTTAAGGATTCTTGTTGACAGTGTCCTTTCCATGAAGGATTTCAGTTTTGGAGTACCTACCTATTTCTCAAAACTGGATTCGGTTTTTGGAGACATTTTCACCAAAAACCTGATTGATTCTAATCATATCTATTTAGGTGTATTTTAGATCTAGATTTATTCTTTAAATTAATCTCAAATTTCATAGCGTTTTAGTTTTTATGAAATTACTATCACAGAAAATGCTACATACATCAATTTACAATATATGTATAGCCTAATAGGCTTTTATTTTTGGATGTTTCGTCATTTAGTATAAATATTGGGAAACCAACACTATCGAAATTAAGTTTTCGACCTTTATCCGACCGGGAATCGAACCCGGTACCTCACGCATAGTGGCACCCTGAAAACTGATGCATACCCCACTTGACCACGAAGGCAAATAGAATAAAGATAAATATAGATTCCATGGCTATGGCCAGGTTTTTTTTTTTTAAAGCTATCCTAATCTGCTTTTCTTTAGCAATATTGTAGTTTCTCTTTGACAAGCGGCTTTGAAACAGCGGCTTTTGCTTCGGGATTGAGGGTAGGAGCTGCTAAAAGGCCACAATAGTTTGGAACTATTTAAACTTTAAAAAGTCTATCCTTGACCTTCAGCTTTATATTGTTACATACGGTTTTTTCCCTCGGCTGAAGAGCAGTGAACAGTCGAGACAACTGATGCTAACCCTTGTTTTGTGGCCGTTGGTGCTGCCTCGTCCTGATGTGGCGATGCTGCGGCCGGAAGTGGGTACGGCGATACCGGTGACAATCCCGAGAGCTGCGACGCCGATTCGACTTCTCGAATACGAATATAAAGCAACTGAACTGGGTTGCAAACAGTGACTAAGTAGCCCAATAACGTGACGGTATCTGTCCTGGGTATGACAGTAACGCATCACTTAGTAATTGCAGCCATCCGGGACAACATAGTTCTTTTAAGAACGAGTACTTTGCTTGCTCGTCAAGCAAATACAGTGGCTAAGTAGCCCAATAACGTGACGGTATCTGTCCTGGGTATGACAGTAACGCATCACTTAGCAATTGCAGCAACCCGGGAACACATAGTTCTTTAGTAATTTTCTTGCTCGGTGAGCAAATTAAGTGGCTAAGTAGCTCAATGACGTGACAGTACCTATCTGTCCTGGGTATGACAGTAACGCATCACTTAGTGACCAATAATTGCAACCATCCGGAAATACATAACTAGTTCTTTTTAGAACGAGTATCTTTCTTGCTCCTCAAGCAAATTTCAGTGGCTTAGTAGCCCAATAACATAATAGTATCTGACCTGGGATCACTTCAGTAATGCACTGGTACAGCACAACGACGTTTTCTTCTTCACTGTCTTCATGGTGTTTCCTTTTCTTCCCCAATGTTCAAAGTATCTCGCAGCGAGTAGAGTAGACGTGCGAAGGCTTGAGCACGGAAACGCTGAATGATTCGAATGTGACAGGTAACCAAACAGGTAAGTTAGGGACCACAGAGTAGAGGAATGTATAAATTGGCGGGAAATCAGTGTTGCCAATACAAAAAAAAAAAATCTTTAAACTACCGTGCAAGGCTGTCGCTTGGGGGCGCAACTACATTTGTTAACAAAATCGCAGAGAATGAAGCCGTGAAACATAATAGTAAATTGTACAACAAGTGCATAAAAGGTACCATTTTACCCGAGACGTATATATCCGTGGATAGTCAATTCGAGGGTAAAATGGGTTTTATGAATGAGTTATACACTCTGCTTTTCACTTCGAGTGCGAGGAAAATAAATAACAATATTGCAAAAAAGAAAAAATAAAGACTTCGCCATATTGGCGGGAAGACTTTCTTTTTCTTTTTTTTATATGTGGCAGTGGCAGGGCAGCACGGTGACTTTAGCATAGATCGTAGTAGTCCATAATGCTCTTGAAATACTTATTTACTTATTTCTTAGAAAACTCATTAATTTTGCCTAGTTTTATTAATTTAGTAATTTAACATGGATTATTTACAAAATTTAAGAAACAGAATGAAACAACAAATTTATTTAACGAAGTTTAATTGCGTGTGTGACTGTTTACCTGACGACCTTTGTCTTAGAGTCTGAACCTTAGACGAAGGTTTTACTTTATGCATTAGAGCATAAAAAGCGATTTTATGCAGCCTATACCCAACATAAACACGAACTTTACGAGCATGAGAAGTGAAAAGTAAATTGTCTTTATCCGCAACTCCGTGGCGCATTCCCGCCATTTTTAAAATGGCTGAATTCCACGCAACCGTTGCGTACAATTTGGTTAATAGTTTAATCTGCGCCGCTGATCGGCCCGAATAACTGCGGTTGAATTTTTCACGAACTCCCGCCGTTTTTGAATACCAGTTAATCTGAATATTGGAGGTGTGTTTGAATTGGCCGTGTTTAACTTCGGATTTGTAAAGGAACGTTTACAGCCTTGGGAGCAAAAAATTGTTTAACTATTCCTGAGTGCTTTCACCTAAAGGTATTCTGTTATAAGTATTTTTATTGCCGCCTACATTTCTTTTTGTGAGACCAATTCCAGTAAACTAGAAGATATTTCTAATTATGGTACAGTTCGCCATTCGCTTCCAATTATTAAATAAATAAATATATTATAGAATAGACAAATAAAAGACAAAGTAAAAGATTTAGCTTTCGTATAAATGTACATTTATACGAAAGCTAAATCTTCGTCAAATTCTTTCAGGCTTAGAATTCAAGAAACTATGGGTTGGCATGAAAGAGGTCTAGAAGAAAATACATAAGTAGGTTTAAAGTAGCCAAATAGTTAATATAGTTTTAATTTGTTTTTATGAAAACCCTTGTTTACCCATGAAACCGTTTTTGAATGTATTAATCATTGCGCGTACCTACTGTTTATTAAAATAAAACAACTGTCGAATAACGCGCGTTTTATTGTTAATTTTGTAGGTGTGTATTTATATTACCTTTGGGGTTTTTATTTTTCGACACCTTTCTAGGGGCCCACTTTGAGTAAGTATAAGTCCGTCAGAAGAAAAGTCCAACCGTATCTCGATACGAACTAAATAATAAATGTAAAATCCGAAGTAAACTGACACACACAGTCACCCATCACCCATGGAAAGAAAAGTAACATTTTAAGAGCCTACGCACTAAAAATCTCGCGTCGATGCGGATGGTGCTGCGGTGCCCTATACTTTATGAGAAAAATGGTCAAAATACCATGGAAAGCACATCGAATCAACGCATCAATACTTCAGCAGCTCAGGGTAACCACCAGACTGTCCTCCACCTGTCTCAAGCGGGCCACATTGCAAGGAAAAAAACCGACATCCTGGAAAAATTCATAGTGACAGTAAAAGTTCAAAGGCAAATCCAGATTCGCACCATTCTCGACACTTTAGTCACAGATTACTAAATAGTTACTACGTACGCACGTTCTACGAACGCACTTCATGCCGCAGCCAGTGACAGGGGACGACGGAAGGCCATGATCAAAGAAAGGCTGCTGGGAGGTGGTGGTTACTACCCTCAGACGCGAGGAATAAGTACGACGCGAAGAGGACGAGGCAGTGTAAGTGACTGTAAAAGTTGTTTTATATAAATAAAAAATACATGTTTAAATCTGTAAGTAAAGGTACTCTCCCGCCCGCCACTCCGTCTTAGGTGCTCGTTTTTAATTTGCCGCGTGCGACCGCTCTCACATACATTACGGGGCGCAAACAAACGCAAAGGATTATACCGAACGGTGTTCGCAAGGGTGATGTCGTTTTGTCAAGCTTACGATTTTATGTGTAGCTAGGCATGTGAATCTGGAATTTTTGGAGTAATATAAATATAAATAAAATATAAATATAAGTAAACAAATATAAATCTCGCATATGACGGTAGATACTGTAATACTGTTATTTTATTACTTTAACACATTTTTGTTATTTTTCAGGGAAGTAGTTATTACTGATAACTGGTTTAATGTAACAAAATGCTAGGTTTTTTTGTTTTCAAGAATATTGTTAAAAGTTATATGAGTGCAATTCGATCTATAATATGACTAAATAATAATAATAATTGATGCCTGCAAAGATACCTATGATACAATATTGGAGATTTGTACATGCGTATCATATCAAATTAGTACAGACGTACCTACCTAAATATTTCATAAGCGTTATGTTAATAAAAGGTCGCTACACTATGCTTCATCAATTTCTTTAGGGATTCTAACCGCGAAAACAATTATATTTTATTAAACCAAAAGCTAAAGCTAAAATTTTATACTTACATTATTTACATTACACGCTAAAAGCATTCACCAAATCTTCAATAATCACAGCAAACCCAATCATCCTGTACTTCCGGAGCCATTTAAATTGATATAAATTAATCCTTTAGCGATGCGCCCCTCAAGAAAGAAATCCCATTAGGTCCAGATTCGATTAACGTTTCAGCAGGGGCAGCCCTTGCATCTTTGGACGAGGAATATTGTAGGATGGACTTGGCTTTTTATTTATGAGAGGATGGTAGACATGTTTTAGTAGTTGTATGGAAAGTTTGTCAGATTTGATGCGAAAACATGTTTTCTTTGATCATGATTTTTCAACGGCTGAGAAAAAAATAGGTTGTTAGCGAGACGGGATGGCATTAAATTGATTTAGAGGACTGGCACTTGGTTTTTTAAAAGCAATAAATGACAGATATTTTTTTTAGTTAATGAATGGTGCATTTGTGAAAAAGTGTAAGTATGAAAAATTCTACTTTTCTTTATATATTTTGAAAGTTTACATTATTGCGGAAGTTTAAATTAAATTAGATTATTTTTACTGTTTTTTATCCACAATGCAATTTTTATTATTGAAAATGTCGATTTTTCTAATACTTCGTTTTAAATCTATACTAATATTATAAAGAGGAAAGATTTACTTGTTTGTTTGTATGCATCGAATAGACTCCGAAACTACTAGACCGATTTGAAAAATTCTTTGACCCTTAGAAAGATACTTTCTTCCCGCATGCGTGACATAGGCTATATTTTATCCAGATATTCCCTCGGGAACGGGTGCCAGACATGGACCAGATTCCATTAATGTATTTTGAGAATTTGCGGATCCCTCCATTGTAGACTGGACTTGCGTTATTATTTGGGCAACCTTCGTGGTTGAGTGGCGAACGCATCGGTTTTCAGGGATTCGGTTTCCGGCCGGTCATGTAAAAAAAAATAACTTTGCTATATTTTCTCACGTCCGAGTGTATGTGGTAAATATCCGTCATTGTCTTACTTCGCCATATAGCAAGTGCCAGTGCTTACTCTATTTGATTTAAGTGATATTGTCCAAATATTGTTTTAAGCGGTGCAACTTTTTAGTAGAAATGTAGTCAATAAAAATACTGTGTGGGAAAACTTACTTTCTTTGATTTTAATTTCATGAAAAATTTATACTGTTGTGTAGAAAACTGGACTAGCTTATTATTTAAGCGAGGATAGGTAGCCAACTTATTGAGTAGTAATATGAATAATAAAAATATAAAAGAAACACGTGGAATAAATTTACTTTGTCCTGTTATTTTCCTAAATTTGTTGCAGTTCGGTTACAGATTTATAAGCATTTGAGATAAATCGTGATAAGGATTTTTTTTAAATACAGTTGCAATTCAGAGCAGTGAAATATATAACTTTTTGTATTCTACGTGGTTTCTCTTTATTTAGTTCTTATAAAATTTGAAACAATTTGGGATACCGTAAGAAAGGTTAAATTAAAAAAGCGAACTTATTATAGTAGGTAGTAGTACACATACTAACAAACCATTCCTTTAATAAGTGTGTTTTATTTTATTTTAAATTTTATACATTTATTTTATAAACCTATTACAATTCAAATACGTAACCGACCAAAGTCCACTACTAATCGAACTTAAAAAAGCAAATATTCACACGAAATATATGTAACCCCGTTACAGCACAAACCTATTTAAAAACCAATCTCCGTGGATCAACAAGCCGGTCTTCAATTACACCCTTTGCCGCGGTCTGCTGGCCAAACACTCCACTCGGATCGGTCCGACTGCGATTCGATTCGAGTGTCGAGGGCAATCGATATCACTCGCCTCTTGGGAATAGACCTTATTTTTGGACGCGTTAACATGCTGATTAAAGTGTTTCTTTAATATATTTTGTATCGACTTAGTCTGCCGATGATTAAAACCTCGTACATACGTGCATAACAGTAGTCTACATTTGACGCGCAACACGTGACGCTCAACCACACGCTCAACCATATTCCACGTTGCACAATATTGCCAGCTTGCACTTTTGTTTCGCGCGATGTTATGCAACGTAATGACTAGGTACCCATGATGACCCTTGGCTACCCTTGGTATGATCAGTACCAAATAATAGGCACAATTCCACTAATGTGGGATGGGATGCCAAATAGGATGAACACTTTGGGTATGTATAGACCTTAACGTTGTGATGTGACCACCCATGACGACCCTTGGCTACCCTTGGTGTGATCAGTCAGTACCACTGCGCCAGCGCCAACGGGCTTATCAAATAACTAGCTATCCGCCCGCGGCTTCGACCGCGTGGACTACACGACGTTATCCCGCGGGAATGTTTTATTGTTCCGTGATAAAAAGTAGCCTTTGTTCCTCTCCAGGCTACAAAGTATCTGTGTCCCAAATTTTAGCCAAATCCATTCATCCGTTTTGGCGTGATTGAGTAACAAACATACAAACATCCAAACATCTAAACATCTAAACTTTCACATTTATAATATTAGTAGGATAGGTAAAATTCCAATTTTTAAAACAGGGAGAAAAAAATAGCCCTTGGCGAGTTTCTTGCCGGTTCTTCTCGCTACAAGGTCTCCTGCCGTAGGATTTGCGAACCGATAGCGTAGCTTCATTGACGTTCATAAGTGTTGTTAAACAAACCTAAATTGAATAAACGATATTGAATTTTGTTTTTTTTAATCTTGTTAGGGATGGGATGCCAAATGGAATGGACTCTTTGGGTTTTTTTACTTTGCGGCATTTGTTTTATATTTAAAAATATTTTAAATCAACTTCGTCCGCTTGGTATTCAAGACAAAAATTAGTATGGACCAGGCATAATCTATCTCAAAGACTATAAGAAAATTCGTTTAGTTGTTTAGCCGAGAAAAATTAACAGGCATACAGACAGAACCGACACATCTTCTCTATTTCTTGAGTATTTTAGTAAGAATTAATTAAAGCTGGGTTTCCATGAGATAATAAAATTGTCGATTTTTTTACACAGACATAATGAAAAAAAATATGTAGTTTAAAAACTAAAAACACACACTTTTATAGGAACAGACTAAAAAGTACAAAATAACCGTCTATTCAGTAACTGAAATTAAAAAGCGTGGTGCGCGTTGTCAATATTAAGTACTTGAATGCATGCTTTGCAAAGGGCGCACCACGCTTTTTAATTTCAGTTACTGAACAGACGGTTATTTTGTACTTTTTAGTCTGTTCCTATAAAAGTGTGTGTTTTTAGTTTTTAAACTACATATTTATTTTTTACTTTTTAGTTTAATAAATGGCAAGCTATGGCTGGATGGTAATCGATTTGACAGTCCATATTCATGTGTCTGCCCACCCCGTAAACATTATAACTCCAAGGCGTGATTGTATTTATTTAGTTTTACAAATTCAAGTAGAGTCTATTACTTAGTTAACAGATGCGCGAGCCGAACCCTTACTTCCTCCCTGCTCCATCATCAGACCCTCACCACCAAGTGTAGCGAATAGGTCTCATCAGAACGAAATAAATGAGCCCAAGCTCGAGGGGTTTCCTAGTGGTTATTAAGGAGTGCCACTGTCTTCCTCCCTGCTCCATCATCAAGTCCTCACCACCAAGTGTAGCAAATAGGTCTCATCAGAACGAAACAAATGAGCCCAAACTCAAAGGGTTTCGTAGTGGTAATTAAGGAGTGCCACTGGCTTCTTCCCAGCTCCATCACCAGACCCTCGCCACCAAGTGTAGCGAATAGGTCTCGTCTGAACGAAACAAATGAGCCCAAACTCGAGGGGTTTCCTAGTGGTCGTTAAGAAGTGCCAGTGGCTTCCTCTCTGCTCCATCATCAGACCCTCACCACCAAGTGTAGCGAATAGGTCTCATCAGAACGAAACAAATGAGCTAGAACTCGAGGTGTTTCTTATTGGTCATTAAGGAGTGGCACTGGCTTCCTCCCTGCTCCATCATTAGACCCTCACCACCAAGTGCAGCTAATAAGTCTCATTAGAACGGAACAACGGAGCCCAAACTCGACGGGTTTCCTAGTGGTCATTAAGAAGTGCCACTGGCTTCCTCTCTGCTCCATCATCAGACCCTCACCATCAAGTGTAGCGAATAGGTCTCATCAGAACAAAACAAATGAGCCTAAGCTCGAGGGGTTTCCTAGCAGCCATTGAAGAGTTCTATTGCTCACTTCTTGACTCCATCATCAGATAAGCTCGATGGTAGCAAATTATTGTATTGTCATCGGATTCATATAGACTTGCAAAGTTTCAAATCAATACGACAATTAGAAGTAGGTTAAAATTGAATTCCAAGATCTTCTTACATTGTGACTTAGTTACAAGTGAAGCTAATAAAAGTGTGGTAAAAACTTGATGAGTATTAAAATATAGAATAATGTGTTCTATTAATGGTATAGAACACAGACGGTGTGCTAACAGGTGGGCTTTGTAGTAAATTAACATTATTATAGACGTAGACGACGACGACTATAATGGTTTTGTAATGACTCTTATTACTGCAGTTGAAATTAACACAATTAGATGAAAAATTGGCACTGCCTCTTGATTGTGTAAGTAACTCTAATGTCTATCACGATCGCTTTCAGTTTGTAAGATATTTTACAACCATTGCTGCAGTAGGTAGGTAATACAGACAAGTAATGTAATGAATATAAATTATTTAAAATTTGCGAATGCAAATACGAATGCGAATTTTTAACACAAGATTCAAAAAATAAAAAATAAAATAAAAAACACATTTTTCATCAGTCAAGTTTCTACTCAAGAAGAGAAGAATAGAGAAAAGTACGTCTCTAGATTAAACAAGAGTGTGTTACTAGATGGAACAGCACAAAAAACTAAGCTGACTTCTGAAGAGTGAATGTTCATTAAAAACTTATCGGTGTAGGTATTAATAGTAACGACCATTAAAAGTTTTTTTTAATAATCTACTTAAGTATATTTTTTTCCTGCGTTCATATTCGCAATAGATTTGCACAATATTTCCGAACACGAATGCGAAAATTAAGAAATAAGCGAATATTCGTGGATGCGAATGCGAATATTCGTTACATCACTAATACAGTCATATATTTGTTATTAATATCTTCAACAACAAAGTAATGGATGTCACACATTCAAATCGAAGGCGATGATAGCGATAGATTTTGAGCTACACAATTAGCTCCTTGGTGACATTAATGTTATTATCATCGTCTCGAAGAATATTTAATAACGATATCCAATAAAATCAATTGTGTATTGATTTTATTTGTTTTTAAATACTACTAGTTTTCGCTCACTGTTGTTACGTATGTACAATAAGCCCCGTTTTCGGGCTGGAGTAGTGAAAATAACTACCTATATTATCTTTTGAACTGTTTTTCATCGGTTACTGTGTAAAATACCCAGGTCTATGCGGGTCTTTGACCTATTTTCTTAATATTAATTAGAATGGCAAAGTTTGGATGTCTAGATATTTGAGAACAATAAAATTAATGTCTAGCTAACGCGCTGAAGGTGATTGCTGTCAGTCAGACACGATTGCCCTATCCAAACACACTGGGTCGAAATTACATTAGAGCATAATACTAACATAGGATTAATAAAAAAATATTACTAGCATAAATTAATAGATAATAATAATTAGAATCTGAGATAGAATTAATAATAAAGCTGCGAGCGGAAAGCTAGTTAGTATCCCACATAAAGAAAAAAAATATTAAATTGCAGTGAATCTCCCCACCTTAACGGGAGCACACAAACAGGGGAATGACAATCGGCAGTGGTCGCGGCCACCTCATTGATTCCGCTAATCCTTCGGGATCCTTAATGGGAATGCTCAATGCGGGAGAAAATTGCAACCGACTGTGTCTGAAATAGATTTCTTTTCACATTTGAATACAATGCTTAGGAATTGCCTTTTAAGTAGGCTGAAATGAGCGCCCATGGCTGTTAGGTTAAATTGAAACATGTATGCTACAGAGATATATATATATAATTATGTAGGATTGTCATTTGTTTTTGGCGTTAAAATAGACGAGAGTCATTACATTATATCTCAATAGCCTTCCGCCCGCGGCTTCGTCCGCGTTAACGACACAACACAACGTTATCTCGCTGGAAAGTGATATTTTTCCGGAATAAAAAGAAGCTTTATGTCACTGTCCAGCTTTCAAACTATGCACATAACAAAAATTACGTCGTCCCGTTACTCCGTCCGTTTTGACGTGAAAAACGGACAAGTAATAACAAACAAACAAAGACACTTGACATACAGACATTTATAATATTAATTTTGTATGGATGTTCGTGTGAAGTCCGATACAACACATCGTCATGGATAGATACAAGTTTTTGTTTACTTCTATTCCGTAGCTTTGTTCTTCACGTTAGAAGATAAAGCTTCTAATAACCTTCCTTGTTACCAAAGAGGATATTACGCCACATGACAAAATAGCTCCTTCGGGACCGGTTTATCGCTATGACTGATATATTGCGCGTCAGGGGACGCGGACAATAGCTACCTGCCAACCGTTATCAGAGGTGCGGCGAATATAAGGACCGTGTTGAGAGTACGCTTGGCATAGTATCTGATTATCATCATCAAAATCGACCATTTAATGTCCCCACTGCTGGGCACAGGCCTATCTAATTGATATATTTGATTGATTAAGAATGGGCCATGAACCACCACCAATCCGCATTGGGCCCAAATGCAAACGCAGCCGAGACTAACGGCTTAATGATAATACTTATTACACGGTTCTACCAAATTGATTCACTTAGGATTTTTTTTTTATTTTTTACTATGGCTTCTTCCGTTTTCACAGAAATTCCGCCAACGTCCCGTAATGAAAGAAACATTGTTTTTGAAAATATGGCCGGTGAGAATCGTAAAGTTTTCAGCCTTGACACCTTTGACCCTGGTGACAAACACAAAGCGGTACGGTACGGTAAGACAACACAATACAATACAGAGATATAATTATAATATGTATATAAATTACATTTCATATTTAAATTATATAAAGGTATGTAGGTTGAAAGGCGCAGAAATACAGGCGCACATTGACATTGAATGATTCACTTTTACGTTTACACAGTTCAATTTGGTTGCTTCATCCAAATTGAAAGGCAAACGCGAACCGTGTATATCCGCCATAACGTGTTTTACGTAGCATGGAGGAATTCGAATTAATCAATTTTAGTTAGGTACCCATCTCGTGACCGAACATGCACGAACACTGGGTGCCTACCATCAACTTTAAGACAGCGATTCAAAAATAGCGCGATGCAGAATAGGTTCCTAAAATGAATTGCTTTCTTTCGTACTATGACCAAAGATATTATAATATTACAAGATTGCCCACTCATGAGTTACAGCCGAGCCGAGCGAGATAGCCCTTTTATGGTGTGCATCCCTCTCTAATGAGAGAGACGTGAGTGACTACACGATATGGTTTTTTCGAGGACAATTTATAGTTAACCAGACTTGGCTCACGTAGGATTCGAACACCACGCTTCTTAGGAAGCTCTTGTAGCTAAAACAAACATACATTTAAGCATCCGAACTCACTTTCTATTTATAATATTAGTTAAGATGAGGACTCCGCGATCGCTTATGAGGCAATAATGTGACAAATTGACAATCGACACATACCTACACATATGCTTTATAAGCATACTTACTTTTAAACCGACTTCAAAAAAGGAGGTTGTCCATTTGACCTGTATATGAAATGTATGTCTGTATTTCTGATAGGCGTATTTTGCTAAAATGGATAGAAATAAAAAGTCCACGTACAGTAATAAAAATCTGTTTATTAGTTAGACTATACATTGCTAAACAATTAATTTTAAAGATTCGTGTTTTGCGTACCTACTTTTTAACCTTAAATTAAAATACAGATGTTAAGTATAATACATTTAATAAGTTCTGTTTCATGCCTATTTTCTGGTAAAGTTCTTCTTCTTTTTCTTCTTCTGCTGAGTATTGTGTAATTTTTTCAGGTATGACGTTAAGCCAACCTTTTTTAATTTCTTCATCTTTAGGAAATCTGAAACAATGAAAATTAATTTTTAACCGACTTCTAAATCAAAAAGGAGGAGGTTCTCTATTCGTCTGTATGTATGTTTTTTTTTTTTTTTTTTTTGTGTTAGTCCACCGATTACTCGAAGACGGCTGAACCGATTGAAATGGTTCAAACGTTATTACATCAGGTTGGTATCCAAGTTGGTCCCATTTTTTGAAAATTTGAAATCGGTTCAGTAGTTTTCAGGAAATCTTGAAAATACTGTCGTTTTCGTTACCACTTTATGTGAATTTAATACTTATCTTTAGGCATAACTCCTTTGTTTATAAACCGATTTAGATGATTCTTGTTTTGTTAAATACATACAGACGAATAGAGAACCTCCTCCTTTTTGATTTAGAAGTCGGTTAAAAAGGGGATACCTCAAGGTATTTTAACCGACTTCGAAAAAGGAGGTTTTGAGTTTGATCACATATCTATTTACCAGAAAACACGCAAATTGCCTGCACGATGCACTAAAAAGAGTGAAATAAAAATTATTTTTATAAAAAAATAAAACCGCCTTCTAAAAAACCACATCAAAAAAGTAAGAAATAATTCCTCACCAAATAAATAACGTAAGTACTTTGAAGTCGGGCGGGTTTTAACAAAAACAAAAAATTGTACATGTTTCACGCCCGACTTCAAAGTACTTACGTTATTTATTTGGTGAGGAATTATTTCTTACTTTTTTGATGTGGTTTTTTAGAAGGCGGTTTTATTTTTTTATAAAAATAATTTTTTAATACAGTTGCTCAAAAAGTGGCGTATTGCAGGGACGTATAGCGTTCGGGATGTGGGCTATTACACACTCGAACTTTTTCTTTACCTTTCCCGAACTCGTGCGTTTTCTTTCCCAACTGTCAAAATATTATTGTCTATTAAAAAGAAAAAAACCAACCACGAAGTTTTTACAAAAAAAATCATAGAAGTTTTTTATGATTCATGTAAATATTTCTAAAAAGAAGCTACTAATTTGTTTCAATATCAGATTTAAAAGTAGTTTTAATTATACATTAAATTAATATTAGTATCGGCCAAATTAAATTTATGAATATAAAAAATACATAAAATTGGCTGTATGACCACAGATTACTAAATATGGTATGACGTGCACTATTTACCATAGTATCTGCTTAATAGGAGTTTGCGCAAGTAAGAAAATGAGGGACCTTATTTCTTAATTTTCTAAATTAGTTTTTTCTGGTTTTTATTGTGGTAGGTACTTAGCATGGTGGAATTAGTGCAATAATGTGGCTTTAATGGAAAACGATGTGGTAAAAGAGAGAAATAAGGAAAGGCGCTCCTGTAAGATTCGGATTGCTTTTGTTAGGTTTCATTTCATTTCATCTCATTTAATTTAATTTTCATTTCATATCAATAAAAAAATTCTACTGAAGCCTTGGCTGTATGATCATAGTTTCCTTTGCCAACCCAGAATGGATGAAGAAAAAAAAAGTCTGCTTTTTCTAAAGTTTCTTTTACGATTAGTTAGTTGAGTTTATTGTTTTATTATTTTATTAAATTGCTTAATTTTTCGCAACTGTATTAAAAATAGTTGTTCAGTACACGTGCGGAACCGTCATTGCAACTTGTTCCGACTGTCAACCCTCACCTTCGGCTGCGCCTCGGCTCGGGTAGACATTTGTCGGAACTCTTTGCAATGACAGGCTTTCCGCACTTGTAATGAAATCTACTATTTTAATACAGTTGCTCAAAAAGTGGCGTATTGCAGGGACGTATAGCGTTCGAGATGTGGGCTATTACACACTCGAGCTTTTTCTTTACCTTTCCCGAACTCGTGCGTTTTCTTTCCCAACTGTCAAAATAATGTCTATTAAAAAGAAAAGACCAACCACGAAGATTTTACAAACAAAAAATTATAGAAGTTTTTATGATTCATGCAAATACTTCTAAAAAGAAGCTACTAATTTGTTTCAATATCAGATTTAAAAGTAATTTTAATTAAAATTTAAACATTAAATTAATAAGGCCAAATTAAATTTATAAAATATATAAACAAGTTGGCTGTATGACGTGCACTGCCATAGTCTCTGCTTATAGGAGTTTGCGCGGGCAAGTGAAAAGAAAATGATGAACCTTATTTCTTAATTTTCTAAATTAGTTTTTCCTGGTTTTTATTGTGGTAGGTACCTACTTAGTATGGTGGAATTAGTGCAATAATGTGCTTTTAATGGAAAACGATGTAGTAAAAGTGAGAAATAAGGAAAAGCGCTCCTGTAGGTTTCGGATTGCTTTTGTTAGGTTAGCTTTCATTTCATTTCATCTCATTTAATTTTATATCAATAAAAAGAATCTACTGAAGACTTGACTGTATGGGCATAGTTCCCTTTGCCTACCCAGAATGGGTGAAGAAAACAAAAAAAAATCTCTGCTTATATTCTTTTACGGTTGGCGCCATTTTCCAAATGATTAGTTAGTTGAGTTTATTGTGTTTTTATTATTTTATTAAATTGCTTAGTTTTTTCGCAACTGTATTAAAAATAGTTGTTCAGTACACGTGCGGAACCGTCATTGCAACTTGTTCCGACTGTCAACCCTCACCTTCGGCTGCGCCTCGGCTCGGGTAGACATTTGTCGGAACTCTTTGCAATGACAGGCTTTCCGCACTCGTAATGAAATATACTAGTTTGGGTTAAGTAAGAAAGTAAATTCCAGTCTATAGATTACAAACCAAATGGACACCCTACTATACGCAAGAATAAAAGTTTGGCTAAATACTTACCTATGAAAAGATACACCGCTACGTTTATATGATTCGCTTTTGCATCCTTTCACACATCAAGTGAGAACCATTTTTATTGATTTAAACGTAATTTTAAAATGATAATTAAGATCCACACACTAACTTTACACACATAAATTAATTTACCGTCGCCATATTGATGATGTTTTTATTTTTATTAAAATTGTCCAGACGCAAAGTGTTGCATATTTATTATAATTAAAACTACCATATCACCGACTCTTACATTAAACAAGTAGTTTTTCAAGGTTTTAAATAATACAAATGATATGGACTTTATTATTATCCTATTTAGGAGCCACTCGCTCGGCTCGTTTTTCCGTTTATCGAAATGTCATACGAAAATAAACCTTATTGTAACTGCATAGAATCGAATTGACATTGCTTTTATTTTCATAGTGCACAATCTTGTTATATTATAATATCTTTGACTATAAGTAGACTGTGCTATGACCTTCTAAAAACTGGATCGCAAATGAATTGCTAAATGTGAATGACCGAACGATTTGTGTCCTTATTTCTTCTACCCGTCTCTTTCACTCGATTCTGTCATGCCCGGAGAGTGAGAGGGACGGGTATAACCTGCAGGTGTTATGTTAGCTTGGCAGAGTTATAAGTCAAATAAGAGTTCTTGACAGCTTAGCGGCTGTGAAATGTCATTGAATGATGACTGAATCGCTGTCATTGATATTAAGCTGTCGTGGTACGAATAAGCGAAGCAGATCAGTTTAGGTCCTAAACAAAATCGCAATAAGAGTTGATGGTAGGCACCCAGAATATGGAAAAGTTTTTTTTCCTTGTTCTGTGTGCACGAAGGTTAAACACAATATGTTGGACGGTGACAGAAGCTACCAACCATAATCGGAGGTGTGACGAATACAAACACCGTGTTGAGACTCTTACCTAACAAATTTTTGCTACTACATTTGTTCCAAAGGGAGCGATTTAAGTTCATGACCATGTTATGGTGTTACTTAAGTAGTCAGTGATATCTGAATTTTGTATTAGGTAGGTAGGTACTGCCTGTCCAATCTTCGCACAACTCAGAAGCCCAAACTAGGCCAGAGATCTCATAGTAAGAAGTCAATTTGTAACTAAAACAATTTTTGAAGTCGGTTAATAATGGTATAGTTTCAGTATGTTATACCTAATAAAATATAGAGACACAACTTTTACTGAACAAGCAAAGCAAAACAGAGTAAATGTTAAAAGCTAAATTAATCATTCCAGCCGATTAACAGAAACATTTGCGAGCAAATTAATTTAAATATGAAAGCGTTCACTGATGCGTTTCTAATCATATCATTATTCGTAATACGAAATTAGTTATAAAGACGTCAAAACCGCTGCATTATTCAAATTTCGAACGATCGTTTATTTAAATTTTACACGCAGTTGACTTCGAATGACAAAATGCTGGCGCTGGACTTCACAAATTAAGACTCCCTGTTTGTCTATGGCTCAACAAAGGAGTTTACACGCTATTTAACAAATATATTTCACATTAATTCATGATTCACGTCGGCTTATTAGCATAATCCCTTTGACAGAAGTTAGATTTACACTTTACGGTAGTAAATTCGATTAGTAATCTGAATGCATGGTATAATGTCTTAATTTTAGTTTTATGGTAATGACTTTTGATTGAATATTGTCAATGCTAAAGTAAGCTGGCATTGCAAATGGCATCATATATTTAAGGTTATTAGTTTCAAATTATTTTTGCTTTATTGCATTCACAATGGAGCTAGTTATGAGACGGGTCGATTTTTTCTAATACTTCATTTCCAGTGTTATTTTATCAGTGTATCTATGTACAAAATCATCAATGTACGAAAATATCTAAATCAAATTTTTCAGTGATAAAGTTGATTTAGATGTTTTCCTAAGTCAAATGTGTTAATTATGTAGGTAGGTCTCTATAGCTACAGCCGGCCTAGCATGAGCGGCTTTTATCGCGCGATATGATAATAATATGGTACGGCCAATGACGTTTTATTAAACATCATTGGGTACGGCAACTTGTTTTGCTTATCCCACTAAGGTGTAAGCAAGACGGCATGCCGTACCATATCATATCGCGTGATAAAAGCCGCTCATTCTAGGCGGGCAGATAATATAATGTGTAGCCAAGTTCTAGACTTCAGGGGCCTTATAGCCAAAGTAACAATTCAAAAACGATAACAAAGTTCGAAAAAAATTTATGTATAGGATTGGCGGATTGGCATAAGCTGCGCTAAATCACGTGGTCTTAACCGCAAGTGACTTACCGAGATATTACCTACTACCCTCACACGCGAAAGAAATACATTTTCAGGTATTTGGCAATCGCTAAAGATGAAATTTCTATTGGAAGTTATTTTAATTTTTAGTTTTTTGCATTCACAATGCTATTTTTATGATTGAAAAATGGAAAATTAAGTAAGTATTTAGAAAAAAATCGACCCGTCTCACAATCACAATCGGGTGAGACGGGTTGTTTTTCTAAATACTTTTTTTTTCAATTAGGTATGTCAATGTTTTCCATTTTTCTATTATGTCAATGTTTAAAAAATATACCATTAATTACTTGGCCTAACATTATAAACTTAAACTTTTGCCACTATTGGTTGGTTCTATTATACAACGTATATTGACATCTCTCTCTTGCCAATTCCCTTCGAATATTTCTGCCTCGTTGAAATTTACCTTCCTATTTAATTTGTGTGTAACTTAATAATTTGGTGTTTTAAATTGTGCGAATACACGACATCAAATAATAACAATAACTTTTATTCGTTCGTTCCCGTAATTCCATCGCCCGTTCCCGTAATTCCATAGTGCACCGTACTCTCAACAGTCAGTAGATATAAAATAAAAAACACCTCTCATGAAATAAACGCTACTCATCAATCATTGTTTGCTATAATTGATGTGTAAATGCACCACAACGTTATTTTTCTCATACGAACAAAGTTTATATTACAATAAGTGATGTGATTTTAATGTCGAAAAAATTGTGGACGCCTCCTTAGCGGTCGACATAGTTCACCGATCAATCATCCGCGTGGACGCACCCTTAGATAAACGTAACGCACCATAGACAAATTTTCATTTAAAAAACGGACACATTCTTAAAAAAATACCTTGTAGTACATAAACACGAATTTTTGTAGTAGGTTTGTAGTTACTACAGAACATTAGAAAGAGGTGTCCAAGTTAGGTATAGAAATACAATAAAACCGCTTTGGTCGCAGTGCAAAGTAATATGCAATGCGTCCTCTTTTAATTCGTGTTTTATTTAGTTTTATTATTTTTTGTAAATATAGTTTTTCTTTTGTTTGTGAATTGTCAAAATTTTTCACTTTATATAAAATGTAATACGTTCCGGATTTTTGGTTTGAATTATTATAATTCCTGGCTTAGTACAGCTTTAAACAAAAGGTAGGTATACTATTTAAAAACCTAAGGAAGAGCAATCTGGGATCTAACCTTATATAATGGGCATTATAGATTTTTTATAGCATAGATAGGAACACAAGCAGTTATTAGCTCAATAGGTACTTATCTCTTAAGGGCCCAACAGACTATCAGTCCGCCTGGTGGCAACAGCCTGTCAGTTAGCCGCAATCAGCCATGCACACACTCACAGTTTTACATCATCATGTCAGCCGAACGACGCCCACTGCTGGGCATAGGCCTTCCCCAAGGATCTCCACAACGATCGGTCCTGCGCTGCCCGCATCCAGCGGCTTCCCGTTTTACAAACAAGAACCGAATTTCAGGCGGCCTGTTCGATCGAGGACTTCAGGCGGACTGCCGGCGGACTGATAGCCTGTGGGCCCCTTTACGTATGACTAGAGGCCAGACCAGAGTTTCAGTAAGAATTATTTTGAGTTTCAGTAAGAATTATTTGGTGCCGAGTTCCTCTTCGAGATGTTTAAAACGATACCAGAGACAGAATTCTAGCTTTTAACTCGTTTCTCTAGGTGTACGCGGTAGAATAATTCATTAATAATTTAATCAATGTTAATTGGACTGGTCGTAAAACAACATCTCTGATAGACGATTAGTCAAAAGATGACAGCCAATTAAAAAAAAGATTTAGGTACAATCGACATCGGAACTCATTCGTGTAATTACCCCGATCTCATTTCAAATTTGGAACGGCATTGTTCGCGCCCGCCAGTGTTGCCAGTCGCTGCACTTGCCCGATAGCTGACGTTTCTCTTTAAAACATAATGGAATAAAGAAACAGTAAACTGGCCACCCTTGTTTGGGGGAACACTTCGTTATAGGCGGTTAAGTTGGCTTTATAATTTTGATACTTTGCTGTGACCTTGTGTCTTTCATTGTTTCTTATGTCCAATATGACTCAAGTTTTAGAATTTTATAAGATCTCGAACCCACTGTACGGGTGAATGCTCTTAATTTTAAGAGATTTTCTATTTTGTATATGTAAGTCGTTGTGGAGATCCTTGGGGGAGGCCTATGCCCAGCAGTGGGCGTCGTACGGCTGAAATTATGATGATGATGATGATATGTAAGTACAGAACGTTATTTCTTTTCATAATTAGACTAGACTTAAAACTCTATATATTTTATGTACATTACAGAGAGAACTGAACCAATATTACTGAAATCAAAATAATTTTGAGGATTGTGTTGCCAGTCTCGTAACTAAGATTATTAGACTTTATTTTATTTACTTTTTCTTTCAAAGTTGTCCACTTTACATAATCGTGATGATAAATAAAACGTGATATACCTAATTAGTTTAACATGTTTTATGTCGTCGATGGGAATGTAGGCATAGAAATGTCTGACAATTCAAATTACCAATTCATCTCAGACACTTTTTTCCGATAGCCCAACATAAACCTGGTTTTTGAAATTAAGCGACAAAATTTCTTTTACAATGAATAACAATAAAAGTATCAAATTCACTCGGCCCATCCCAATACGTCGAGGTAGCACCATTCAGAACGAATCACCGTACAAAATGATATTATTTGTAACGTAATCCGCGAACAACTAAAGAGATTGATATTACACTGGGGTCGTATTGACATTAATTTATATGGATACGGTTTAAAAATGTATAATGGGTGGGACGGCGACACTAATAAAGTCCCTTGGGTAGACACGTGTCAAAATTTTTGCGCGCGAAGTAGTTAGTTGGCGCACTAATAACGGAAATTGTTTTTTTTTATACTTTTACCTCAAATCGCTTTTGCGTTTGAATTTCTTAACAATATTAAACTCGAATTTGTTAGATGGCCTTAGTTTATTTAAGCAACGTTATTTAAATTTTTACTTTTTTGCATTCACAATGCAATTTTTAAGAAAAATCTAAAATGAAGTATTTTGAAAAAATCGACTCGTCTCACAACCAGCTCTGATGCGACTCGAACCCACGACCTTTGAAGCAGTCGCCCGGATAGCGAAAGGTCGTGGGTTCGAGTCCCATCGAAGCTGGTTGTGGGACGGGTTAATTTTTCTAAATACTTCATTTTCTTATGACTCCTCCTTTTTTGTGAAGAAAGAAACTCTTTGGACGCGTTTTTAGAATAAGTATTAAAATTATTGGAAACATTAAATAGAAAAAAAAGTTATAGTTTATATGGTACAACATGAATTTAAGTTATTTACATAATTAATGTTTAATTAGCTCAATATTACAGGGGATGAAAGCTTAAAAAAAGTGACCATTGACCATTTGACCATTGTCTTTTACCATGAGACCAGACACGCAATCGTGGTTTCGTGGTAGGTACTGCTTTTCCATACATTTTGGTCGAGTCGGTGTTTAACTACTGGGATCACTAATAAATTAAACTGTTGACAATTTCCTTCATAGAATCTAATTAAAACGCAACAAGGTTCCATCCAAGGGGACATTGTGACAAAAACAGCTCTAATCAAATAAACAGGGGGGCAGCTTATCGAAACCGATCTGTCGACGCAATCTCAGACCAAATTGTGATTTGATACCACGCTACTGCAAACATACCCTCACAAAATAGCGAGGAAAAGCACTTAAACTGGTACAAGGAACAATCAACCTTGTAAGTAAAAAGTTACAGCTTTTTATTGCATGTGTCGATCTGACATTTTCAGCGAAAGTGGCGCCAAAGTATAGCGCAAAGTTATTTTTGTCGGTGTTTTCCCCCATGGCAACAGTGTGATGTTAATCTATAATGTTGTCATCTCGGAAAATAGATAGATGTATTATTTTACACTTTCGGCTTATTATGCCACAAAGTATCAAGTTAGTATCGTGGAGTTGAGTGAAAATAGAATGTTGATTATGTATTTCGATATTTTATTACTTTTTCTTATAAATAAGTGGGATGTGTAAGTACTTAACAGACAAAGCCCACTTATTTATAAGAAAACATTATGTAATATTATAAACGAAAATAATACAAACAGTTCTAATATTCTTACAAAATTATTTACGTCTTGCACGTCTGTAACAAGGTTTTTAAACAAAAAAACAATTTTAAATATTGGATAACTAGTCATTGGACCAAACTTCATTTATTAATTAATGAGAGATGGATTTTGACTTAAAAGAACCACTATTTTTTTTTATCTATTACGAACAACCGTGCACAAATATTGACCAATTCATCTCAATTCCATAGTAATTAATTAAATAACCACTTAACTTACCCAAGACACCACCCCAAAGACAAACAATTAGATTGGACCAGTTATAAAATAATAGGGGAGCCCCATCAATTACAAAAATATATATTTGTTCTCTACCGCACACAAAGTACCAACGTTATGTGTGCCGATATAATATTAATAAAGATTTGATTCCGGAATCTAGCGCCATGTTTGTTTAGCTGTCAAAGTTGGCGGGAGACGCACGCGCGCCACGCGTCGATCGTTTTAATCTGATACGCTGATGCATTCATGGCATTATACCGCAAAATTGAGATAAATTACAACTGGTTATCATAAAAATATTTGCTTTAGAAACTTCTCACGCTGAGAGTGGGTTGATAAATCGTGTATTTTTAATGTATAATTAGCGAAAAAATCTCTTTCTTCGGTTTCCGATTGAATTAAAGCTATTGTTTTATTATTAATGATTCTGTGGTTGCCTCAGAATTATTATAATCTGAGGTTTGTTTTTTTAGTTTTGCTTGCTTAAGTGTGTAAGCAAAAGCAAATTGGTAGAGAAATCGCCCACGCTATAGGAACAAGTGACATTTACCATTCCTATCATAAACAGGAATTGAAAAGATCTAGAGAAGTCTATTTTCTGTCAGTCATTACAGATTAAAATAATTTAATTTTACTCCCTCCTGGAAGAAAATGCTTAATAGCATTAAGTTAAGTCACCCATTTGTAATTCATGCTATAAAAGGTTGAATAAATAATAAAACTCTTCCAATAATAATACTTGTAAACGAGGTTTAATAGACATCTCGTTAGTCTAAATAAGGGCCGTTACACACCAAAATTCAGCGTAAGTAAGCCCCACAACGTGTAAAATCTGGAACGCTCGTATATTTGGCGGGCTCCGGAGCGCGGCTATTAATTTACATACTAATTTATCTTGTAATTAAGTACGCCGCAAATTGCTATCTCAGCCCTTCATAATCCTTTCGCGTAGTTGCTTCTGTCGGCGGCAGATTAGTGTGGATACGTCGTAATAAGCTTTTTTAATTTAGTCACTGGCACTGAGGCATTCCGAGGAGAATTTTTAGAAAAAATATATGTAAGTAATTATAATAAAATACCTTCGATCAACAATAACACCAAAATACTAATTATTTGTAATTGTTTGTGATATTGTAGGTAGGTATTATAATATAACTGCTCCATACTCATAACAAATTTGCCATAATCTTTTACTTTTGTGCTTCTTCGGCTTTTTATTTAGGTAGATACCTAATGGCGGTGCCTTTTTGAATATAGATAATGTTGTGATTTCAACTATTTTTACAGACTCAGCTTCTTTAAGGCGTCAGAGGTCAAAAAACAGGAAAATAGAGAAAGTAAAATCCTCCTTTTGCTTGGTAAGTCAGACCCGCAGGCTTGGTATCAGTTACTATGTAACAGATAGTTCACTCCGCTTAGTCATTTAAATAAATAGCAACTCTAACTATAACGCAATAAAGTAGAATTCAGCTTGTACGGCGCAGGCAAATTACGAACGGCCACTCGTTGTCGTTGCATCTTCTTCTATCGCATATATTCTAGCTCTTTTGCGGACCTAATTTCTATGGATTTACAACGCCGGCGTTGCCGCCGCGTTTTCGAGCCGACCGACACGGGGAGTGAAATAGGCCTGGTCAGACGCCAAGCGATAGCAAAAACCGCGCAATTATTGCTCTAAAATCGCTAATCGAGTTGAACCAAATACAAACTTCCATAGTAGGTACGAATTTGCGATTTTAGAGCAATAATTGCGCGATTTTTGCTATCGCTTGGCTTTTGCAAGTTACGTGATAAGCCTGCCGCATCCACCACAGGGAGGGTACTGTTGACACACATACAGAGAGCGCTTAAGGTTATCTGCATCACAAAGCTGGGTGCATCGGGACTCTGGACACCAAATGGCCATGACGAAGGGAAATAACTGATAATCTAACTAAACTATTCTAAACAATTCTTTTATGGAGTGCGATCTATTATCTATACATTACCTACGATATAATTCTCCAAACTCAACTAAAACTGAGAGTAGTCACATAGGTATATTTCTGCAATTAATTAGATATTTATCAGTTTTCCAGTTAAATTTAAAAATATTTCTGTAGAATTGTACATTTAGGTACTATGGCTACGACATTCACGCGCCAAAAAACCACCATAGAGTCCTTTACTTTTTTTTCACCGTTATGGCTGTAAGTACTCGCCAACCAACAGATCCGCATCCACCGCAGCCGTGGGTGGTGTTGACACGCAGACAGAGAGGGATTAAGGTTATCTGCATCACAAGGCCGAGTGCATCGCATTCGGACATCGGGATCGGCCTGCAGGTGGTCGGCGGGATATACCGTGAAAAATGCTGTACAGTGGTCTATCGAAAAATAATATATCACCACTTAACATCAGGTGTGATGAAGGCTAAGTACTACACCGTTGTGAATAAAAAAAAAAAAACTTCTTAAAAAAATTACCTACTTAATTATACTTTTTCAATAACAATACTCTATTTTTGTTAACATTTCTGTAAAAATATATTTAAAAAAATCATTTCTTTTTTCGTGCGCCGAATACCTAATATTAAAGCCCGCCTGACAACAGTCTTTAAGGTACGGATTCCCGACCAAAAAAGGCACGCTTGCTCGGCCGCGCGTGATACACTTCGCGCGGACCCAGCGCACATAGGGGTAAGTATTTGAACGTAAAAGCTGGCCAAAAATATTTTTTGATTCTAAATGAGCCTATAGGTGTCAATCAATACAAATTTAATGTATTTCATTTATTTCGTCACACATCATAAATAAAACAAAATTAAAATTTATTTAAAAAATCGTTTTAATTTCGTCGCCACTATTAAATCCGTGTGTGTTTCTGAATCAGAATCAATATTTGGCGTGACACCAGATGGTCCTGAAAGAAAATAAAGTAAAAAAACTATAATTTGCATTTTTTTCTCAACTTTCCCTACCTACTAAAAAAATATTGAAAAATACATCCGCGGTATTCTGCGGCATCTTTTGCATTGAGCGTATTACTGGATCTGGCTTCTTCAATTATATGTATATTTCATTGCATAGAAAAGCTTAGAAGTTAACTAAACCTTTTAAATATTATATTGAAAACGCCTAAATTCAGATATTTTTATAACGTTTTGTTAACAATAAATACTAAAACTCAAAGTAGATTTAACTAGAAACGGTTAAAAATGCATCTACATAATATCTGGTTTTGACGGATCCATCACACATTTTTTTATGCAGTGTCAAAACAAAAAAATATAATAAGTAAGTATTGTGAGATGATACTATGAGAATATCGACTAATCACGCGCGCAGACTTCAATCGAACGGTAACTTCCAACTGATACCAGCGGGCGGCGCGTGAATAGAGTCAAATACAATGGATGAAAATGATTTTTGGCCAGCTTTTAGGGTCAAATACCCGCATGTGCAGCGGCAGCCGGCAGTGAACTGTGAACTTGCGAGCGCAATCACTTAACATTCAATTAAAAATGAAAGAACAAAAAAAATTACGACCGGAATCCCTCAGCTTCCTCCCCAGCTCCCTCAGCTAAGCTATTCAAAGACAATTATTTTCATATGTTTTTCATTAACTAAAACCAAGTCTTAAGGGTACTGCAAGTAATATGATATTTGAATTATTATTAAACGGATGTTTGGAATTTTATTTGATACAGTAAAGTATCACTAATGGAAAATATAACGGCTGGAAGCACTACATAAAAGACCGTAAAATAACATATATTTTTTCCAAATTTTGAGTAGGAACTTGTGGTTTGCGAGTAATCCATAATTTAAAATACCGGGAATCATCGCCTTAATTTTTACCAGGGCTTTCTATCGCAGCGGTTCCTCAGTCCCCGCGGGTGGTGTTGACACGCAGACAGACAGGGATTAGGGTTATCTGCATTACAAAGCCGGGTGCATCGGGTATTCGGTCGTCGATCCCGATTGGCAGTGGTCGGCGGTCGGCGGGAAATACCGCGAAAAACGGTGTAAGTTTGCAAGTAGTCTGTGGTGGAATGCCAAAAAAATTAAAAAGAATCGTATTTGTAATAGGTACTACGCGTGGTTCCCGTTCTTGTCGGAATATCGGAATAAAATAACTTGTTACACTAACTAACTAACTAACTGAAGCCTATGTCCAAAAGTCCAATTTTTTTTTCATTTCCGACAAAAAATTCATGCTGTACGTTGTTCAGCATGATGGTCTGAAGCCATGGTTAAAGTTTTTGCAACGGTGCCCCAAACACCCTGTATTAGTTATGGTTCGCGTGCTGAAGTGTCAAGGAGTCAGCAACTCGTTACCGATATTAATTGGGTCGATTGTTCTGGACATCTTCTGAGTTGAAGCAGTTTCTTGCTTATTGGCGGGTTGCAAACTATCAGCATTACTAGACGACAAGTTTTGCACTCAAATAAAAGTTTGGTACTAAGCTTTTAAATGAAATAATATAATTGTAGACAATATAGGTATTTCTTTATGAATTTTGGAAGAGTTATTTTCTCTTGACCTTCGTTTTTTATTCCCAGGGAGAACTGGGAGAAGTAAATCAAATTTTCTTAAAACAATTTATCATCGACAACAAGTACAAAGTTGTTTGAAGCTTAAATTGTTGTTGATTAATAAATAAATTAATAATAAGGAAGGCAATTATTTTTGTTTTTTGTAACTCAATCAATATTGATCTAAATTGATGTTGTTTTATTACGTATCTTATACACCATGTATGACGTGGATGTTATTAACATTAGTATTATAATAAGCCTTCTATCAACAATAACATCTACCTACGTCTAATTAATAAATAAATTTTAAGTAAAAATTATTTTTCACTTCTCATGCTAGTAAAGTTCGTGTTTATGTTGGGTATAGGCTGCATAAAATCGCTTTTTATGCTCTAGTGCATAAAGTAAAATCTTCGTCTAAGTCTCAGACTCTAAGACGAAGGTCGTCAGGTAAACAGTCACAAACGCATATTTCAACCCTCGCCTACGGCTCGGGTGGATATATATACGTCTCGGGTAAAATGGCATGTTTTATGCACTTGTTGTACAATCTACTATTTTAGACAAGCTTTTTTGCTGACTTGACTGTACCGTACTTAGTAATATTGTTTTGTCATCTAACTAAATCAAACCAGAACCTGCATACAAAATTTCAGCTAACAGGGAAAAGCTTGCAAGATTTGTCCCCCACTAACTAACTAAAAAGATGTCAAATTAGCTTGTAAACATTAATTTTCATGTATTATAATCCCACGGGCGTGGGATGTCAAAAATAAGTAAAGACTCATTTGAGTGTTCCCCTCCACGGAAATCTTTAGTAAAAGGCGAAAGATTTATACGTTTTGAAGGGAAACCAGAGTAACGAATGAGAAACTCACCGAACGTGTTATATTATTTCAACTCAACTGTGTAAGCGCGATTCACGAGAGCACAGCGCCATCTATTGAGGATCAAGAGAAACCAGATTAATAGATCATTGGTGTTGGTCGTGACTCGTGAAACATTTATCATTAGTAAATTTTCTTTTTATGTGTTTCTTTTAATAGGAATACGTAATATAATTAAAGTATTATTTTTAATTATTAAAAAATCATTAAAATAATCCTAATAATAAGTGGGAAAGTTTGGATGTGTGTTTGTTACTCAATCACGCCAGAACGACTAGATATGGACACAGATACAGATAAGAGTCTTGAATAGCACATGGCTATATTATCAAAGTATTCCTTCGGGAATGGGAACCTCGCGGGTAAAACCGCGACACGCAGCTTGTATTCTGATTTACAGGATTTACCTTTTAGGTATATTAGGTATACAAACGAGTTCTACCAAAGCCATCTTCTATCTCACTCGTTGCACTAGCGCAAGCAGCCGAGAAATAATAGCGGGCCATGGTGCTACCGTTATGTATGATTCTCTATTACGTATGTTGGACAACTTAGGAGTTCGTAGATTAGCCTTAAATCTTTTTAAAAGCTACTTGCAAAATAGAGAACAAGTTACGGTAATTGATCATTTTGACAAAAACCTAAAAAGTTTTGAAGAAACCAAGTCTCAGTCAAAACAAGTTGTATTAGGTCTGCATCAGGGAAGCATACTTGGCCCCCTTCTTTTTTTAGTATACGTAAATCAGTTACCAAATGTCACAGAAAACTTGTGTGTTATGTTTGCACGCAACCATTTTCATCCCAAATTCATCCAATAGTATAAATGATTTTGAAAATAGTATTAATGAGACATTAAAAAAGACTATACAGTGGCTAAATTCAATTAACCTAAATGTAAATTTATCCAAAACAAAAATTATTAAATTTAGGAACTATAAATCAAATCCATACAAATTAGACATTGAAGAAGATAGCATAAAAATTGATGAAGTTGACGAAATAAACTTTCTTGGGGTAAATATTGACGCCCACTTAAATTGGAAGTCTCAAATATCTAAAGTTAATAAAAAGATATCTAGTTGCTGCTATGCCCTTTCAATCAATACTTTCCGAAACAACTTCCATAGATGTGGCTAGGGCTGCATATTTTGGCCAAGTTTATCCGCTCCTAACGTATGGTATCATATTCTGGGGAAACTCTGTAGATGTACAGTCAACTTTTATTTTACAAAAGAAATGTTTACGTATTATTTATAATTTATATTCCATAGAAACAGTAAGAAATATTTTTAAGGAAAAGGGTTATCTAACTTTATGTTGTATATATTAGAAATTTCAATATTTATCAAACAAAATAGTGAATACTTCAAAACTAAAGTGTCTTGTCGTCCAAATCTCCGTGATAAATATAAATATGATATATGTATGTGTGCCCAGGACTAACAACCAAATGTGCTACAAAAGTGCTTTTAACTCCGGTATCAAAATATTTAATCATCTGCCTACAGACATTAAATCCTTAAACTTACCTATGTTTAAATTTAAATTAAAGGCTTGGTTATTATTACAAAACCCCTTTTATAATCTGGCTGAATATTTTGATAAAAATAATACTTAAGTACCTAGATAGTTATATAAATTAACTAGCCTTCCGCCCGCGGCTTCGCCCGCGTGTACTACACGACGTTATCCCGCGGGAAGGTGATATTTTTCAGGAATAAAAAGTAGCCTATGTCCTTTCTCAGGCTCTAGACTATCTCTGTACCAAAATTCATTCAAATCGGTTCAGTAGTTTAGGTGTGATTGTGTAACACACAGACAGACAGAGACGCGTTTATAATATAACTAGCTGTGCCCGCGACTTCGTTCGCGTGGAATAGTGACTTTCGGCAGCATTTTTCATTTTTTTAGCTAATAAGGTTTTTCGTTTTTTGTGTATTTATTTTATATATATTAGTTTAGCGCTATGATACATATTAACACATTAAAAAAATATCTCACATAGCCTTCCGCCCGCGGTTTCGCCCGCCTGTACTACACGACGTTATCTCGAGGGAAAGTTATATTTTCCCGGGATATCAATTAGTCTTTGTCACTCTCTAGCTCCTAAATATCCACATACTAAAAAAACACGCCGATCCGTTGCTCCGTTTTGACGTGAAAGACGGATATACAAACAATACAAACTTATCACGCTGAACAACTTCTCTTAAGATGCTTTATCATATAGTTTAACCTGGCTGCTAGGGTTCCACATCAGCTGGCCTAGCATGAACGGCTTTTATCATGCGATATGATATAGCACGTCATGCTGTCTTGCTTACCTACCCCACTAAGGTGGAAGCAAGACAGCAAGACGTGCTATATCATATCGCGTGATATAATGATGGTAATGCTAGCCAGGCAGGTGTACCAATACCACAGAATAAATAATAGTGCTAAGGCACCAATACCTACAAACTTTGTACGTCAATAGAAAATGCTCATCACATTTAACAATTTTCCATAAGACGGTATTTTTATATCTCTCATAATTTGGCTGGACTGTGCTATGGTTCCACATCAGCCATTTCGATCTTCTAAATAAATTATAGCCTACCTATAAGTTGGCGACAACTAATAGCTATATAACAAAAAAAGTTTCATTAAAATCAGTTCAGTAGTTTTTACCTGAAACGTGGACAACAGACAGACAGACAAAAAATTCAAAAACTATATTTTTGGTACCTGATCCGTTTAAGAAGACCCTTGGTGGTATTTTTTTTACATTTCTTTTCAATGTATACAGCCCCTGTACCGGCAAAAAAATATGGATATGGACATGGGCTTCATTTGACATTTGATGCCCATATTTTGTGCTTTTAAGGGCATAATATGGGCTTCAAATGTCAAATGAAGCCCATGTCCATACCCATAATTTTTAGCCGGTAGCCCCCTGAATAGAATCGCATACAGTTTTATAATAAGTATGAATTATTTTATTTATTTACTTAATATACACGGTAATTTTTTATCACCCCTGATAAAATTAAAAGGATTATTCTGCTCATGAAAACAAACAATTTTTATTATGGGACCAACACTAAAATCGCAAAAAAAACAGCTATTCCATACAAAAGTGCAAAAATATTTAATCAAAATGTATGGAACAGCTGATATTTTTTCGCGATTTCAGTGTTGGTCCCATAATAAAAGTTGTTTGTTTTCATGAGTAAAATAATCCCTAAAAATATCCGGGGTAATAAAAAAAAACCGTGTATATTACATAAACAGTACCTACGTATTAACACATTAAAAATTTATATCACATAGCCTTCCACCCGCGGTTTTGCCGCGTGTACTACACGACGATTTTCCGAGGGAATGTGATATTTTTCCGGGATAAAATTAGCCTATGGGACTCTCTAGCTCCTTAACTATCCACATACTAAAAAAAACAGGTCGATCCGTTGCTCCGTTTTGACGTGAAAGACGGACATACAAACAAACACACTTTCACATTTATAATATTAGTATATATTGTATGTCAAAAGAAAATACTTATCACGCTGAACAACTTCTCTTAAGATGCTGTATTTGTATCTCTTATAGTTAAGCTGGGCTGCAAGGGTTCCAAATCAGGAGTACCAGACCTTCGATATTTTTCCGTCAATAGAAAATGTCCATAACGTTAAACAACTTTTCTTAAGACGCTATGTTTGTATCTCATATACATTAATCTGGCTGCTAGGGTTCCACATCAGGTGTACCAGACCTTCAAACTTTTTAAGTTAATAGAAAGTGCTCATCACGTTTAACAATTTTCCTTAAAACGGTATTTTTATATCTCTCATAGTTTGGCTGGACTGCTATGGTTCCACATCAGAAATTGCGATCTTCAAAATAAATAATAGCTATATGTTGGCAAGGACCAATAGCTGTATAACAAAAAAACTTTCATCAAAATCCGTTCCGTAAACTTTTTTGCCGACGTCATCACACGAAAAAATTCATCCCCTGTTTTCACCCTCTTTAGGGTAGTTTTTTTTTACAAACTTTGAATGTCGTATTTATTTATCTAATCAAAAGCCTATAAAATAATTTTTAAGCTTCTAGCTTTAAAAATGACGTAATTTCCATACAAACTTTCATCCCCTATTTCAACCCCTTACAGCCCTTTGTTCACATAAAAAAGTAGCCTATGTCCTTTCTCAGGCTCTAGACTATCTCTGTACCAATTTTTATTCAAATCGGTTCCGTAGTTTAGGCGTGATTGTGTAACACACAGACAGACAGATTCGCATTTTCGCATTTATAATATAAGTAAGGATATAAGTAAGGATGTTTTGTATTCTTTAAATTTTAATTAGGTATAAGTCTCTTTGTTTTAATTTTGCATGTCCGTTATGGATATACTGTTGTGACTTTGTTTTGTACAATATCATCAGCAATATCTATGTATACAGTATTGGCAATAAACGATATTCTATTCTATTCTATTCATACCAAGTCATCATTATAATCTCATAATAACGTCTTTAACGTCCCAAAGAGTCACATTACGCATTCAAAAAGCTCTAAACCTTTTATAATACTTTTTTAAACGATATAAAAGCAAAGGAGGTTTGACACGCGGCCCGCACGCGCCGCGGCTGTCGGTGTATAAATGCCGTTGCTTGCATAATTTTTAATTACACGATTGGGTAAGCACCTAATATGGTAGAACGCGGGTCTGGGAGCTTTCGACACAGTAGCGGGGAAATTAAAAAAATAAATGCGATTATATTACAGATCGTTTGATACAGATAGATGAGTTAATAAAATCTGAATAGACTACTTATTTAAATGTGTCATTATGAATTTAGATGATTAAAAATATAAGGATATATAAACATTACTTAGGTAGGGCAGTAGCCCCGGTTTTGGCCACTGTACCTACTTACTGATTTTGGCCACTTTTAGCTCTAAAAGTTTTTTAATTAACTTGTCGTTATTTTTGCTAAAGGCAATTAAAATAAAGTATTTAAAGGTAACTAACAATCGTTAGAATTCCTTATGTCGTACGATTCCTTTCAATAAACGCCATTTTATGCTTTTCTTGTAGGTAAGTAAATATGAAAATTCCAAGAAATTTGTTATGGATGAAATTTCTTATACTTAAGGCTATTGCGGCGATCAAACTCAGAATTTTCAATGTTTTTAAATTAAATTTCCTGACAAAGTATCATTGCTAGGCCTTTCAAAATATTATATGTGATAGATCTTTTCTTTATGAAGGGAAGTTACTAAAATTTATTTGAATAAAATACATACAATGTACTAAAAAAAATTATTTTCAAGACCCCTTTTTTCCGTCTTAAACTCAATTATCTCAATAACCATTTGAGTAATCAAGCTAATTTTTTTTGTGTAAGTAGTTCTTAGTCATATCTAGGGAAGTTACTAAAATTTTTTTTTTGTTATACTTATAGTCAATAACTAGTATCCCAAAATGCATCGTGCACCGTTTCGCAGCATAATTGTTCAGTCTCCGCCTGGTATTGGCGGCGTTTGGACGTGAAGACTGTATCGCTCCGATTGCGCCAAAATTGAAAAAAAAAACTCACATTAGGATCCTAATTTTTTTCAATGATGCTTATTTTGCTAGGAAATATTGAAATAGCGCTTCAGGATTGGGTATAGATGAGTACTTTGCCATTTATTGCATAACCATAGACCTATGTAACCTAGGACAAGTTATTTTACTCATTACCTAAAGCAAACATCAATAGTTTGAAATAAAAGTGACGGATAATATTGCCTAAGATACTTAAGAGCCCATAAAAGTTATATACCTATTTGAGTACCAATATTTTGTTGTGTTGTAGGTACATAATTAATCTAAGTTTCTAATTTCTACTACTGTATATTAAATTTATGTTCGTTTTAGGTTCCTCAAAATTGAAAATGTGAGAAAGTTAAGATAGGTAGGTGTAAAAAATTGCATCAAGAAATAAGAACATCTTAGATTTCTGCGCGAACCGACGTTTCGGCACCTTTTCAGGGGCCCTGGAAAGGTGCCGAAACGTCGGATAAACCAAAAAATCTCAAAAAAAAAACAATTAAAATTTAACTAAGTTGTTGAATAAATTGCGTGAAAAAATCCGTGAAAGTGTTTTATTTATAAGAAATAAGAAATTCGCTTGTTGAAAAAGTTTTTTACAGAGACATAGGTAATGTAAAAGCAATTCTTGAAGTAAAACCGATGTAAGAATTTTATATACCTAGTTGATCTAATATCACCATTACACTTTTTTGAGACTGTGAGAAGTCCAGCTTCTTTCCTTTGAGTGAGGAACATAAACCGCACCATTTTGTGTCAATTTCAGGTTCAAAACATTTTTATTACTGATTCTCTTATCCATTATTAGTACAAAATAGAGCATGCATACAATTTCTTGCAAGAAATGCTCTCGCGGTTTTGAAATTCGAAATTCGAAATCCCCACAACAATATCTAAAACCGATGGTTGAGGCGCCAGTAGCAATAAAAACGAATGAAAAGTCTGTCAGCTGTATTGACAGTTTTAACTCTCAAATTTAACCACCGCGTCAGATAAGTTTGCGAAGTTCTGTAAGGAGACTTGCATAGTCGGAGTAAAATTTTTGATACTCTAATGAAATATTGCATAGGTACAAGTACTTCCGAAGGAGGAATATTTATTTCATTATTTAAATTTCATTGCACAAAGTATAAACAAATGGCGGGCTAACTTTAAACTGACTAACATATTATATCAAAGATAATAAAGTCATAAAAATAAATAATCTCGAAGAAGTTTTATATACACTCTCTGCCACAAATGTCATTTATTAAAAGTAGGTGGCTAAAACGTCAGTGATTAGATTACATACCTTTTGGAAGCGGCCATGGAAGAAATGACAGTTTTGTATAAGTAGTACGAAACCAAACCGTTTCAGCTGCTCGACCCTGATGTTGTCAAAGCCAGCGGCTTTACCTTCTTTGAGCTTATCAAGGGCAAACTTGAGCTCTGTTTCTGTAAAAGCCTCGTCCAAGTGGTTAACCTCTTTACCAGGGTCTCGTGTAAATTTCTTCTGGAGACTTTTCGTGGAAGCTTTCCCATTTTGGAGTAAGTGGTGAGCGATCTGGTTTGTGGTCACATTGGAATGACGATCAGCGATTTTAGGATCATTATTTTGTTTCCTTATAAAACACCATGCCTTCTTGCTTTTATGCGTCATATCTACGCCTTCGATTAGCTTGTTCCACTTTTCTCTCGTTGTTTCGGATATGGCTTCTAGCAATTCATTCCCAAAATCGATGGTGTCCTGTGAGATGGGATCTAATTCATACTGGTCTTGGTATGTCATCCTATCATATTATATTTAAAAACATATATTTGATGCTTGGGAGAGCAAGCGAGATGTAGTTGGTATTTATTGTGACCTCTCCAAAGCTTTCGATTGTGTTAATCATCAAACGCTTTTAAGGAAATTAAAACATTATGGTGTCTATGATAAATCGGTTAGCCTTATGCAATCATATCTATGTGAAAGAATACAGAAAGTAGTTACCAACAAAACTGAGTCTACTGGAGCCCCTATCAACATGGGCGTACCCTAGGGGTCAATACTGGTCCCTTTTGCTGTTTTTAATTTATATAAATGACCTTCCTTTTTAAGCAAAGAATTTATGCGAGACAGTGCTATTTGCTGATGACACTTCCTCTAGTCTTTAAAGTTGACAGAGGTAATAATTGTTCTGACGAAGTAAATAGTACTTTATCGAAAGTTGCGCATTGGTTTCATAGCAATAATCCATTCCTTTACCATGGTACCATTACACAGTACCATTGATGGTACTGTGGCAATTTCTTTTTGCCGTGGTACCAGCAATTAATCTATCATTAAACTCGAAAAAAACAAAATGTGAAAAAAAAATCCCTGCCAAATGTAAGACAGGTTGATATTCACATAAAATTGGATGACAATGTAGTAGAATTAATTAACAGTACTAAATTTTTAGATATAACATTAGATTATCGACTTCAATGGGACCCCTTACATTGAAGCCTTGGCCGGTAGACTCAGTTCTGCGGCATTTGTTCATGGCATTTTTTCTTAACAATAAATAAATAAAATAAATAAAAATAAAATTGGCTGTTAAAGAAATAAGGCTCTTAACCGATATAGAAACGGCAAGGTTAATCTATTTTAGCTATTTTCAGAGTGTATTGTCCTACGGCCTATTACTTTGGGGTTCAGCAGCTAACATCGAAAGTATTTTTGTGCTTCAGAAAAGAGCTATTCGCGCTATATACAAACTTCGGCCAAGAGATTCTTTAAAAGAAATCAACATATTAACTGTTGCAGGACAATACATATATGAGAATATGGTATATGTAAATAAGTTTCTCAATACATTTGTAAAACGTAGCAATATACATAAATTCAAAACAAGAAATAAAAATAAGATTGCCGTTCCAAGGATTCGACTTGAAAAAACAAGAAGTTCGTTTTTGGGGAAAAGCGTAGCTAGTTTTAATAAAGTACCACAGAATTTAGTAGAGCTGCCTTTGCACAAATTCAAAAGTCATGGCAAAAAGTCGCTCATGGGCAAAGGATATTATAAAGTAGACGACTATTTGAAAGACGTTAATGCATGGATTTGATGTAACACATAACCTTAGCTGAACTAATGTAATATTATAATGAAAAAGTTGTAAAAAGTTAACGATATAAATCTTTGGAAATATCGTTACTCCAATTATTAAAGCTGATAAGTTTATTGCGCCTATTCTTCTTATCAGTTAAAAAAGTCTTGAACGAAAATATTGACCATTCAAAAGAGCTTATTTCTTAAGTCAAGTTGAATAAAGATATTTTTTATTTTATTTTATTATTTTATCCTTCAGGTCGTAAGGCCTGGCACATAATTAGGTCCTCCGTATTGCACCACTTACTGTCTTCACGCACTGGTGATCTATGTGCTCACTGGCAAAGATTAGATCAGGGTTTTAACCCCTTTTCCAGCGACCGCTGTTGAATGATGACGGAAGTTTTGGATCATGGATCAAAGATAGTAGGTATGTGTCCATCAACCCATTCTTCAACCTTCACTCCGTTGTCATCACTGGTTCTGTATCCCCAGTTCTCGCTATGGCTAAAGTTCGGCGGACAGCTGAGGTAATACGGTGCATTGGGAGGTTTGTAGACTGAAGTGACCGTACAGTTACTAAGTTCAATAGTAAGGATCTCTATGTTACTGGTGTTAGTCTGATACACAGTCCGTACCTCTTTATCTGGCCTGGCGAATAAGCACTCCCATACTGTCGATGGGGGACTTCAGCTATGAGTTTCATCCCCTGAGTCACTTGTCAGGTATGCTTTAACGAGTGTGCATCTGAGTTGCATAACCTCATTCCGCCCTCTCCTTTAAACTCACGCTCAGAGAATTAAGTACTCCTTCATCATGCCTGGAATACCATGCCGGCTTCTGTTTGCCCGAGTACCTACAACCCAAACCTCTTAAAGTCGCAAGTGAATAGGCATCTTCAGGGTGAATCTATTCACACAAAATTTTATTCAAGTACTATAACCAACCACATTATAAAACTGGCAAGTTTACATTAGTAAACAAAGTATCAATTATTTCAGTTGCGCTACATTTTGTTTAAACAAATTCGGCGATCTCCGTGGCCGATTGGTGTACGCACCGGTTTTCTAGGTGCCACTATCTCTGAGGTCCCGGGTTCGATTTTCGGACGGGTAAATGTCGAAAACTAACTTTTAGATATTTTCTTGTATCTGGGTGTATGTGATCGTTGCTTCCAATTTTCAATGACACAAGTTATTGTATTATTTGATATTATCATTTTTGGTATTGGAATAATATGTATTTTATTTAATTTTTTTGTATTTAAACAATATTTTTATTTAAGTGTTTTTTTTATATATTGATTTATATTATAGATTGATAGCGTGATTTTATATAAACGGTATACTTATTTTTATATTGATTAACTAAGTTGATTTATTTTGTAAAAAAGTATTGGATGATGGGCTAGTATGAGTTATTTATATTTTTTCATATTAAATTATAAGTTTTATTAATTTGATTGGAATAAATCTGAAAATGTACCTACTGGTTAGAGCAGTATACATTTTTTTTTTTCAGTGTAATTTGTAGCAAATGTTGTAGTTTTGCCTGCGAAGGTCATTTCGATAATGGATATATTATCGAAATGATCTAGAGATAGAAAATAAATATAAATAGCTGCTGCTGTGTTCTGCATTTTGAAGAATCGTTTGAAGTGACTATCTTTGTTAAAAAAAGCTTTTTTTACTACTAGGTACGAATAATATCTAAGATCTACTCTTCCTACAAACCGACGTTTACAATAAATATTCATAATAATTCTTCTTGTATTCTACATAATATAATTTCCTTAGTAAAAGCGCACATAGGTGATATTTCAGATGTAAATAGAATGCGCGCTGCATGCCGCGTCTACACGTATTTCTCAGTCTACGAGAGTGCCGCGGCCGGAGTCTTACCGATCCCAGCACCCCCTCGCTTGTGTAAGCAACGGCCATCGACGATATTTTTTTTACCTATGCTATATCCTTAAACCTTTTTTTTACAATTAAATTGTTGTTGTGCAATTTTTTGGTTTCTAGCACATTAGAATAAATTAACTAAAGAATTTAAGGCAGTTTTCCTTCAGGGCCCATAACATAACATTTTCCTACCATGTAAACAGTTTGACTTGTCGTGTTGATGTCTATAGCACCACCACTAATGGTGACCACCACCAATGACGGTATAGCGGTCGACCGTGGACATTTTGAAATAATAAACTGACTTCTCGAAAAATAAACCCACTCGGAAAGGCGACGCGCCACTTTGAAAATGCTTAATCATAAGGGAAAAGTAAGAAAACCTCTACGATTAAGAGAGAATCTTCTGAAATCTTGACTTTTCACAGATTCCCAAAAGTTTTCCTTCATTTCAGCGTTTAGTGCTATACCAAAACTTCATGATGGCCGTTCAGATTTTGCGCTACGCCGACATCGCCAAACAATTTTCGACGTTATTAAACGCGCACCGATCCGTGTGATTGCGAAACAGATCAGCGTGCGCGGCTTAACATGACAATGGGGGGGATTAGCGCCAAATCGGGAGACGTCACAAACGTTTATGACTTTTTCTTTTTTTAAAAGAGCGCGAAAAAGTTTGTTGTGGCCGGAGTTCTGACATAAGTAATTATAATTATTTTGAATTATTATGATGATGTGTTGTGTAATGAACTGGAATAATAAGTACTTATTTTTATTTTAACAGCTTTTTATACGTGGTTTTCCTAGTCTTCATCAAAGTGTAGCTGATCAGGGGGCGCGGCTTAGGTATTATTTATGACAATAGGGAACAGACGTCAAAATCGTTTAAGTTTTTTTTTTACAAAAAGTTTTCGCTTTTTTAGTGCAAAAAAAGGGTTTTGTTTGTGGCTTGGGGATTTATTTTCACTAGCCCTTCGCCCATGACTCCGCCTGCGTGAACTATTTTTCCGGTTTATAAGGTAAAGTAGCGTTCCTATGTCACTCTCCAGCTCCCACTATCCCCAATTCCCCATACCAAAAATCACGTTGATAAGCTGCTCAGCTCCGTTTTGACGTGAAAGACGGACAAACAAACTTACAAACGGTAGTTTGTATGTATATTAGTTTGATTCATAATGCAGATAATGCGTGGTGTAATCTGAACGTACGACGATAGGAACAAAATGCATCCTATACCTACTCCGAGTCAAGAGTCGAGACCTATTTGGATGTTAACAAAACCGTTCAGCTTTTCTAAAATTTTACGCTTAGCCACACATTGAACAATTTTGATTGAATACTTTTAAAAGTATAATGTAGGTATGTAGGAGTTAGAGGAAAGAGGGCTATTCGCCTCCTATATAAATAAATAACTCCTGCCTAGCTCCGAAGGCAGAATCAGTATCTAGATATAACTTTACTGTCCTCAATGTGATTTAACTACTTATAATAATAGACACCCGCAGCTCTGACTTCACCATACAAATCGACGGAAGCAATTTTCCTTTACAAAGTTAAGTGGCATTTACAGTGCTCGGTACACCCGCGTGACATTTTGACTTCTGAGATTTGAGAATAAATAAAAAGCTAAGAAATTTTTATTTCTGTTATGACTTCGAAAGTTAGTATAATTTTATTTAAAATACTTTTTATCCAATAAATAGATGGGTGAAGGTATCTCAGGCTATAAGAATAATTTGAAATTGGTGAGAAATGCTTTATATTATACTTTCTGCTTCCCACGGTTTTACCTTTTTTTTTCCCCCGTTCCCATGGGAATTTCAGTACAAAACATAGGCTCACAATACTCATAGTAGCATCTGATGTTGAAGAATTTTCAAAATCGGTTAATTAGTTTCAGAAATTTCGTCTTACATCCTACTTTAACTCTTTTTAATATTTCCTAGTGTTGATGTAGACTACAATAACGATGACATAAACGTTTGTTTGTGTCGCTTTCAAAGAAGAAAAAACATTTTAGTTTAAAAATAACCCATATGAACAGACGATTTCATCCTTGTAAAATTTGGTGAAAAATGGAAAATGAAGTATTTTGAAAAAATCGACCCGTCTCACAACTAGTCCGATGGGACTCGAACCCACGACCTTTTGCTGACATCGGACTAATTGTGAGACGGGAGCGAAAGGTCGTGGGTTCGAGTCCCATCGGACTAGTTGTGAGACGGATCGATTTTTTCAAAATACTTCATTTTCCATTTTTCACCAATAAAAATTGCATTGTGAATGCAAAAAAGTAAATATTTAAATAACTTGTAAAATTTGTTTTTATTAGTGTTAAATAAAGTAAAATTGGTCTGTTGGTAAGATCCAGTTTCGCCAGCGGCTGTACGAAAGGGTACTCTATGATTCTTTTTAAAAGCTTAGAGCCAATGGCGGATCTACCTAAATATGCCGCTTTTAAATGAACTCTAAGACGCGTGTCGTTTCCATTGACACACGTTTTTTTTTATTCTAAGCTTTGTCTTAAATATTTAAAACATCGCTCATTGAATGCAAAACGGTCACAAACCAAAAACTACGCTTTTTACAGGAGAGCCAAAACAAACTTTAAAACTTGTATTTTTGAAAAAAATAATATTTTTTTGTTAAATAGTATGATATTAGTATATCATTGTTTTCGTCATATTTTGCTCTATCTTTAAATATAATAACCGCTTTGATAGCTCTTACACAACCTGAAAAAACTACAAAAGCCCTTTTTGCATTCAAGATTTGAACCAATGTTAAAAGAATTATCTCGAAAATGAAACACATTTTTATGTGAAACATGCTTTAGTTATTGTTTTACCAAGACAAAAAAACTAAAAACAAGAAAAATATTCTCTATGTGAAATGGAAACTTATCGTTCTTAATTTATGACTAACTTTTTAGTGTAAAATCATCACAAAACTAGGCATTCTATCGTTGTATGCTTAAACGCGATACCAATTTTACATAATATATATGTGAAAAAATCCAAATTGGTACCTATTCATAGGAACGACAAAAAATACTTCATAAATTTAATGGCTGAAACTTTAACAATGAAATAATATTCTTTGAAATATTAAATTAGCTTTAAAATAGTGTCTTAAAGTACCTATTTATTATTTAAACTCTCATCATCATCACTTAGCTTTAAACTCTCTTCAAATCGTATCAAAGTTACTACTTTGGTAATTCTCTTCCTTGTTCAACAAGTGCTGGTATTTTAGATTCCTGAGTGTTGACTGAAACAAGGTTTGTTTTTCTTGAGCTGGTAGATGATTTAGCATCCTTCGTTTAAATGGCATTCCGTGTCATAAACCGCATCATCATACCGTACCCGTCAAAATACATTTCATAAACTATTGCTGGAATATCACATTCTTGAATGCGTTATGGGTTGATAATGCACCAGTTTTGTATCCCAACTGATTCTTCATTTGAATTGCCAACTGCCATGCTCAAAATCGATGATTCGATTGAGACCTGGGCGGTGCTGCAGTCCCTCCAGAGGTGCCAAATAGACTACAGGTACGTCGAGGTGCTGAGGTGCTTATACCAAAACGCCACCATGTCAGTCCGGTTAAAGAACCAGAGCTCTAGTCCTATCCAACTACAGCGAGGTGTGAGACAGAGAGACGCCAATTCTCCGAAACTGCTTACAGCTGCGTTGGAGGATATTTTCAAGTTTCTGGATTAGAAAGGATGCGGCATCAACATCAATGGCGAGTACCTAATACATCTACGGTTTGCCGATGATGTAGTTCTTATGGCTGAGACCTTGGAAGACCTTAACACAATGCTCGAAGATCTATGTAATGCTTCTCAAAGAGTAGGTCTTAAGATGAATATGGATAAGACAAAAAATCATGTCCAATGCCCATGTTGCACCTGCTCCAGTTAATGTTGGGAACATTACACTCGAAGTTGTTTGACACTATGTTTACCTGGGACAAAGGGTTCAGTTAGGTAAGTCCAACTTCGAGAAAGAGATCTCTCGTCGAATCCAGCTCGGATAGGCAGAGTTTTGGAAGCTCCGGCATATATTCGCGTCCGAAATACCTCAATGTCTCAAGACGAAGTTCCTTGACCAGTGTGCATTGCCAGTAATGACCTATGGAAGTGAGACGTGGTCTTTTACTATGAGTCTCATAAGAAGGCTTAAAGTCTCCTAGCGAGCAATGGAGAGAGCGATGCTTGGTGTTTCCCCGCTCGATCGGATCAGAAATGGTGAGATCCGCAGGAGAACTAAAACAACTGACGTCGCTCGAAGGATTGCACCGCTGAAGTGGCAGCACAGAATAATATGGCGCAGTGGGCAACACAGCGCGGAGAACCGATGGCCGTTGGGGCGGATAGGTTCTCGAATGGCGACCGAGTACCGGACGACGTTCCGTGGGCAGGCCCCCTACAAGGTGGACCTACGATCTGGTCGGTTGGGGAAGCCGCTGGATGCGGGCAGCGCAGGACAGATCGCTGTGGATATCCTATGCCCAGCAGTGGGCGTCGTTCGGCTGACATGATGATGATGATGTTAATATTCAAAATTTGTATTCGCTCTGCTCATTCTGTAAATAATAATGCAATATTACTCAAAAAACAATGTGTAATATTTATTGTTGCTTAACTAATTTTGTGCTAATTTAATAGAGTTGACCAAATTTTTTGTCTGCACTAGTTTAGCATTTTACTTATCTAAACCTAACCTAAAAATTCAAAGAGATAACTGTATGAACGAAAACTCTAACAAGTAAATATTATTTTCAACTTATTAAACATTAATAACGATTTTTTACGTATAAAATAAACAATCATTCAATTTAGCTGTCAATGTGTTTTTGTATTAATTTTATTAAAAAATCACACATTTGTAAATATGGCAATTCTTTGCTTTATATTGGAATGCAAAATGTATAGATTTGTAAATGGGGCATAGCTTTGTTTCATATTAGAATGCAAAATGTACAGATTTGTAAATATGGCGTTACTTTGTTTCACATTGGAATGCAAAATGTACGTATCCAAAAATATGGCTCTATTGCATTAATAGATTCTGAATGTACTAACTTGAAATTTGAAAGTAAAACGGCCGCATTCCAAAATGTGGCTCCTTTGCACAGAACACTGAACTCGATGTTGGGTGATTTTTTTACTTGTGGCCGTTTTGTACGAAACCGACGTGCGTTCGCTCCGAGTCCTGGGTCGCAACTCGCAAAATGGCGGTTTTGATCTGACGTTAGTGCGTAAGTCGGCCCAATTCAAAAGGGGCGGTTGACCAGTTTGGCATCAAAATGGACGAAAAAGACGGGTGTCTTCAGCAAAACGTAAAATATTTTAGTTTTAGAAACAATTTTTTTAATAAAACGATTTTTAGTTGTTTTTGATTTGTGGCCGTTTTGCATTCAATGAGCGACATGTCTTGTTTGTTATTAAACTTATGAATTAGTTGTTTTACTATTTATACCTAGTTACTTAACAAAAATAACATTTAGCGCCAGGAATGTCATAGGTATGTATATGTATCGATTAGAACTTAGGTTTATGTACCATACAAAAAGACTCACTCACACTATAATTTTAAGTATTTAAGTATTTTAATTATTTTATTCAACGTGACCTTATACTACCATTACAGATTTTAAAATCCAATGCGATAGTACTATAAAATTAAATACCAATTTAAAAGAATTGAAAGTCCCAATTACCGACGATTCGGCAGGCTTATTACCGATCTTAAAGTGACAGTTGCAATCGCGGCAATTAAAAATTAATCGCTCCCAAAACACATATTCATATTACGGAACGTAGATCGCTACGATTAGCGCCACAAGCGAGCGATCTGTGAACTAAAATTGCATGAAAAGTACCGTACCGTACTGTACCGATTGCAAACCAACCGCAACTAGTAGCAGTCGCGTTGCAATTGTACAATTAGCAACTGGTTGCTTGTTTTGGTAATAAGCCTGCGGGGCGTTTAAGCGACTGTGCCGCCGATAAATCCAATAGATATCCAGCCAGATATCACAAGGCGAATCAAGAAGGCGGATTTCTAAGCCCGTTCTTACATTACGATATTTTTCAGACGACTAGTATCCAACGCCAGTCGCGACGACATGACGTCATTCGATTGAGTTAAATGTCGGATACTGGTATCATTGTGTGCAAGTAGGGTTACCATTTAGAAATTTGAAAAGTCCTGACAAAAAGCCTGACAGTTCAAAAAAAGTCTCTCAAACATTTTAGTCACAAAATGCACACATTTTTAGATGAGCGTTTTGTTAGATGAGCGTGGAGTTAATAAAGATGAAAGACTGATTTGATATTACTTATGTACGTTTTTTACTCATACTCCATCTAAGAAAAAAAACCGTACAAATTAAAAAGCCGGACAAAGTCCGGACAAAAGACTTTAAGTCCGGACTTGACGTATGATAGCCCTATGTGTAAGACAGTATACAAATGTATGGGAATTACGCCTCAAAGACTCGTTTTCGCGACTGGCGTATGATACCAGTAACCTGTAAATATCGTAATACGACAATGGAAACGTTGTCAGACTCGAGCGGGCTTGATCCGCTGAGCAATTTATTAAAGAATTGAAGTCCCAATTACCGACGATTCGGGGCGTTTAAGCGACTGTGCCGACGATAAATCCAAGAATATATCCAGCCCTTACTTGAGAAAGCTGATCTCTAACGCTTATTACCATAACAGAGGCAGTGGTATATTGCTACCATAGAGTTTCACTATAAAGCTTAGAATTATTTATTAAAACAATTATTATACTACTTTTAAAGAGAGAAGGTAACCTTTTTTAAAAAAAGTAAGTTTTTTTTAATATAAAATTTCAAAATCACAAAAGAACATAATGTAATAATAAGGCAAACACTCTTCATAAAAACAACAAAAAAAAAACACTTCACAGATACCGACCGTTCCAGCGTCTGAAAATTTTATAACATGCCTTTCAGTTTCCACCTGTAAAAAGGACTTTATTTCTATCACTTTAAGGTGGTATTTTATTGAAAAAAATATTCAACATTCAGGTATTCGTCGCAGTAAATAAGTCTTGTTTTATGAAACCGTTTGTCTGGAGATTGTGTTCCTTGATATAAAGTAATAAACAGCATTTTGACAGTGAAACTTTTCAAACAAGTATTGAGCGTTGGGTGAAAGCATTTCATCAAGGCAAGAAATGAAACAGAAAATTATACGACACTGTATGAATGAATACCAATTAAGAATATCTCTACATACCTATCGAAAATATTGAAAATTATGTAAGTATTAGTATATTATGTAAATAATTATGTAAGTAGAAAGAGTCGACCCGTCTCAAAAATTGCATTGTGAATGCTTATTTAAAATAGTTTGAAATAGCAATCATTTCATCTTTATCGATTGTCAAATACCTCAGGAAAGGTATTTAGTAAATTGATTAAGTACCTACATTAAACATTCATACAAACATTACTTCTAGATTCAGCTACACACTTGGACACCAAATAAAATTGTCTTAAAACATTGCTAATCAAGCTTGCACTATCAAATATTGCAAAACACAGCTATTATTAACACCGAAGCGTATCATGACATTCGCGACACGTGTGCGGCCTTACAAATCGCTGCGATCAAGCTTCTCGGATTGCACCTAATTCAGGCGTCCTACTTCTGTCTCGCTTGTATTTGAAGAGATGGAAGGTGACAAGTGTTAGCGGTGTCGTTTTCGTTAAGGCAAGGTTCCACTGCCACGATAAAATAAAAGAATAGTTGTTGAAAAGGCGACTTATTTTGTCTTGCTCGCTGATGAAGGGATTAAAGTTGACAACGTAGGTACGCGGTACTTATCTTTGGATTGTTAAATCCCTATTCGTTACTAACTATTATGACGACCAAACACAGAAAAACATCCATGTAGTGTTTGTTTTGTTATCGAATTTTGAAATAGATGATCGAACTTTCGTTAATAGAAATATGATGTAAAACTGTAAAAAGCCAATCATTGTTTTATTTTCGTGATGGCGATTATTTTGGATTAATGTCTGTTAAAATTAGTAGAGAATAAAACCCAGATTAAAGGTAGAGACAAACTGATCCCACATTCATCAGACCTTCTAGTTGTACAAATTCAATGGTCTAGATGTCATAATACGTTGCATACGATGCATACGTTGCGTACGTGGGATCAGTTTGTCTCTACCTTAACACTAACGTTCTTTAGATACCTACATTGAACACACGACCCTTAGCACAGTACGAAAATTAATGATCTTGAATAGCGAGCTACGCCATCAGCGAGATTAAAAAACTATAAGTAGGAAATTATTATTAAGAATAGCGTCTCATGTATAAGTAATATTTTGTCATTCAATTCTTTGCGCCTTTCATCTCTATCACTATTGTCTTCAAAGTCGTTCCATCGCAACGGCCCCTTAATATCAGTGTATAATTGATGTTCCGCGCTCAAACCAAACTTGTTATGTATAATTAAATGTAAATTGCCACCATTAGCAGCCGCGAACCACGCTTTGATCCCGACACGACACAATACACACAGACAGACACGCGTGATTGTGATTAAAATGGGCGATTGGGACCAAATCAAGACGCGGTTCGTCATAGGATAATTTCGAAGGTAATCAAATCACAGATGTGTTTACAAATAGCGACCACACACCTTCTTCCGTATAGGATACCGATCGTAGCTAGCTACAATGTTAAAAAGCCTAACCACAGAACTCTATAAAAAAAAACTTTAGATATGATGGCGGAACTCTATAAAAAAAAACTTTAGATATGATGGCGAGGCTGTTTTTTTTAATTCAAAACTGAATCCAACACACAACCTAGTTACACTGAATAAATGATTTGGAACTTTGAACTATTCTATAGAGTCTTAAGGTATAGGCTAGGGAGAGACCTGCCCCCTGATTTTCAAACCGTCGGAAATGCTCCCGACATCGGAATGTACGCACTATCTCTGTCTTTGTCTACAGAATAGACAAAGACAAAGCACAGAAGTCAAATGCGATTCCGTTTCCGACGGTTTGTGAATCAGAGGGCTGGAGAGACCTATCCTCAATTAATTCTTTCTGAAGACCGTCTATCTCTTCGGGCATTACTTTAATACCATTTTGTCTAAGACACGGATGTCACTGAAAATGAAGAAATTATACCAATTCGTAACGTACTAAAGTAATGGCCAAGTGAATCTAATCGGAGTAGGTACTTATATGAATACGAGTATGTTGGCAGCTTTCTGAATGTTATTTAAAGCTGCAGAAGCTACCTCCAATAATTTTTGTAGGCAGCATATAAAGACCATACGATACACAGTTTAACTAATACATGAGAGAGATATAATTTCTAATTGAAATCTTTAAAAAGCAAAAGAAACAGTTTAAATACACTCAAACTCCCTTTTAGTTATTTTTTTGGAAATAAAATAAAAATATTTAAGTACCTACTTAAATGAAAACACCTATTTACTTGCTCATATCATTGTAATGACGACTAAGAGTTGTTAAATCAACCGTGAAAATCTTTTAAACATAATTTTATAACATAATTCAAACGGATGAAATACAATGATCTTAGTATATTTTTCACTTTGATCTCATTTGCTATAAAGCACTGTAAAATTATTTTCAAAGGCGTGAAAAACATTCGGAAATCAGCTGAGCGTATTAGAGAAATCTCTTTAAATCTGTCTTCAACACACAATACATCCTATTAGTAGAAAATTCATTTGTCATCTTCCTTTGAATCTGAGCTAATATACGACATGCCTGTGGTAAAATTTCATGTATTTTTCAGTACATTGTACGAATATCAATAATTCACAGAATAGTCTTGTCCACAACATTTTCGCGGGAACATTTATCGATTTTTAATGCAGTAGACGACAAGACGTTTCATAAAAGCTGACCACGCATCATAACATGTGGCTTTTATCTTTTTTGACATCGCATCACTCAAACAAAAGAGGTTACAAAACCAACATGGCGGTCGTAAATTCGCGCCAAAAGTACGCCATCTCTAACGTAAAGACTTAAAGCTCACATTGAGTTTTTGAAACGGTTTTTTTATAGATTCCTTGATGCTTAACGTCACCTCGTGGTGCGAGTGAAGTGGACTATGTAGAGATCACAAGGTACACCGCTTTGAACACTGTCAAAGACGACACATCGCTACAACGCACCGACATATATAACTCATACCATTTGTCACTTTTAATTGCCACTTGTTGTCGAAAACGAGGGAAGGAAAACGATATATTTAGTTTATTGTGAAATAAACGCGGTTAGGCGCCCGCTCCTGCTCAAATTAAGACATTACGACGATAGTGTTTTGTTCAAAGCCCATATTTGTACGTCATCGACGATCGTCGCTTTGATCATTTGATGTTCTTGTTATTATGTTGCAAATAGATGTTTTATTAAAAAAACAAATGACATCCGTTAAATTGGGCGCCTAAATTGGATATGGAGTTCTATTTTTGGAACTACCTAATCAGCGTGTCTCTTAATACTGTAACTTTGTACTTAAATGAAACGACTCTTCGAGAAAGTTTAATTATTTCAACTACCAAAGCGTAGTAAGTAGTTAGTAGTAAATAGTAAACGTATAAATAGACTTAAGTTTGATATTCTTTTCGCAGTGTTTAATCTTTAAATAAGTACCTACAGTACTTATAAAACAGATTAGTGTTAAGAGATCGATAAATACCTAACTAATAATATAAAATAAGTATTTATTCTACAAATTGTTAACTGTTAATGCTTATATTTGTACATAAACACAAATATAAATTTAGAATCTTACACTACTAACTAACATCCAATTATTTTTATTTGTTCTTGAACCATCTTCATCTCATTTCATATCACACGTTACGACATCAAACGGTAGCCAAAATCGATGCGAATGTAATGAGGGCCAATCCCCACCAATAATAGTGTCGTTTATACGGCAATAAACTAAATATATTCGCGGCGGCGCGTGACGCTGTCACTTTGACAGCCAATTAAAAATGACAGATGATCCGCCGCCATCTTGCGCGCTCAAAGACGCCGCATTTTGGCGGCAACGGGCCCGGTGTCGGTGAAGAATTTGCTCGACACATTTTTAGCTAGTTAAGATTAGATTTTTGTTGTTGCCGTCAATCAATCTTGTGGTAGTTTGTTGAAACTGTGTTAATTAATAACGAGGTCGTGAAAAAATGAGTTTTTTTAAGTAGAATTAACTAATTTTTAGTCAATGACTTGTTTATGAGTAAATAAACTCAATGTCACTAGTTATTTTGGAATGGTTGCAAAACACTTGGTAGGTATGAGAGATGATGCGACCTCTTTGCATTGTCTATCTATGGCATAAATCAGTGGTGGGCGAACCATCTCCGGCCCGCGAAAGCATATATTTAATTCGGCCTGACGACGGGCCTTCGAAATCAATAGTATATGGCCGAACCTTACCGCGCGCCGCTTGAGCGAACAGACGTGTCACGCGCTTGCATTTTTTTCCCCCGGTATTAAATAAATACTTTTGTCTTTTCTCGATTTATCGACAATAATTAAAGTGACCTTGAATCGAAAGTTTACACCAGTGACTTATATAACCATTGTGATTAAGTGAAATTATAAGATACAGTGCCATTTATCGTCATTGTGTGTGCCGCCATGGCATTCAACATGAATGTTATGCATTCACCAACAAAATCACGGGCTGCTTCACCTCATACTGGTTCCCAAACTGACCCCACGGATTATGATTCTACAGCTTCAGATTCGCAAGTTACCAAAAGGAAACGTAAACAACCAGAATCTGATCATGTTCAGAAGACTGATTTTTATGAATTTAAAAGGGAAATGATGACTTTTTTACACGATATTAAAAAGTCTAACGACGAACTAATGCAAAACTTAAAATCGGATATAACTGAGATGAAAACTCAAGTAAGTGCTGTGTCTCATTCTATGAATAACTTATCTCAGCAACAAACTCAGTTCCGAAATGAACTGGCTGAGCTGTCAAAATCGATGGATTTCCATACCAAATCGTTCGACGATCTACAAACAAAAACGCAAGCTATTTCTAAAGACATTGTCCACCTGAAAAAAATTGAAAAGGAGTTTGATACCTACAATCGCCGTTTCTCAAATTTAGAACGAGATTTCAACATTCAGCAACAACGGGAGCGTTTGCATAATATTGAAATAGCTGGAATTCTGGAGAGGAAGAACGAGGATCTTTCCCAATTATTGTTATCTATATGCGAGGCCTTGCAAGTACAGATAACTAAACAAGACATCATAAGTATTCACCGTGTGCCGCAGCGCATAACTAACACGAGGGTACCTAAAAATATTGTCGCGAAATTAAGCAGTCAATTAATTAAAGACAGCATTATATCTGCTATGAGGAGAAAGAAAGGTCTTACTACCAGAGATCTTGGGCTTACGTCATCCGAAGAACCAAAGAAAATTTATGTGAACGAGCATCTAACCCCGTTCTACAAAATGTTGCACAAGAAAACTCGTGATGCTGCTGCAGGCGCCGCCTACCAATACGTCTGGATCCGAAACGGAAAAATTTTTGTTCGTAAAAACGACACATCACCATCATTCAATATAGTGGAAGCCAAAGATTTGGAAAAAATAAAGTGACTGCCTTACGGCCATTTAGGTACCATGTCTGCCATGTTAAGATTTAAAACTGAAATCTGTTGTTATTCTAGTGGCATTATTTTTTTTGTTATACCCAAGCGAAGTTCTCGAGTCTGTGTCAATACTAATCATTGCTATTATATATGTAAAAATAAATATTTGTATTATTTATGTGCTAATGAATATCTAACAATGTCTTATACTATGTATCCCAATAACAACATCATATCACTACATAGTGAAAAATATTATTGCTATCGTATACATAACACTAAAGAAATTAACCACTTAATTCTGTGCCCTTTCTTTTACAAACAAAAACCTGAACTGTATTACAAAAACTTAATAATACTTTACAACAGCTTTAAACCACATACACAAAAAAACATTATCTCAAGTCATAAATGCCAATACCAATATGTACACGATTTACATTTGTTAAATAAAAATTTGTTTTGTTTACCTGTTTTAACAGTAACAATAGACCAGACTTCAAATATATATTTATGTAATAAAATATTATTTATATTATATTCTCTTTGCATTTTCATTTCATATGGTTATAAAATATTTACCCTTTCAAATACGTTGATTTACATAATATCCATAAAACTAAAATGCTTTGTCACTAACTATCTTAAATTCAATATCAAATATATAGTCACATCCAACGTACGTAATATAATTTCTAGTTACCAGTTTATAAAAGCCGTGATTAAAATGCTTTTACCTACAACCTCTTCTATAAAGCCACTTTCCATTGTTTGTCTATCAGAAAAAATAATAATAAACCTAAATATTTTTTACAACTATCAATGGCTAACTTGAGTAATAGAAACCTTAATATCTATTACCAGAATGTCCGTGGCTTGCGGACCAAATGTTTGCAATTGTACAATAATACACTAGCATACGATTACGACATACTATCTTTTACGGAAACGTGGCTGAAGGACGACATAACTAACGCTGAACTTATTGACGATAGGTACGAAATATTCCGATGCGATCGCGACTGTCTCGCTACTAACAAAACTAAAGGTGGTGGTGTAATGCTTTGTGTCAGGCGGGAGCTCGCAGCCAAGCTGTGCGCCGAGTGGCACGGTACTCGCACTACTGAGTCATTGTGTGTGTCTATTCCGGCGGGCGCGATTAAGTCTTCTAAAACACTTCATATCATCCTAGTTTATTTACCGCCTGACCCTAACGGGTTTGATATCCGGTACGACGAGATTGATGGTAGTATAGATCAATTAATTAACTCTTTTCCTTCTGACAACGTTATCTTGCTGGGCGATTTTAATTTACCATGTTTGTCCTGGAATAGCAAAAATGAATATTTCAATTTAAACTCAGGACCTAAAGTTGTATCTGACACTGCTAACTCGTTTGTTGACCATATGCATTTTCTTGGCCTAAATCAATTTAATTTAATTCGTAATTCCAATGGAAATGTTCTCGATCTATGCTTTAGCAACACGCCATGCACAATATCACAATGTTTTCAACCAATTATAAAGGAGGATACGTATCACCCAGCGATAACTGTGGACGTATTAGACTTACACCTATCACCTTTACGTGAGAATAAATCACAAAGACTTAACTTCCACAGATGTAATTACGATGAAATTAATGCTTACTTAAAAAATATTGACTGGAGTGTCTTGTTATCTTGTAATTCAGTAAATGACGCTGTAAAAATATTTTATGACAAAATTCAGACTTGCTTTTCCTTATTTGTACCTCTGACAAAGTATAAGAAATCCTCATATCCTTCCTGGTATAGTTCGGCTCTAATCAAAATTAATAAAGAAAAAATGAAACTACATAAACGGTGGAAAAAATATAATAATCCTAGAGACTACGATGAATTTAAGTTGTTAAGAGAAAGACAGCATCTATTGCAAAAACTCTGTTTTAAACAATTTATTAGTACATCTGAAAATCTTATAAAAAAATCACCTAAATTCTTTTGGAAGTATGTCAAAAGTAAAAGGGGGTCTAATAGCTATCCTTCGAAATTCACATATAATAATACAGAATATATTAATGGCGAAGATATTTGCGATATTTTTAACAGGTTTTTTAAAAGTGTATTTCTTACTTCTGGAGGAGAGGACCCTACAGCATGTATTATTAATTGTCAGCCAAATAGTGAGTGTTTGTCTACATTCCATGTGGATGAGGATAAAGTTCTAAAGTTATTAGAAGCTCTTGACAAAAGTAAAGGCGCTGGCTGCGACGGCATTCCTCCGTTGTTTCTCGTCTCTTGTGCTGATAGCCTTTCTTATCCGCTTTCCGTCTTGTTTAATAGATCGCTTCAGGAAGGTATTTTCCCTGATACTTGGAAACAAGCCCAAATAGTTCCAATCCACAAAAAGGGATCTAAGTCGTTAATAATAAACTATCGTCCGATATCTATTCTAAACATTATCGCGAAACTATTTGAGAAACTTGTGTACGACTTCATCTACTCAACTATTGCTAGGAGCCTCCCGCAGACGCAACACGGTTTTATGCGCGGTCGGTCCACTTTGTCTAACTTAGCTTTATTTTCTAATTTTGTCCTTAATGCAATGGAGCGCGGTGGGCAGGTGGACGTGGTCTACACGGATTTTGAAAAAGCTTTCGACCGTGTGGACCACGTCATTCTTCTCCAAAAGCTCCAGTACCTCGGAATACACGGAGATCTGTTGCGCTGGGTACGATCTTACCTGACCAACCGCTCTCAGGCAGTTGTTCTTGGCGGGTACAGGTCAGATTACGTTTCTGTCCCCTCTGGAATACCCCAGGGGTCCCACCTCGGTCCTCTCTTTTACAATGCATACATTTATGACATAGGGAGCCCACTCGTGAGTTCTAAACACCTCCTATATGCTGACGATAAAAAAGTTTATATAAAGGTGGAAACGATCAACGATTGCGAGCTGCTGCAACAAGATCTCAATAACTTATATAATTATTATGCTAAGAACAAAATAACAGTCAGCATTCAAAAATGTAAATGTATAAGTTATACTCGAAAAAAGAATCCTATTGTCTACAAATACCACTTTGATGGCGTCGAGATTGAGAGGGTCGAGGTGGTCCGCGATCTAGGCGTGCACTTTGACAGTAAGATGTTAATGTCGAATCATGTCGACATAATTAGAGGCAGGGCTTACAAGAATCTTGGTTTTGTTATACGCACTTGCAGTCCCTTTCATGATCCCCTGAGTCTCAAATTAGTATATTATGCATACGTGCGTAGCATCTTAGAGTACGCCGCCCCTGTATGGTCGCCGCGTTACGATGTTTATATCAAGCGCCTCGAAAAAATACAACATAAATTTGTTAAACATCTGAATTTTAAATGTAGAAAAACTAACACGAACGTTGAATACGAGGAGATTTGTCGTGCTTTCAATCTCCTTACTTTAGCGGAACGGCGAAATGTGTTAGACATGAGCTTGTTATATGACATTATCCGCGGCCGCCTGGACTGTCCGGAACTGGTTGAGAGCATCTCAATAAATGCATGTCCGCGGCGCACGAGGAGTACTCGCCTGCTGCATGTACCGTACCGCCACACTAATTACGGACAGAATTCCGTGTTTACTAGACTTCCTAATTTATATAATTTAAAATTTAACGACATTGATATTTTTACTGGCTCTAAGAAACTTTTTCAAAATAATATCAGACGACATTTTTTTGACCCTGATAGTAATAGTGATAGTTAGCTAATACAACACGGTAAACAACGTATACGCTAGGTAATTTTATGATATATTTATATATTTAGACAATCATTATAAGTTAAAGTATGTATGTACCTATATATTTATTATTATTTTATCAATACCACTTCTTTTTATAGGGTAATATATAAATAAGTAATAATATAAAAAAACTAGTATTGACATAATCCTTAATCCTTCTCTTGGGCACTATTTCTCTAAAATATGTAATAATTAGTTAATAAGTTACATTTTTTTTTTCTCTTTCTTTACATTTACATGAATTGATAGTAAGTACTATGTTTGCTCTTCGACACACTTTTAGTGTTCGCTCTCGTACATAAAAATGTAATATGTTGGATAGTCGTAATTGGCCCACAGAATCTTTTATTCAATATGTAATTCAAAATTATTTTGAGCTGTGTACTATCCCTATTATAAATAAAATAAAAAAATAAATAAAATAGTAGTTTAAGGTATATTATATGCTATAATTTTTTGACGGTCCAGAACTATAAAGTAGACAATAGATGCATATTAAGTTGCAGTTCACAAAACTTTCATTCTCTCTCTCTAATGCATTTTTGTCTATAGTTCTGGCCCTCCTCTGAAATTTCTTTGACTTTCTGGCCTCCTTATCAAGTAAGTTTGCCCACTACTGGTTTAAATAAAAAGGATATTTAAATATATTCGAATATTGTATCATCTCATATTTCGGTTGTTTTCTAGATTGTTTTAGCTTTGAGAGACGGCACATAGTCGCCCAATAAAAAGAAAATAAAACGTTTTTGAAAAAAAAATGTAACCGCCTTCAAAACGGTTCTTCAAACAAAAATTAACAAACACTAAAAAACGAAAAAAATAATAAGATTTTTTAATTCAAAGGACGATGATACGTGACTTTATCTAATTTATCTTGGTACTTACTGAACTGTTTGAAGTCGGTGCCGTCTTATACGTATTGAGGTAAGTACGTCCTACACCTCACGCTTGGGACCGGGTTTTTTTTATATGTTAGTTATTTCACTCAGTATATTTCGTTCTTATTCTTTTTGGCTTGGCACCGACTTCAAACAGTTCAGTAAGTACCAAGATAAATTAGATAAAGTCACGTATCATCGTCCTTTGAATTAAAAAATCTTATTATTTTTTTCGTTTTTTAGTGTTTGTTAATTTTTGTTTGAAGAACCGTTTTGAAGGCGGTTACATTTTTTTTTCAAAAACGTTTTATTTTTCGATTTTTAGTGAAGTAGCTTAAGAAACTACATGGTGATTATGATAAATTGTTGTAAATATCCTATCCGTTACGGAATTCAGCTTTCCATCTTTAGCTACTTAGATAACTTGAAGGAATACAACTGAAGGTCCATTCGTGCATATGGTATTTATAAAACATCATAATATAACTCCTAACTGTTGAGAAGTTTCACCTCTCATCAGCAGCTCACCCTAATAACCTGAAAGAATATAACTATTGGCCCATACGTACGATTAATACTTAAATAAATATTATCCAGCTCCTAACCGTTAAGGAGTTGTAGCTTCCATCACCAGCTCATCACTATGAGATGATGACTACCAGATGCAAATACTTGACTAACTTCAAAATAAATGGAACGCATAAGGCTTGCCTATATTTAAGAATTTCTCTCAATTTTCCTGAGATTTGATCCCCTGGTCCTGACTTGGTGAAAGTAAGATCAGGTCAGAAGTACCAACTTTCGAAAAAAAATATATTTTGAAAATGATCCCCAATTTGATGAGACTATGAAATCGTCCATATACCCAAATAAAGTCTGAATACACATTATTCAGGATAACTCCTGAACTTCTTGCCAGTTCTTGATAAAATTTGAATGGGACCACACGAGAAGCGTCTCCTTTTAAATAAAAAAAGAATTATCCAAATCGGTTCATTAACTAAAAAGTTCTGAGGTAACACACATAAAAAATAAAAAAAAAATAAAAAAAAAAATATACAGTCGAATTGATAACCTCCTCCTTTTTTTGAAGTCGGTTAAAAATAAATTTATTCCGTCATATCATAATAATATAGCTAGGAACGCCTGTACAGTACCTACCATGATTTTAAATTAATTTTATGCATTCACAATGCAAACCCCTTATTGGTTAGAGCATTGGACTAGATTTCCAAGGAATTATTATATTCTTTATTGCACAATAGGGTATTTTACTGTTGTTGAAATGTAGATATTTAATGATGACGTTAAAAAATATTGCAATTAAGAATACCAAATGTGAAAAAATAATTTGAATCTGTTTTATAATAAAAGAATTATAGTCTGTTTGATTTTGACTATAGCTGTCTCTTTCTAAAACGAAATCTTCTATGGCGTGACTATGACGCTACTAACCCACTGACGTCACTAAGATAGCGTCCTGTCCTTGTCTAATTATAAAGTTTGAAGTCCTATATCTTTGAAAATATTCAAGATAATTCAAAATGAAAACTTGTTTTGTGTAGCTAATATTTCGAAAAACATTTTAAAGAAATAAAAAAAAAACAGTAAAATACCGTATTAACATCATTTACATTTACAGTCTTAAAATCTATAAGGCAAAGGTGGACTTATCCCTGAAAGGGATCTCTTCCAGTCAACCTTGAACAATTAATAAGAGAAAGATAATCTATATCTTAACTCAGTAAATAGAGACTAATTAAGGGGGGTTATCTTACAAGTGGTCCGGTAGTTCTGAATTTTTGATATGTTGTCTAGGATGGTTAGTGAGTATTAAAAATGCAAAATGCACAATTACTCGCCCTCCGCCCCCGCCGCCATATTGAAAAAATCGGCAGCTTTTTCAGATTTTCGCTTATATCTTCGCTTAGGTGCATTTGAGCTAGAAACGATTGTTGACAATGTTGTAGAGAATTAAATTTTCAATAATTAACGGTTTAAATTTTGTTTCTAAGACAGATAGTTACGCAGATATTCACTTTTTTAAAAATAATTTTCCAGAAATTTATCAAACTTCTAAAGAACAAGGTGCAAAATGGGCCCCGAGTCGTAGATAAGATAAGATAAGATAAGATAAAAATATTCTTTATTCACTTAGACATAATAAATATGTACTTATGAATCGTCAATATTTTCCTACCACCCATTCAAGACTTTTTTAACTGACAAGAAGCACTTTGAAACCTTATTTAATATATACTAATGAATAATTACAACATTTAATTATATGACGATTAATTTGATTTGTTAAAAAATAAAAAAGTTACAGTAGTTCAAAAAGTTTTGAAATAAGCTAAATATTTTCGCTTATATCTTCGTTTAGGTGCATTTTAGCCAGAAAACATTTCAAACAATGTTGTAGAAAATTACGGGTATGTATCATAATAACTACGGTCGTTTCGACTATGGTCGAAATAACTACGGTCAAAAGACGTACTGTTTAAAATAACTATTGGTCGTTACACCTATTTTTAAAATAACTAGGGCAGGCGTACCGGTTTTGGCCACTGTACCGGTTTTGGCCACTTTTTGCTCTAAAAGTTTTCTAAACAACTTTTAGCCATTTTTGATAAAGGCAATTAAAATAAAGTATTTTAAGGTAATAATAACAACCGTTAGAATTCCCTATGTCATAAGATTTTTATTCAATAAATACCATTTTCTGTTTTAAAAAATGTTTTGTATGAAAATTTTAAGAAATTTGTTATGGATGAAATACTTTATAAACCTTTGTTTTTTACAATTAAATTGTTGTTTTGCAATTGACTGGTTTCAAGCGCATTAGAATATATTGATTTTACCTGGGTTTGGTTTTGATTTTTCGCTATACTTACAAAAGTTTAACTATCAGTAAGTGGCCAAAACCGGTACATTTGGCACCTCTCACACATTGTGTGTAATAGAAAAAAAAAACTATTTTACTTTTATATATTTGAAAAATGTACCTTTAAAGGTAGATAAATTATCTATAATTTAAGATATAATTTGTGTCTTAAATACCTAAGACCATTTAGTACTTAGTGCTTAAAAGTCAAAAAATCCTTAAAGTGGCCACAAAGGGTACCTCTGCCCTAATGTACGAAATCACTACTGGTCATCTCACCTACGAACAACTCACCTACGGTTGATTGAACTACTGGTCATTTCACCTACGGTCATTTCACCTACACGGTTTATTAAGTTTAAAAATAGTGACGCATGTACAGACACGAGCAATAATATTATGTATAGAATATACAACATAGAACTTTGTCACAATGTAGCGTTCCAAAAGAAAACGATCAGTGTCACAGAAGTCATTCAATATTGTAATATGACATAGTCATATGATGTATACATATTATTGCTCGCGACTGTACTACTGATAGGTGCGAGGAGCGAAGCTCGCTTCGCTCGCTCGGCTCGCGCGGCGTTTTGGTCACTGTTCTAACCTAACCTAACCTGAAACGTCTGTTACATTTTGTTGGGTGGCGGGGGGCTTCGCCCCCCGGGCCCCCTTCGGTTTTTCCCAAAATATATAAAAATTTGGATATAACAAAAAATTTTTTGACCAAAAAAATTTTTGCTATGATGCACCGTTTTCGAGATATTTTCATTTTTATAAAATTCATTCTTGTAAATTTTACAAGTCCCCGGCCCGCTCCATACTAAAACAGTCAAAAATTTTATGTTTGCGACACCCTAACCAAAAAAACAATCCAACGCGCCCAAATCCATTTAATAAACTTTCCAATTAATAAGCTTGTTGTAGGCGAGTCGTTCATAGTAGAAACAACCAGTAGATGAAATGAACATTAGGCCAATCGTCCGTTAGTTGAATCAACCGTAGTTCAATCAACCGTAGGTGAAATGAACAGTAGTTGAGTCGTTCAATAGTCATTATGAAAATATGTGAATCGATCGTAGTTATTTCGACCATAGTCGTAATGACTACGATCCCCGAACAAGACAAATATTTGTGTGCATGAACATGTCTATTTATCTTGGTCTGGGTGTTTGCTATGTATATTAAGTATGTATTTACAAACAAAAAAGTATTTAAGTATATATTTATCCGTTATCAAGTTTTCCATGATACAGTTTCTTAATGAAATTAAAATGAGCTTAGATAATTGGTGTGAATGTAAGAAGTTATATATATTACATATATATATATATATATATATATATATATATATATATATATATATATATAATGACCGTAGTTATTATGATACATACCCAAAATTACATCTTCTATTATTGATGTTTTGTTTCTAGGACAGATAGTTTTGGAGATATGCACTTTTTAAAAAATGAAAAAAATCTTATTATCCGGAAAATGTATGGTGCCCGCGCCGTTTTAAAAAGTGCATAAGTATTTCCGAAACTATCTGTCCTAGAAACAAAATTTAAAACATTAATAATAGAAAATTTAACTCTCTACAACATTGTGACGAATGTTTTCTGGCTAAAATGCACCTAAACGAAGATATAAGCGAAAATTTTTAGCTTATTTCAAGACTTTTTTAACTTCTGTAACTTTTTTTACAATTCAACTTCGTCGCCATATAATCAAATGTTGTAATTATTCATTAGTAGGTATATATTAAATAAGGTTTCAAAGTGCTACGACTCTGGGCCCATTTTGCACCTTGTTCCTTACAAGTTTGCCAAATTTCTGGAAAACCATTTTTTTAAGTGCGTATCTCCGTAACTATCTGTCCTAGTAACAAAATTTAAAGTGATAATTATAGAAAATTTAATTCTCTACAAGATTGTGAAGACTCTTCTCTGGCACAAAATGGCCGATTTTTTTCAATGTGGCGGCGGGGGCGGAGGGCGAGTAATTGTGCATTTTGCATTTTAAATACTCACTAACCGGGCCACTTGTAAGCTAAAAACATGAATTCGGAAAATGCGACAGCGTTACCTATCAATACCCACCGCTGTGGGTACGGGTGTTAGGGGCACCGTTGCAAAAACTTTAACCATGGCTTCAGACCATCATGCTGAACAACACACAGCAAGATTTTTTGTCGGAAATGAAATAGTACATTACAGCCGAGGACAGGTAAGTAAGAAATTACATTGTCGAGGATGTTTTGAAGCACGAGCCGCAGGCGAGGGCTTTAATCATTCGAGGCAAGGTAATTTGCTTACCGTACAAGGCTTGTATAGTGCTTTTCTCAAGAAATGCGAGGAAATAAAAAAAACTGTTTAACTAAATAATATTTATTAAAATTTATATCACACATGTTCGGGCAATTATTAAATGTAAATGTTATTGTTTTCCCGGGCACACTTATGTATAAATCGCCTATAATAATATTATTTTAATGATGTAGGTATCATTAAAATACGCCAACAACACAGATTCCGAAAACGTATGCGCCTTTTTTCACTTTTCGAAATCAGATCGTAGGTTTTCATACATCTTTCTTTTGATTTTGCTGGCAGTAAGTTTTCTGTTATTCATTTTGCTTCTGCTCTCAAATTTGGTGGAGTAGGTACATACAATGTCTGTATATGTTTCATTGGCAGAACTCATTTTGATAATTTATTACACAATATAAATAAACTGTATTGATATCAAATCAACCACTGAAAATAATTCCCGCCGTTTTTTAATATTGGTTTGTGAGGCCAAGTGGAACGGTCATACAGCCTATTGATACTTACTACGTGCTACTAAAATGCGCAACTTCAATACCCGCTTCTGGGTGGTAGATGGCGCTGTACATATTTCCCATACAAAATTACTCGTAAAGGATATTTTGTCTATGATAAATCTCATTTTGTTTTTTCGATTGATGTTCGTGCTAAGGGTACATAGCGCTTGTGGTACAATACGAAGTAACATACTCTGTGCGCACCGTATTTAAAAAAAAATAATTATGTTATAATAATTACCTATATAATACTAATAATTATGTGGCTGTATGGTGCAAATGTCCCTTTGCTTTTTCTGTTTTTATACACAGGAATAACGAAAGAAAAAATAAAGAAAAAAATTTGGTAATAATATCTTTGGGTAGTACCTTTTCCGAGGTAAACATTCTAAATTTGAAAATCACTGCAGTAATGAATTTCAGTACTTACTTACTGCACTGATTTTAGTGCAGTAAGTAAGTACTGAAATTCATTACTGCAGTGATTTTCAAATATAGAATGTTTACCTCGGAAAAGTGCCACGCACTGCATTCTTTTCTCAAATATAATATTAACATTTCAGAGCATAAGTGTGAAAATGACTATTTAATGATGATCCTGAGTGACGATCACAATAATTGCTGACGAATTCTTTTAAATAAAACAAGTGTAAACTTGAAACTATTTTATTCCAACATCGAGTTTGTAAGGGTGTCCCCACCGGCTACGTATATGTACAGCATTGAGCATCAACTTAACTTATCATTACTTAACTTAATAATAATTTAATAATATCGTCACATAAAGATTACTATTTACAATTTACATTTTTTCTATTATTATTAGTTCAGTGCGTGAAATGACAAAATGCTCTAGGGTGAGGGCAATGTTAGAACAGGTGATGATTTAAATCTAACCACCGCACCGGTTGCACCAAAGTTTTTTTACATTATACTTTTACTTTAACAGGGTTTTAGGGTTTAAAAATGTATGGGATTAGACAGTTTTGACAGCAAAATTCAGTTACTTTTTACAAATTCGTAAAATGAATATTTTGGTGCAACCGGCTGTAAGGGTGGCATGCCACTTGTCATTTTTCTTGGTGCAAAGTCAAATGTGTCACATTTTTTTATTCCTGGTATAAAAAAGAACTTGCAGGAAAACTTTGATTAAAAAATCAATAAAAATTTGAAGTTCCATAGATTTGACAGTTGAACTTTTGCAATAAGTAGTTACAGTGCCACAACCTTTTCTGTTCCGGTGACAGCGGCGCTACGTACGGTTTTCTTTTTTTTGTAACAATTTAACCGGCCCTGACTTCTAAGAACTTCAGCCGCTAGCAGCGCTATGGTTGGACATCAACTTGACAGCAAAATGACATTAAAAAAAACACGCTAGTTTCACATTTTGGCCACCGGCACAGCTAAGTTTGTGGCACTGTACCTAGTATGTCTGCTTACATTTTTTATGAAGACACCATTTTGTAAGTGCGAGATTTTGAAAAAATATTATAGAGCTACACTTTCTTATATACATGTTCCCAGGCGAAAACTCTCGCATTTAAAAAGTAGTGATTTAAAGTCACCAGAGAAAATGAGAAACAATGTTTAAGCTAAGTATATTGTGTCAAAGTAATTTTACATACTTCACAATTTTTTTAAGTAAATTTTTATATCAGATATCATTGCTATTCAACGTAAAAACTGCATAACTTTCAAAAAGGTACTTTGGAGCACAATAATTTCACTCCGATTTGGCCTAAGCAAAAAAGAGGTAAGTATGTTAATTAAATTCTTACGGCGATTAAATATAATTATATAAAAGTATCACAATCCATGCCAATTAAAAAAAATACACGTATTAAAACAAATACATTTTTAATTTGAAATACTGAAAAACATAATTTATTTCAGTTTATTTACAGCAAATGTTTCATATAAGTATTCAGTTTCTTGTGCATGCACAAACCAAAATATAAGAAACACTGTTTAGGAGTTATGAATGTTTATTGACACTGAAAACAGTAGCCTTTATCAAAACAGTAGCATAATTATTATTAGTGAGACCTTTATAAAAAGTTACAAATCCGTTTCGAATGATAGTAAGATCTAACTGCCATACTCAGAGTCGTTATTTAACTTAGTTTTCATTTTCCAATACTTATATACCGTGATTTTTTTTATCAATCCAAATTTAAGGCGTAGGTTATTTGAGGTGTTTAGAATAAATTTCAGTTTTTTTTTTTAATTTCTATAATTTAAACACCTCAAATAACCTACCCCTTAAGTTTGGATTCATAAAAAAAACACGGTATATTATGTTCATTATCAAAGAAAAATATTGAATTTAATAACTTTTATACTAGAAGAAGTAAAAACTAAGTACCTAGTCTCCAAAGTCCTGGCACGGAACATTTTAGTTTTTGGTCTACTGCCTTTTCAATAAAATTGAGTTACCGAGACGGATACAACAAAATTATCTAAATGTTTCATTTTCTAGAAGCACTTTTTAAGGACCACGCAAATTAGCGTCCACACCCACCAACAGAAATCAAGCGTATCTCAGTTTATGCGTCTTGGCACGCTGATGATTGTTTTAGCATGGCGACATTACCGCAGGTCTGGGGATTTCACAAAAAAAGATAAATGACGGCTCTGATTACTGTCTCAAGTCACTTTGTCCTCTTTAAACGAACACTATTTACACTCAATTGGTGAGTCCACACGGGCTATCATTCTCCTTGTCTACCCTGTCTGACCCAGGGCGCGGCCACAATCACGTGTGGCTGTGGCCGAGGCTGCCATGCGAATGATGGTGATTCGGGACCTGGTGGTTAAAGAAGAATGTATGGATGGCACCCCGAGTCACTTTGTCCTCTTTAAACGAACACTATTTAATATTTACACTCAATTGGTGAGTCCACACGGGCTTTCATTCTCCTTGTCTACCCTGTCTGACCGAGGGCGCGGCCACAATCACGTGTGGCCATGGCCGAGGCTGCCATGCGAATGGTGGTGTTTCGCGGCTAGGTGGTAGAAGAAGAATGTATGGATGGCACCCCGAGTCACTTTGTCTATAAACGAACACTATTTACACTCAATTGGTGATTCCACACGGGCTATCATTCTCCTTGTCTACCCTGTCTGACCCAGGGCGCGGCCACAATCACGTGTGGCCATGGCCGAGGCTGCCATGCGAATGGTGGTGTTTCGCGGCTAGGTGGTAGAAGAAGAATGTATGGATGGCACCCTGAGTCACTTTGTCTATAAACGAACACTATTTACACTCAATTGGTGATTCCACACGGGCTATCATTCTCCTTGTCTACCCTGTCTGACCCAGGGCGCGACCACAATCACGTGTGGCCATGGCCGAGGCTGCCATGAGAATGGTGGTGATTCGCTGCTAGGTGGTGGAAATACGGCGCGTACGGCCCGGGCCCCGTGAACGGGTATGGCACCCCGTGGGAGTACAGGAGACCCCCGGGGTACGGGCCTGATGGGAAGCCCCCGGCTGGGGGAGGGGGCACGGTCGGACTGTTCACGTCCATACCGGGGTTCTGCTTTTTCCACTTCGTTCTTCGGTTTTGGAACCAGATTTTTACCTGGAGAAGAGATTTAATGTTATAAAGAGTCTTTGCACTTAATATGTTTACTTATAACTAAGTGTGCTACAAGAATTATTTATCTCATAGGAAAAAGAGCAGGTAGGTATATAACGAAACGAAACAAATTTGTCTGATCGATGTTTTCAGCATTGTTGTGGTCCGGCAGTTAGAGATAAGATAGCAAGTTGCTCAATAATTGAGGATTCCGGTAGTAGTGCGCTTCCACTTTTCAACCTCATCACTTAATATCAGGTGTGATGAAGTCCAAGTCCTACCTCGTTGTAGATTAAAAAAAAGAAAAGAAATTGCGTGGCTGTCTCCATTGTGATCTACACCGACAAGTATCGCCCGTAGGCCGATGTATATTTTTATGTCTGACATAATATTTTTATTTAATTTACCTGTTATCATTTACCTGTATCGTTACATATGGCAGGGTTCTAAGGGACCAAGCTCTTGTGATAACCACGGGAAAGATTGGCAGATAGTGATTTCTAAACATAGACAATGCAACTTATTTTAATTTTTAGTTTTTTGCATTCACAATGCAATTTTTATTACTGAAAAATGGAAAATGAAGTATTTAGAAAAAATCGACCCGTCTCACAACTAGCTCCGATGGGACTCGAACCCACGACCTTTCGCTTTCCGGGCGACTGCTCTAACGACTCCGTAGCTCAGTGGTAAGAGCAGTCGCCCGGAAAGCGAAAGGTCGTGGGTTCGAGTCCCATCGGAGCTAGTTGTGAGACGGGTCGATTTTTTCTAAATACTTCATTTTCCATTTTTCATAGACAATGCATTCTTATAAAACACTTGGGGCTTCGCGTGGTTTTACTCGCCTGGAACGGGAAACCTTTCCCGTGGTAACATCTGGATAAAATATAGCCTAGGTAGATATGTCGTTCAGGCAAAATGTAGCTTTCTAATGGTGAAAGAGTTTTGTAATCAGTCGTTGTTTTTGAGTTTATCCATTACAAACAAAAAAAAGGTAGGTTTATAGATACAGGTATCTACAGACAGACAAGACGAAATATCTAAATAAGAAAATTATTTTTATTTTGCAACAAAATTGGCTGTATAACAGCTAGTATTACCTAACCTACTAGAATAGAATAGAATAGAATAGAATATCTTAGATTAAGATGACAAATAATATAGGATCGGCATATTCTGCCTTCGTTCGGCGTGGAAATTATTAAATTTTAAACATTAAAATAAAGTAAATTTTCTAAACATTAATTTTTAATACAGTTGCTCAAAAAGTGGCGTATTGCAGGGACGTATAGCGTTCGGGATGTGGGCTATTACACACTCGAGCTTTTTCTTTACCTTTCCCGAACTCGTGCGTTTTCTTTCCAACTGTCAAAATAATGTCTAAAAAGAAAAAACCAACCACGAAGTTTTTACTAAAAAAATATCATAAAGTTTTTATGATTCATGCAAATATTTCTAAAAAGAAGCTACGTATTTGTTTCAATATCAGATTTAAAAGTATTTTTATTAAAATTTAAACATTAAATTAATATAAGTATCCAAAGCCAAATTAAATTTATAAATATAAAAAAGTTGGCTGTATGACGTGCACTGCCATAGTCTCTGCTTATAGGAGTTTGCGCGGGCAAGTGAAAAGAAAATAATCGACCTTACTTCTTAATTTTCTAAATTAGTTTTTCCTGGTTTTTATTGTGTTAATTAGTATGGTGGAATTAGTGCAATAATGTGCCTTTAATGGAAAACGATGTAGTAAAAGTGAGAAATAAGGAAAGGCGCTCCTGTAGGATTCGGATTGCTCTTGTTAGGTTAGGTTTCATTTCATTTCATCTCATTTAATTTCATTTTCATTTCATACCAATAAGAAAAATTCTACTGAAGACCTGGCTGTATGGGCATAGTTCCCTTTGCCTACCCAGAATGGGTGAAGAAAACAAAAAAAACACTGCTTATATTCTTTTATGATTAGTTAAGTACTTAGTTGAGTTTATTGTGTTTTTATTATTTTACTAGCTGACCCGGCAAACGTTGTTTTGCCATATAATAGTGGACCCAGTCACCAACATCTTGTAGGTATGTGTGTTTATACACCAAAAGTTGCCTACACCAGACAACAGATAGCGCTAGTTACACACTACCAATAAAGGGGCCCAAGCTTGGTCTCTATTTCCTACATATAAAAATTACTCTGTGAAGTAGAGGGAGTGTCAGATAACTCTGCGCGCATGCGCGACGGGCATTTTCGGCGCTAGTTACAGTACATTTTTTTATTCTAAGCTTATGGAAAAGATTAGTATTCGATTTTGACCGCGCAGACGTCAGTGATTACATACTCTTTGGAAACGGCAATGGAAGCAATGACAATTTTGTATTGAAGGTACGACAGTTAAACGATTTTTCATAGAAAATTACAATTTTGACTCAATTTTCCGGAATAATAAGTAGCCTATGTTACTCTCCAGCTACCAAACTATACCCATACCAAATATCACGTCGACCCGTTGCTCCGTTTTGACGTGAAAGAAGGACAAACAAACAAACAAACAAACAAATAAACAAACAAACAAACACACTTTCACATTTATAATATTAGTATGGATTAAATTGCTTCATTTTTTCGCAACTGTATTAAAAATAGTCGTTCAGTACACGTGCGGAACCGTCATTGCAACTTGTTCCGACTGTCAACCCTCACCTTCGGCTGCGCCTCGGCTCGGGTAGACATTTGTCGGAACTCTTTGCAATGACAGGCTTTCCGCACTTGTAATGAAATATACTATAACATAACCATTCCTTCATTGACCATATCACAAGTAAGTCTTTATCCAAAGTCATTAATTTAAGAAACTTTAATTCAATATTTAATGTTATAATGCTATATAATGTCAAACTTTAGGAATGTCAAATGAAATAGAATAGAATGTCAAATCTTAAAAGCCACAATAATTGCCTACCAGTACAATGTCAATTCAATTAAAAATTACCGTTTATGCCCTAGGAATTCGCCAACTGAATAATAACATTTATCCAAAAGTATGTTAAACAATTTACATTTGAATTTGTTAGTAAGTAGGCAATTCTTTTATTTCAACTGGCAACATATTATAGATCCTAATCGCATTGCAAAACGTACTATTTCCGAACATTTTCAATTTCTGAGATGGGATCTGCAATTTATGCTTATACTTATGTCTCGTGTTAGTTTTTTTATATACCATGTCATGTAGGGGAAAGAGGTGTAAATTATTTTTTACAAACATGCAGATTTCTAATATATAAAGACAGGGTAGCGGTAGAATCCTTAATTGTTTGAATAGTGGCTTGCAATGGTCGAGAAAGTCAGCTCCGCAGATTGCCCTAACACACTTTTTTTGTGTTTTAAATGCCCTATCAACGTCTACCGAGTTCCCCCAAATAATGAGACCATAGCGCAAAACCGACGACACATATCCGTGATATGCTGCCAAAGTGGTTTCTCGGTTTGCGACTACTCTTAGACGCCTAAGTACAAACACGAATTTGTCAAGCTTAGTACAGGTTTTATTAATATGCTCTTTCCAGTTGAGGTTCTTGTCTATCGTAATACCTAAGAAATTAGTAACGTCTTTTTGAAGTACCCGTGAATTTTTATAGCTAATGTTGAGTGTCTTTTTAGCGCTGTTATAGGTTTGAAAATGTATCATCAGATCATTATCATCATCATCATCAGCCCTATAATGTCCCCTCTGCTGGGCCACTAGCATTCCTTATGAATGGATAAGGAGAATGGGCCATGAAAGATTCACAATTTAACTTCTATCAAAATATACACACCTGTGTTTCAGTGAGACTCAAACTGAGAGCCAAATTGAGTCGTTCACAGACGCTCAAATACCTCGTAGTCTTAAATTTATTCTCTAACGACACCAACTGCTCGTAGGTAAACGCTGTCCTCGCTCTTCTCGGCTTGGTTCCTCCCTACAATCAAATAATCAATCATTTATTCGCAATACATACATCCGTGAAATTTTAGTTGTTGATTTCCCGAAAATTACTTGGAATGATTGATAGGAACAACTATGAAGTCGCGAAAAAAATTACAGCTGTTCCATACTAATTTTCAAATCAATTCGATTGAAATGGAGAGAACAGCTGTTTTTTTTTCACGATTTCAGAGTTGTTCTCATAGAAAAAGTTGCTTGTATTGATGAGTACTTCAAGTAATATGATCGGGAAATCAACCACTAAAATTTCACGGTCGGTCATTCTCACGACAAGGTGTTCTTTGCATAATTTCCATCACGATTTTTATTTTTCAATTAATTCTCTAAACCGGCAATTAAATTTAGAAAAGACGTTAAACTGAAGAAAATTATGTATTTGGCACTTCAATGTACAGTCTGGTTTTGGATTTATGAACTACCAAAGTTTTGAAATTAGAAAATTGCTAAATAAAAATTATATATCTTATTGTTATATGACTCAAACAGAAAATGAATACTATACAATATAAAATGAACCTTACAAGTAATTGTCCAGTCTACAAAATAACTGAATGAACAATTTTGGGAGTCAAGGAACATTTGTAAGTTATTAGGTATTTTATCATTTCCGTCACGTTTAGCGTGGTATTTTATAATTTCTGTCACCTAACCCCAATATATATTTTTATTTTATTTATTATTTATATAAAATTTAAAAATACTGTAGCAATGAAAACAACGACAGGTAGGTAAACGAGAAAATATTGAAAAGTTCGTTTTCAATATTTACCCGACTGAGAATCGAACCCGTGCGTTCAACACTCGGCCACTAGACTCGACCACGAGGTTGTCAATGTAATGTAAAAGATAAAAAACTACTTTTTCATCCCATCGATTCGAAAAGCGATGATTGTTTATCTAATAACAGGATCCAAAGCGATTCATTGTTTACCTGTTATGACAATAAGAGGGTATAAATGAGATTTGAATTTTGAACAGCTTCATAACAGGGTCCAAAACGATGAGATTTAAATTCGAACATAATTAAAGAAGCATTGTTTGGAGTGTAGCAAAGGGTGTGCAGTAGTTGGGTGTGTAGGGTGTGTAGTTAAAAAAAATCAACTGATTTTGTATGGGGCCGGGACTTTTTTCGGGACCGAGAAATTTTCAAAAACGGAAATTTATAAAATTGAGAATATCTCGTAAACGGTGAGTCGTTGCTAAAATATAACAAAATTTTTAACCCCCCTACGGCATCCCCGGAGATACTTATAAGGAATCTGATGGACATATATTTTTTTTATTTATTTTATATTTTATTTCCAAACTCAATTTTTTTTTTCTTGCCTGACTAGCGCTATGATGTATCAGAACGACAAAGAAAGGTAGGTAGTCTGAGTTGTCTTTACTGCTTTTCTTATAGAGGGGGATGAAAAACAGAGTGTATTACTCGGCCCCAAAATTATTTTCACCTCGGGCGGCGTATATTGAATCCCTCGCTGCGTTCAGGATTCAAAATAGCGCCCTCGCCGTAAATATATTATTTTGCTCCCTTGTAATACAATCTACTATTTCTGATAATGTTTACCTTAGAGTCTCTGGAGGAACTGCTCTTGCCTTTCTTTGAGCTGGAGCTGGTGGGGCTCTTCGGGTCTCCGTTGTCATCGAGGTCTGACTGAGTGAGGAGGTCGTCATCCATGTTCGACGTCTGGTCGTCGGTTTCGACATCGTCGGCTTCGAGATCCGAGTGCTGGAGGTGGTCTTTGACTGTAACAAGGGTTTAGATATAGGGTGTTAGGGTCACCGTTGCAAAAACTTTAACCATGGCTTCAGACCATCATGCTGAACAACGTACAGCAAGAATTTTTTGTCGGAAATGAAAAAAAAAACTACTTTTCATAGGTACAAATTTTGAAACTAATCGGAACATTTTGTATGGAGAGTCGAAATATTTTTTTCATTTCCGACAAAAATCTTGCTGTGCGTTGTTCAGCATGATGGCCTGAAGCCATGGTTAAAGTTTTTGCAATGGTGCCCCTAACACCCTGTATACAGGCTTTTAGTTTGGTCAGTTGCAAGCCCGAAACTAGAGCTTATACTCATAAAACTGAACAACTTTCTCCAAAAATTTTGGTCCCTCCATACAAAATCGATCAGCTGACTGCGCAGTTTGTAGGGGAGAGTAAAAAAAATTTTCAAGTTGTTCAATATTATGAGTACAAGCTGTGGTTTTGGACTTGCAACTGACCAAACTAACTAAACACCCTGTATTATGATCATCGTCACCAATGGGCAAGTAACTTCAGTCATTTTAAATTAAAAGAATGAGGGAATATTGTATTTAAAAGTATTTAGGTAGTCTAGGTGTGTGTTAAGGCTTCCACACACCAGATGCGTGAGCAACACGATGCGTTGCATCTGCAGCACGCTGCGACATAAAGCAATTCACACCGGCATCGGCGTCGCACACGCATCGCAGTGCATCTGCGACGCCGTGCGTCAGCGACGCCGTGTGTTGCTTTCGGATCGCGGTTGACATTTTCTTTCAATTCGTAATTCCCTTCCTATTTTATCCCACAAAAGAGAGTTTTTTATCTTGTGGATCTTCATATATTACAACTCATGACGCACGCACACGCAATGCAGCACGTCTGCGTGCGTTTTTGGTGTGTGGTAGCCTTTATTCTGAAGTAAGTTTAACCTATATTACAAAGTATTATCTAAATAAATAATAAATAAATAATAACTTCTTACATTCACACCAATTATCTAAGCCCATGTTAATTTCATTAAGAAACTGTATCATGGAAAACTTGATAACGGATAAATATATACTTAAATACTTTTTGTTTGTAAATACATACCTACATAATATACATAGTTAACACCCAGACCAAGACAAATAGACATGTTCATGCACACAAATATTTGTCTTGTTCGGGAATCGACCCGAGACCACTGGCGCAGAAGGTGGGTAGCCTACCCCTGCGCCAAATCGGTCTTCAAATAAGTTGTAAATCCGTTCAGTAGTTTTTGTGTGAAGAGTTTGTAAACTAAAACGCATTTATCCCTACCAATATGTGTATGTTTGTTCCGTTTTCACGTCAAAATGGCTGAACCGATTTTGATGAAATTTAGAATGGAGATAGTTTAAGGCCCTAGAAAGGACACAGGGTACTTTTTACCGCGTGAATAAAGCTCATTCCCATGGGAAAATCTCTTTTAGCGCGGGCAAAGCTGTGGAATGGAATTGGTATTTAAGATGATAACTAGTTTGAGTTCCTGGGAAGGATTATATTTATAATACTGACATTTTGTGACCCTGGAAAGGACATAACTTACTTTTAACCTCAGGAAAAAATCGCATTCCCATGGGAAAATCACTTAAAGCGCGGCAAATTCGCGGGCAGAAATTGGTATTTAGGTAGATAGTTTGAGATCCTGGGGAAGGATTATAATAGGCTACTTTTACTCTTTACCAGAGGAATGTATAATATTCCCACGAGAAAATCAGTAGGTATTATTTATTTGTCTTTCATGACAAAACGGAGCAACGGATCAATGTGATTTTTTGTACGGGGGTAGAATGGGAGCTGGAGGATTGGATACACAGGCTACTGTTTATCCCAGAAAAATATTACATTCCCTCCTCAGGATAACGTCATGTACTACGTGGGCGAAGCCGCGGGAGGAAAGCTAGTGATATAATATTAAAAAGGATACAAAAAGATATATTTTTATTTATATATTTACTTATTTATTTATTCATAGATTTTATTGTTTTAAGAACGTATTCAATAATCGCCCTTTAACAAAATTCGTGTCAGTGTCATTTAAAAATAGCATCTACGAGTATTACACAAAATGTTATAAAACCAATAAAACATAATAATAAATCATACTATTTTATAGCTTCCTCATAGCCGCCTATTTTCATAAAAAATTTCATGTTTTCCAAATGATATAATGGACGTATCCGTTTCCTGTACAATCGGCGTGTGTTGCCAATGCGAAATAGTTTTAAAACCCCATTAATTTTTAATGTGGCAACATTCGTAACGGAAACATTAAAAAGTAATTTACGAGTGTGTTCGTGTTTAGCGATATTAGTATTGTAAATTGATTTCAGGATGCGTAAATATTAGCGAAATTGGCTGTATTTATGTCGTTA